>CM062814.1:877583032-877686121 GCA_031772625.1 Pinus tabuliformis | reverse complement strand
GTTAATTCACTACTCCATAACATCATCACACATTTGATACTGTTCCATCTATTGCTCAAGTTTTCGTTTTGGCCAAGATGAATCCCCTACTTGGCTGAATCATAAATGAAAGCTTATGAATCTTGGGGAGACTATTTCTTATTTGGGCAGGTCCTTCAGTAAATATTGTTTCAGTTGTAGTTTCTCAGCGTTTGGTTGTTGTAGATGGATAATAGCCAAGTTTTAAAAAAGAAAGTTCAAGCTTGGAGTAAAATTGACCTACTGCCTTCTAAGAAGATTGAAATTGTTGATAAATTTCTAGTTGTGGGTCACATTGGTTTTGTGTCTTTTTCTTTTTTTCTTTTCAAGTAGCCTATAAAATGCTGGAATAGGTACTCCAAAAATTTTATTGGGCAAGAAAGGTGGGGTAAAATGGATTGATATGGTGTCTTTGAGTTTTTTGTAATTGCACCTTCCATATATTTCACTTGTTTATTGGCTTCCACATTCCCACTTCTAATGACATTCCTTTGCACTTCTCGGTGCAATTTCTAGTTTCAAAATCAATGTCTATATATGAAATTTCACATTCCCACTTTTATCGGCGTTCCTTTGCACTTCTCGATGCAATTGCTACTTTTAAAATCAATGTATATATATGCAATTTCAAGGACTACCATAATTATCACATAATTCTTTAAAGGGTTCTAGCTCAATGGTAGAGCACAACAGTTGGTGTTTCGATTCCATTGTGTCTTAATTGAATTAATCAATGATATTGTAGTTTATTTTTACTTAAATACTTTTAATATTGGTTTATTCCAATGGTGATATATTTTTCTAGATTCATTATTTTATATTGTCTCTAAAGAGACAAAAGTGATGATGTATTATCTTTGAATGTAATTTTTTATTGTCTCTCGAGAGACAATAGTTAAGATCAAAGACATTGTCTTTTTAAAGACAATATGTCTTTAATTCCAACTATTGTCTCTAGAGAGACAAAAATGAAATTGTCTTTGGAGAGACAAAAATGAAATTGTCTCTAGAGAGACAAAAATTCTTGTGTTATATATTGTCTTTATAGAGACAATATTTTAAGACAATTTAATTTGAGACACCCGCTTAAAGACAATATTTAAGACAATAGACAAGTTTTCTTTTGTCTCAAGTTAAGACAATTTACCCAAATATTGTCTTAAAATCCCCTTTGTGTTGTAGTGAATGGCTAAAGATAGCTAATTAACTCTCAAGGGAAATTTACGACTACACTAACTCACCAAGCAACCCATCAGTAAGAAAAAGTGAAAAATCTTATATGTACGCAATGGCTAAAGATAGCTAACTAACTCTGATGTGAGATTTACAATTAAACTAAATTCAACAAACAACCTCATACCCGATTGTTAAAGTAGATTTCATAGGAGAATAAGAAAAAACCTTACAAAAATACACTATCAGCTCTCAAAGATTTATTTCCAGCGACTTGCTCACTAATTTTGCTAACCAGAGGTCTTTGATATTTCATAGGAGAATAAGAAAAAGCCTTACAAAATACGCTATCAGCTCTCGAAGATTGATTTCCAGCCGATTTCTCACTAATTTTGCTAACCAGAGGTCTTTGATCCATGAGTTAGTCCACTAAAAAAATGGTGACCCTATTCAACCTCTACATGGTTTTTATTCAACCAACGTTCCTTAAAACCAACCAAAAATTAACGAAGGTTCCAACCATTTGTCCATTGGTCGATTCTACATAAATGGAGCTTGGAATGAAACTAAATTAATAAAGATTCCAACCATTTGTCAATTGGTCGATTCTGCAAGAATGGAGCTTGGAATGAAACCCAATTCTCAAGGCTCCCTAGGGCTTGGAAAAATACCTACCATTACATTGCTACCCTATTGTTTTATGCATTACGGTAATAAAATATTGCATTGAAGTAAGGTGAATCCACAATCCATTTTTTTTGGTAAGCGTTGTTCTTTTCGGACTACATGTTTTCAGTTCATAACGAACTTGCTCCATAAGTTAATATTATTTTTCTTTAATTCAAATTAATTTCAAATTAAATCATAACTATTTTTGTTTTCACTTGCTCCCTAAGTTAATATTTATTTTCTTTAATTCAAATTAATTTCAAACTAAATCATAATTGTTTCTGTTTTCATCCATTTCGTTAAACCTAGCAAAAAATTTCTTATACATACTCCCCCCAAGGTGGGTATTCAAGCAACTAAATTGATGGAAAGTAAATTGATCTATGACCCTAATAATATGGCTATTGAAGGCACTAAATTGAGGGAAAATAAATTTATCACTGCGCCTAAAGGGACTAAATTAAAGGTAAATTGATCTCTGCTCCCAATAATGTGGGTATTGAATAGACTAAATTAAGAGAAATGTAAATAAATGTATCTTTCCAAATGAGAAATTATATTTTATATTAAAAAATATTAATAGATTTACTATTTTTAATATTTTTTGGTTCTATATTAAATACTTCAATTTTATTTTATATGTATCTAAAAACAATAATAAAATTTACATATCACAGCAAATGTACACTATTTATTATATAAAAAAAAACACAAAAAAAACATTATTAATTATTTCAAAAACTTTAGAGTTCTAATATTGAAATTCCAAAGCAATAGATATCAAAATTTTAAGTAAATAATTTTTTTTCTTTTAGCAACCTTGAAACAAGCTATGAAAATTTGCATAAAGTCTCATCACCATCAAAAATTTTCATTTTAATAAATAAATGTACCCTATATATCTTTGATTTCCATGCATAAATAATATATGTATGCAATTTTACAACCATTGTCTTTCTCACACAGTAATATTCCTTTTGTAATTACCCTATTTTTGTTTCAAGCTTCAATGGCAGGCCTTTTTTAATATTCCTCTTAGTTGTGTATAGTATTTTGATCTTTTTAATTGAAACATTTATTTTCGTTGAAGACTAAGCTTTGTGCTACCTTACAAAATAAATGTATTTTTCACTGTATTTTTCACTTGTATTTTTCATTGTATTTTCCACTATATTTTTCACTGTATTTTTCATTGTATTTTTCACTGTATTTTCCAGGTTATATATGTTAACGTTGGTCCACAGTGAACGCTTCCAAGTTATATACATTAACGCTAGTCCGTTGCTCCCATACCACTCCACGACCCTCCTCCATACCTCGGCTCCAATATAACACTGTCCAATCAGAGCAACAAAATGATTAGAGCCCAAGTCAACTCTGGTATTGTGGTGATTGCTATTACGCTGAATGATATTGCAGTGTATGGTATTACATTGTGTACAGTTATATGTATAACACCTTTGTTATATAACTCTGCCATATATCATATATTTCCCTCCTCCATACGTTGCGCCTGTCACCATTACGATACCACTCTCCCATCACGATATTGCTCTCCCATTACGTTGGCCCATTAATATCACATCAATACCGTTATCCCATTACTCCCCATCGCTATTTGGTAAATCTACTTCAATTTTTGCGTTGTTGAATATAACCAAATATACCTCTGATATATACATATCAGGACTATATTTTACTATAGCGCAATTTTTTTCTTTTACATGGCAAGTGAAAATTGTTTTACCAGTAGAAGAGCGATTTTTTTTCCACAATACACAGATTTTACAATGCATTCAATCATATCTATTGTGGGAGTAGTTCTCACTGGCAAGGAGAACTATCTTGAGTGGTCCCGGAAGATAAAACACACCCTCATTTTCAATGAGTTGTGGAAAGGAGTGTGTGTTGGAGACGGAGACAAAGAGCTAGAACAACCTACCTCAGACAAGGAGTTTGCCATTTTGGAAAATAATCACAGCAAGGCCTATGTATTAAATGCAGAATCAATAAATGAAGAGGTGAGTCGCCATATTTCGTCATTTTCAAATGCTTTCGAAGCCTTAGAAAAAATGAAGGAACTCTATGACTCACACTCTGCACTTGAAGTTGTTCAACTCATGATTAAACTCTTCACCCTTAAATTACAAAATAATGATCCTCTTGCTCTTGCATCAGAAGTAAAATATATAATGCATGATATCAAAGTCACTAATGTTGAACTGGATATTCCTCTGATAGCTTTTCTCAAGGCACTTTATCCCACTTACACAAATTATGTTGAGTCATTGAAAGCAAATGGAAACCTCAAAGATATTACCTTTGACTCCCTTGTGAAAAAATTTGCTGAAACAGAGAAAGATTTTGGGAAGAAGACAGCTCCTGAATCTTCTGAAGACGTTGTGTGCCTTGCTCATAGAGAAAAGAATCATGCTCAAGATTCTTCGAGAGGAAGAGGTGGTCGAAGAGGAAGAGGAAGAAATTTTAGAGGTGGGGGGGCAGACACTGTCAAGGAGAAAAGTCAGATTTGCACTGCATACACTGCAAAAGAGATGGATCACATGATGCATCCACATGCAAGTTACCTTGGGACAGAATTGAGTAGGAAATAAACCAACCCAATGGTAAAACTAATGATAAAGACAAAGGCAAAGCACCTGAATCTGCTCACTATGTTGTGGCACACTGTAATATTGGAGTAAATGAAGACTTATTTAATGCTTCACTTGCTTCTTGGAAAAATGATTGGCTGCTTGATTCAAGAGAAACTTGCCACATGACTTTTAGAAGAGATTTTTTTGAAGAATTTACTGACAATGTTGATGGAGAAGTATACTTTGCAGACAAATAAAAACTCAAGCCATCAGGGCTTGGCACAATCAGGCTTAAATTGCCTAGTCTTACATACTTTCTTATGCATCATATTCTATATCTCCCACAGTTGAGGAGAAACTTGTTGTCCTTGGTCCACATCCGCTAGAAAGGACACTCCATTCATATGTTTGATGGCAAGCTTGAGGTGAGAAAAGAATCAGACCACTCACTTGTCATGACAGGGATAGAAGAAGAAAGGCTTCTCAAGCTGCAGGGTACCTCTTCTCGTGCACAAAATTTCTCATACAATTCTCATTATGAAGAAGGTACATTTCCATCAAGTTTATTATGGCATGCTAGATTTGAACACTTGAACTATGACAGCCTCCGCTTGTTGAAGAAAAATGGTGTTACTGGTTTGCCTATAATTCCTAGGAAACTTAAGCAATGTGATGCTTGCATTCTAGGAAAGCATAGCAAACAGTCTTTTCATGATTCACATTCAAGAGCACATAGAAAACTTGAACTCATTCTTTTACATTTATGTGGTCCAATGCATGTTCCTTCTGCAAATGGAAATAAATATATGATGACATTTATTGATCACTACACCAGAATGTGTTGGGTTTATTTATTGAAGAACAAATTTTATGCTTTTCAAACATTCAAGAACTTTCATACATGGATTGAAAATGATGCACAATCTCATATTGGCTCTATTCACACTAATAATGGAAAATAATACACTTCAAATGAATTTGAAAAATATCTTCGCCAACATGGGATCAAACATCAAACAATTGTGCCTTATAATCCCCAACAGAATAGAGTAGCTAAAAGAATGAATAGGACAATCTTAAATATGCTGCGCTCCATGATGTTTTTCAAAAATGTAAAATTGATGTTTTGGGCTGATGCAGTTCTATGTGTTTTATATGTAAAGAATAGATTTCCATATAATTCTATTAGAAACAAGACTCCTTATGAAATGTATTATGGGCACATTCCTTCAAGAAACATCTGAAGGTCTTTAGTTCCACATGTTATGCCTTGATACAAAAGGTACATAGAAACAAACTTGGTGCAAGAAGTCGTAAGTGTATCTTCTTGGGGTATTCAAACACATCCAAAGCATACCATCTCTTGATGAAGTCAATAAAAAGTTTGTTGTATCTAGAGATGTAATCTTTCTTGAATCATCTAAAACTGACAATGTTGTTGAGCGACAACTTGATCGCTTGGAGAGATTCGTAAATGCAAAATCATTTCAAGAATTTGATAATTAGATTCCACATCTTGAAGGGGGGATTCCTATACTAGATCAACCTGTGGAATATTCTTCTGAAGCACTCTCTCCCCCACATGAAACTCCAACAACAGATGATACTTTGAGTGATGTGATTGACAGAATTGGGAGACTCAATCTTGATTCAGTCCCAACTCAATCAACGGAGGAGATTGGACCATCTGAGAAAGGTCCCCCAATGTGGCTGACAAAGACACTTGAAAGTGTTCATCCTGATGAGGTTGGAAAGACAGGAACTAGAAATTCAAACGGAGAAAATGGAGGTGATGTAGATGACTCTAATTCACCTGCTGATATGGATGTTTCTTATGATTGTGAATTGAATTTGTCTATAGATTTTGAACCAACTTCCTTCAAAGAAGCTGCTTCTCATGATGAATGGAAAGAAGCGATGCAAAAGAAATATGATGCCCTCATAAAGAATGGAACTTGGAAGCTGGTTGATCAGGCCCATTAGGAACCAAACCAATTGGTTGCAAGTGGGTCTACAAGAACAAGTATAAAGTTGATGGCTCACTTGACAAGCACAAAGCTAGGCTTGTGGAAAAAGGTTTTGCACAGAAGGAAGGGGTCGATTATGAGGAGACTTTTTCCCCCATAGCAAAATGGGCTACCATCCAGACACTCTTTGCCCTAGTAGCTCAGAACGGTTGGAAAGTCCATCAAATGGATGTAAAAACTGCTTTCTTGAATGGAGATCTAAAAGAGAATGTTTTTATGTCCCATCTTGAAGGATTTGTTGTAAAAGGACATGAACATAAAGTATGCAAACTTGTGAAATCCTTGTATGGCCTCAAACAAGCACCACGAGCCTGGTATGAAAAGCTAATTGAGCATCTCCTAAAACTCAATTTCAAACATTATGATCTTGATAATGCAACTTTGTTTGTCAAGAAGGTTGGAAAAACAGTTGTAGATTGTTGTATATGTAGATGATCTTTTGATGACAGGGAACAATGAGAGCTACATTGCATCCATAAAGAAGGAATTGAGGAAAGGTTTTGAAATGATTGGTTTGGGCTGTGTTCATTATTATCTTGGTATTGAAGTAACTCAACATCTGAAGTCCATATTCCTTTCTCAAAATAAGTACATTGGAGATCTGTTGAACAGGTTTGGCATGCCAGAATGCAATCCTCTAACTACTCCAATGGAACAAAACTTAAAGCTCACATCCATTGAAGGAAAAAAATTTGAGGATGCAACAAAGTATAGACAGCTTGTAGGAAGTCTCAACTACCTAACTACTACCAAACCAGACATTTCGTTTGTTGTTGGAATCCTCTCCAAGTTTATGCAAAAGCCTTGTGAGGGAAATTGGTCTACTGCAAAAAGAGTTCTAAAGTATTTTAAGGGAACTCAAGACTTTGGAATCAAGTATACATAGGTGGGCGACTTCAGCTTGATTGGATACTTTGATTCAGACTTCGATGGAGACAAAGAAACTGGGTTATCTACTTTAGGTTATGCTATGAGTCTTGGATCAGAAGCCGTCTCCTAGAGATCATGCAAACAATCAGTTCTAGAAAATTCCACAACAGAGGCAGAATATGTGGCAATAGCTAAGGCAACAAAATAAATTGTGTGGCACAGGAAAATTCTTGAATATTTGCAAGTAAAACAAGTACAATCGACTCCACTCATGATTGACAATACCTCAGCAATAAAGTTGGCCAAGAACCCAAAGTTCCATGATCGAACGAAGCGCATCAATACTAAATATCATCTGATTCGACATCATGTTGAGGCCAAAACAATCCATCTCCACCATTGTTCCACTCATGAGCAAATTGCAGACATCTTCACCAAAGCGTTTGGAAGAGAAAAGCTTGAAAGATTCAGAACGATGCTTGGACTCACCAATATCCCTTCAGATTAAGGGGGGGAATGTTGACACCTAATCATAGGGATGAAAAACTGTAATTAGTGTAAATAGATAATAAAGAAGATGAAGAGTCATCGGGAGATGAACTGAACAATCTCTCCCTCTTGTATATAATGATGAACAACTTGAATGAATAATATGATTTGAATTGAGGAGTTACATCCTGGTCTGACAATACTAAAAAGAAGAATTACTTTTTATATTAAAAAATGTTAATAAATAGCTATTTAAAAAAAATAGTTCTATATTAAATATTTCAATTTTATTTTATACATATAAAAAAGAAAATTGAATAAAATTTATATATGACAATAGATCTACACTATCTTTTATAAAACAAAAACTGGAAAAAATCATTATTAATTATTTAAAAAAAAATTAAGTAAACAACTTTTTTGTCTTCCCTATAAACTTAGTTCCAAGTTTTAAAGTTGAACTTTGAATTTAGAAAACTCCCTCGAGTTTCTAGATTAGGTATCTTTGAATTGGAACTTAGAAGAGGAAGATTTCAATCTTATGAATTTAGAAAAGTCATTCATATATTAAATAATTAGAATTTTTAACTACCTTGGAATGAGCTTTGAAAATCTGGAGAAAGTCTCATGAACATCAATAGTTCTTTTTTCTATGCTAATATTTTTAGCTACCTTGGAATGAGTTTTGAAAATCTGCAAAAAGTCTCATGAACATCAATAGTTCTTTTTTCTGTGCTAAAGAAAATTTAAATTACAAACTTCTTACATCTGCCTCAATAACGTGGGTATTGAAGGAACTAAATTAAAAGTAAATTGATCTTGCATTGAAGAGACTAAATTAAGAGAAATGTAAATAGATATATCTTTCTCAAATGAGAAATTATACTCTATATTAAAAATATTAATAAATTTACTATTTTTAAGATTTTTTAGTTTTATATTAAATACTTCAATTTTATTTTATACATATCTAAAATAAAATAAAATTTATATATCACAAGAGATATATGCTATTTATTATAAAACAAACAAAAAAACACATTATTAACTATTTCAAAAATTTCAGAGATATTAGAATTTTAAATAAATAACTTTTTTTCTTTTAGCTACCTTGAAACAAGCTATGAAAATCTGCATAAGGTCTCATCAACATCAATAATTTTCATTTTAATAAATAAATAAATGTACCCTAGATATCTTTGATTTTCATGCATAAATAATATATCTGTGCAATTTTACAACCATTGTCTTTCTCAGGCACCAATATTCCTTTTGTAATTACCCTGTTTTTGTTTCAAGCTTCCATAGAAGGCTTTTTTAATATTCCTCTTAGTTGTGTATAGTATTTTTATCTTTTAAATTGAAACATTTATTTTTATTGAAGCGTAAGCTTTGTGCTAAGCTATGAAATAAATGTATTTTTCCCTATATTTTTCACTTGTTATACTAAAAACAATAATTTCCGTTTTATATTAGGGAATGTTAATAAATTAACTATTTAAAAAAAATTGGTTCTATATTAAATATTTCAATTTTATTTTACACATCTAAAAAAGAAAATTGAATAAAAATTATATATGACAATAGATGTACACTATCTTTTATAAAAAAAAAAAACTGGAAAAAAATGTTATTAAATATCTCAAAAACTTCAGAGCTCTAACACAGAAATTCTAATATATATTTGAATTTTAAGTAAATAAATTTTTTTGTCTTCACTATAAACTTAGTTCAGAAACTTAGTTCCAAATATTAAGGTTGAATTTTGAATGTAGAAAACTCCCTCGAAACCCTAAAAAGGAAGATTTCAACCGTCTAAATTTAGAAAAGTCATTCATGTGTTAAATAATTAGAATTTTTAGATACCTTGGAATGAGCTTTGAAAATGTGTAGAAAGTCTCATGAACATCAATAGTTTTAGTTCATTCTTGCGCTAAGGTAGGTTTAAATTACCAACTTCTTACCTCTACTAAACTAAAGGTAAAATGATCCCTGTTCCCAATAATGTGGGTATTGAAGAGACTAAATTAAAAGAAAGGTAAATAAATGTATCTTTCCTAAATGAGAAATTATATTTTATATTAAAAAATTTAATAAATCTACTCTTTTTAAGATTCTTTTGTTCTATATTAAATACTTCAATTTCTTTTATACGTACCTAAAAAAATAATAAAATTTATATACCATAACAAATGTATACTATTTATTATAAAACAAAAAAAAAACATTATTAATTATTTCAAAAACTTCAGAGTTCTAGCATTGAAATTCCAAAGCAATAGATATCAGAAATTGAAGTAAATAATTTTTCTTAGTTATCTTGAAACAAGCTATGAAAATCTGCATAAATCTTCATAAACATCAATAACTTTTCATTTTATTAAATAAATAAATAAATGCACCCTATATATCTTTGATTTTCATGCATAAATAATATATGTGTGCGGTTTCACAACCATTGTCTTTTTCACGCACTAATATTCCTTTTGTAATTACCCTATTTTTGTTTCAAGCTTCAATGGAAGACCTTTTTTAATATTCCTCTTCGTTGTGTATGGTATTTTGAGTTTTTTAATGGAAACATTTATTTTTATTGAAACCTAAGCTTTGTGCTAGGCTACTAAATAAATGTATTTTTCACAGTATTTTTCACTTGTTACACTGAAAATAAGAAATTACTTTTTATATTAGGTAATATTAATAAATTAGCTATTTAAAAAAAATAATTCTATATTAAATATTTCACAGATCTAAGAAAACAAAATTAAATTATCTTTTTTTAAAAAAACTGAAAAAAAATCATTATTAATTATTTTAAAAACTTTAAATTCTCTTTTATAAAAAAAACTGGAAAAAAATCATTATTAATTATTTCAAAAACTTCAGAGTTCTAACACTAATATTTTAGTAGATATTTGAATTTTAAGTAAATATTTTTTTTGTCTTCACTATAAACTTGGTTCTGAGTTTTAAAGTTGAACTTTGAATTTAGAAAACTCCCTTGAGTTTGCGGATTAAGTATCTTTGAATTAAAACATAGAAGAAAAATATTTCAACCATCTGAAATGCCATTCATGCTTTAAATAATTAGGAATTTTTGGCTACCTTGGAATGAGATTTGAGAATCTGCAGAAAGTCTCATGAACATCAATAGTTCCTTGGAATGAGCTTTGAAAATCTGCAGAACGTCTCATAAACATCAATAGTTCTTTTTTCTGGGTAAAGGAAGGTTTAAATTACAAAATTCTTACCTCTTTCCCCAATAAGAGTAAATTAAAGGTAAATTGATCTTTTCTACCAATAATGTGGGTAGTGAAGAGATTAAATTAAGAGAAAGGTAAATAAATGTAAAATGCATTTTTTTCTAAATGAAAAATTATATTTTATATTAATAAGTATTAATAAATTTACTCTTTTTAAGGTTTTTTGTTTTTATATTAACTACTTTAATTTTATTTTATACATATCTAAAGATAATAAAATTTATATATCACAGCAAAGGTATATTATTCATTATATATATATAAAAAAAAAAACATTATTAATTATTTCAAAAACTGCACAGCAAATAGATATCAGGATTTTAACTAAATAACTTTTTCCTTTAATAAATTTTTTGCTTTTAGCTACCTTGTAACAAGCTATGAAAATATGTGTGATGTCCCCAAGAAAAACTATTAACTAAATAGTTTTTTTTCTTTTAGCTACCTTGAAACTCCCCATGAAAAACTATAATTATTTCTTTTACCACAGTAAAAACAAAGGCTGGATTTTATTATTATTATTATAATAAACATTTGAATTAAGTATTTGAGTTTTGCTAATTATGAATGGGAAACAGAGGATTGAAGATAAAAATCAGACTTGAATTGAAAAAGAAGAAGTTACAGCTCACAGGTGAGTACTGCACCTGGAGACTGCACCCAAACAAAGAGAACTCTCTCCCTACACTACTTACATCAAATGAGCAATTACATCATTAAGTACATTACTAGAACTCAGGAAGTTGCAACCAAACTCCTAAACTCTAGGAACAAATCCTAAACTAAGGAGATACGTTACAACTTGTGTAAACATTTCTCCATTAATACAAAATAATATTAATTATTTTCAACTCCGCCCCTCAATGGAGAAAGGATTATCCTGAACTCCTAGCATCCCTCTAAACAATTCAAACTTTACACGCCCAAGAGGCTTAATAAAAATATCAGCCATGTTATCACAAGTTTTACAATATTCAACACATATCTCTTTTGACTGTTGTTTCTCTCGAACAAAATGAACTTGATCGATATGCTTGGTATTTTTATGAAAGACTGGATTGTATGCAAGCTTGATGGTCCTCTGGTTTTCGGTTTTGATAATAGTTGATTCTTTCTGCACTTCTCCTACATCGTTGAGAAGTCTTCTCAACCAGATAGCTTCACATGTGGCTGCACACATTGCTTGGTACTCAGCTTCACATGAAGATAGAGCTACAGTGTGTTGCTTTTTGCTGTTTCGTGCTATGACCCCGGATCCAATGCTGAATGCGTAACTTGTGATAGATCTTCGATCATCCAAGTTACCTGCCCAATCAGAATCTGAAAAACCTGTTAGAATAACATCAGAAGTGTCAGTGTACAAAATGCCATAATTACTAGTACCACTAAGATACCTCAACACACTTTTTGCTACGACCCAGTGACTTTCGAGTGGTTTTGACATGAACTGGCTCAACACACTAATAGAATATGCCAAATCTGGTCTAGTTGTAGTCAGATATATCAAACTGCCAACTAGCTGTCTGTACATGGTAGTATCCACCTCTTTAGTACCGTCGTCACTGCTCAAATTTAAGTTATGCTTTAATGGTGTTGCTGTTGATCTGCACTGCTCCATTCTGAACCTTTCCAACAAGCTTCTGGCATACTTCCCTTGAGTAAGAAAAGTTTGTCCAGGGTCTTTCCATACCTCCAATCCCAAGCAATAATGAAGGTTTCCGAGATCTTTCATCTCAAACACTTGTGACATCTGCTGTTTGATTTCTTTGATCAGATTGTTAGCATTCCCTGTTATGATCATATCATCTACATACAAAGAAATCAAAATAATTTGCCTCTGTTTATTAAACTTGGTATACAGATTTGGATCATTCAACCTCCTATGAAAGCCATGCTGAACAAAAAATGAGTCAATTTTGTCATACCACGACCTGGGTGCCTGTTTTAAACCATAAAGTGCCTTTTTCAATTTACACACAAGATGTTCCTGCCCCTTTTTCACACAACCTTCAGGTTGTACTAAATAAATTTCTTCCTTCAAGTCTCCATTCAGAAATGCAGGCTTAACATCTAGCTGGTGTAGCTGCCATTTGTGTTTTGTTGCTGAGGAAATTAGCATTCTAATGGTGTTTAATTTGGCTACAGGAGCAAAGGTGTCATCGAAATCTATTCCCTCTTTCTGTGAGTAACCCTTTGCTACCAATCTAGCTTTAAGTTTCTCTATACTCCCATCTTCATTTATTTTTGGTTTATACAGCCATTTGCATCCTATGGGGGTTTTACCTTCAGGCAATTCAACCAAATCCCAAGTATGGTTTCTATTTATTGATTCTATTTCCTCATACATTGCAGCCCTCCATGCATCAGATTTACTTGCTTCTTCATAATTTGCAGGTTCTACAATGTTTACAGTCTTTGACATTAATGCATAGTCTTTCAATTTAGATGATAATCGAGTCTTCCTACTTGATCTCCTTGGTAGGGGACTTACCTCAATTCTGTCTATTTCAGCCTTTTCTGGGCTTGCATCTTCATTGATTACATTGTCTGTTACTTCTTCTTCTTGTTTCTCCTCCTGCTCTTCATCTTCCTCACTGTTTTCTTCCATTAGCAATGGAATGTGCCAATCACTGTTAGAGTCATTCTTTCCTTCTTCAACCTGTTCATGAAATATGACATCTCTGCTTGCAAAAACCTTGTGAGTCACAGGATTAAATAACTTTTATGCCTTGAACTCAGTGCCATATCCAACAAATATACATTTCAGGGCTTTAGGATCTAACTTTTTCCTATCTGCCTTAGGTATATGAGCATAAGCTTTTGACCCAAATATTCTTAAGTGACTCACTGCTGGTTTGAATCCAAACAATGCTTCAAAAGGGGTTTTGAAGCCTAGACATCTAGTAGGACTCCTATTCTTTAAATACACAGCAGTGTTAATAGCTTCTGCCCAAAGACCATTTGATAGACCCTTACCTTGAAGCATGCTCCTTGCGCACTCCACAAGAGTTCTGTTCTTCCGTTCTGCCACTCCATTCTGTTGTGGAGTGTGGGGCACTGTAAACTATTGCACAATCCCATGATGCTTGCAGAAATCCATGAACTCTCCCAACCTGTATTCTCCCCCTTGATCTGAGCGAAGAATTTTTATCCTTTTTCCTGTCTGGTTTTCTACCATGGATTTAAACTCTTTAAAATACTGAAAGGCTTGACTCTTTTTACTCAGAAAGTATATCCATGAAAATCTAGTGCAATCATCTGTAAATAAGAGAAAGTAATATGCTCCTCCTAATGACCTGGTTTGCATAGGTCCACAGATGTCTGTATGCACTAGTTCTAAAATTTCTCTTTCCTTTCTATTAACATGCAAAGGGAACTCTTCTCTATGCATTTTCCCTAATGCACATCCATCACAATCCAGCTTAACATTATGGAAAACAGGGAGTCCATTGACCATACCTTTTCTCTGAAGTAGGATGAGGTCTTGCAGATTAAGATGGCCGAATCTCTGATACCAGAGATTTTCGGCTGTCGATCCAGCTGCAACCATTGCTTGCTGTGGCATACTCTTCACATCTAGTCTGTACAGACTCCCAACGCGCACTCCTGTTGCAACTGTTTCCATCTGGATATCCTTAATGACGCAGTTAGTCTTAAAGAATTGAACTTGCATGTCCTGATCAGTAATCATTGAGACAGAGACCAAATTTTTCTTAATTCCTGGAACATACAATACATTTTTGAGGTGTCTAATGTCTCCACTAGGTAATTTTATAGGAATGTCACCATATCCTTTGATCTCATGTCCACTATCATCTCCTAAATAGATTTTCGACCCACATGAAGTTTCTTCAAGGAATTCAAACCAATCCTTCTTACCAGTCATATGTGAGGATGCGCCCGAGTCAACATACCATATGTCGTCCTCATCTCCCTTTGAAGCTGAAAGAGCACAATCGACTATAAACAGTCGAAGTTCGTGGCTCTGTTCCTCTTCTTCCTTAACAAAGTAACCCTTATGTTTTCTCTATTTGTTTCTTCCTTCGTCTGCTTGCCTCTTATAACAATCTTTAATCTGATGACCAATTTTTCCACAGTAAAAACATTTCTTGTTGGGAAAATTATTAGCAGACATACCTTTAAATGGTCTCTTCTGAAATGTGTTGGCTCCTTTCTGTTGCTGATGCGGTTGTTGATGCTGCTTCCCTCTATACTGTCTCATTTTTTCCATCAGAGCAAGGTCATTGCTCTGTGATTTCAAATTTTTTCGTCGCTCTTCTTCATGTATCAGAATCCCTGTCAGCTCTTCAAATGAAGGGGCTTTCTCCCTTGTTGACAGCCCTGTGATAAATATCTGGTATTCGTCAGTCATTCCATTCAACGTGATCATGACCGGATCTGAATTGGAAACTTTCTCTCTGATATCTCCCAATCTGTCCTTTTGGTCTTTGACTCTAGCCATGAATCCAGCAGCAGACTCATTCTCTTCCATCTTCAATGCAAACAGCTTGCCTTTGAGTGACAAGACACGGTTTGTATTCTGCGTCTGGTATAGGTTTTTTATCGTCATCCAAATGTCAGTGGCTGATTTACAGTCTCTAATATGTGGGATAACATTGTCCTTGACAGACATCTTCAATATGACCTTTGCTTTTGTCTCCCTTTTATCCCAATCTTGTTCTTGTGTGGCTGATCCTGATCTCAGCTCATTTCTTGTAACGATCGACCACGAATTTGCACTTTCAAGTAAAGTTTGCATCTTGAATTTCCAGTTGGTGAAATTTGATCCATCGAGTTTTCCAGACTCGTGGAGATACGATTATATAATGTTATTCATATTGGATTGATAAAATTTCTGATCCTCTGATGAATAAGTCTATCCAACTGTACACTTTCAGGACACACAAAAAAAATCACCACATACCAGATCCGAACCTCTGTTTTGCTAAGAAAAAAAATTGTATCTTCAATGAGCCACCACCGGGCAAGTCCGATCTGCTGCCACCAAACAGATCCAAAACTCCAATACGCCACCACCGGGCAAATCCGATCTGCTGCCACTGAGTAGATTAGGAACTCCAATGCGCCACCACCGAGAAAATACAATCTGTTGCCACTGGACAGATCCGAAACTCCAATGTGCCACCGCCAGGCAAATCTGATCTGTTGCCACCAAGTAGATCAGGAACTCCAATGCGCCACCATCGGGCAAATCCGATCTGTTTCCACCGAACAGATCTGGAACTCCAATGCGCCACCACCAGGCAAATCCGATCTACTGCCACCGAGTAGATCAGGAACTCCAATGCGCCACCACTGGGCAAGTCCGATCTGCTGCCACCAAACAGATCCAGAACTCCAATGCGCCACCACCGGGCAAATCTGATCTGCTTCCACCGAGTAGATCAGGAACTCCAATGCGCCACCACCGGGCAAATCCAATCTGCTGCCACCGAACAGATCTAAAATTTCAAAGTGCCACCACCAGGCAAGGCCGATCTGCAAAAAATTGTAGATTTTCCAAAGAGAAAGAGGCTGTCGCTTCTCGACAGCGAAATACCCGCGCCGAAAACAAAATCGACGCGTCTTACGAAATTGGCGCGATTAACGATTGATTTTCCGTGCCAATAGCACTTTCTGGCGCGCCGGCGCTACTATCTTTGGAAAAACCGCGCCAAATGGTGCGACTGTTCCTTAATAAAACGCGCCAACCCTTCGTTCCACTCAAAAAATGGTGCGACTGTTCGCAACGAAACCGCGCCAACCCTTTCTTCCGCTCAGAGATGATCAGTCATCTGAGACCTGTGCTTTAGGTGTTACTACAGTCTACCTAATTCTACGAATGCTTATGTACACTCCACCGCCACTACAGTTCTGTAATTAATGATGCATCCTAAAAAAAAATTAAGGCTATCCCTACTCTGTGCTCTGATACCAAGATAAAAATCAGACTTGAATTCAAAAAGGAGTTACAGCTCACAGGTGAGTACTGCACCTGGAAACTGCACTCAAACAAAGAGAACTCTCTCTGTACACTCTACTTACATCAAATGAGCAATTACATCATTAAGTACATTACTAGAACTTAGGAAGTTGCAACCAAACTCCTAAACTCTAGGAACAAATCCTAAACTAAGGAGATATGTTACAACTTGTGTAACCATTTCTCCATTAATACAAAATAATATTAATTATTTTCAACTATTGAATGTTAACGAATTTTGAAACTCTTTAATATCAAGAAACGAGGGAAAGGTGGTTACCTAACCCTAACCACTTCTCTGTCTATGAATTCCCAAGAAGTAATCAAGAGGGTAGGAGATACCTGAGAGAACGAGTAGGGAAAGAGGGAAGTGGACCTTGCAGAAAAAGAGACGAGGAAGGAGCTATGTTTGGTGATGACCAGATCACTGTGGATGTTGTAACAGTTTAAGTTGCAAGAAAGCATTAGTGCTAGGAGCAGAAGCTCGAGGGAGGCTTGGACCTAAAGGCAAGCCTCATGGTTGAGATGTCGGGAGGTTAAAACAAGAAAACATATCTGTGACTGTATAAAATTAGTAGTCTTAACGACTGCATAGTACATATACCTAGCTTATTGTTGGTTCAGTTTTAGCATGATAACAGAATTAGAAATTAATGATTTAGTAATTTTAGTCTTGGTTATTAGTCAGGGAAGCAATGAATGCTTATAAATGAAAACTCTAAACAACCCTGTAGACTGTGATATCAAAATCAGTATAACTCTAGCTTAAAGGAAGACAGTATAGATAATTACTGTAAATAGAGCGGAGACTATAATCAAAGGAACTAAAAAACAGTATAATTACTTACTATAAGAAAAGGAACCAAATACATCTTATATAAATGAAAGAATTACTTTATGATTCAGATTCTTTCCAAAAAAATCAAGAACTATCAGAAACAGTAGCAGTGGTAGAGAAGCAGAATAATACAAATAAAAAAGAAGGAAAACTATAGTATCAATATAGTTCTGGAAAAACTTGGATACCTCAGGGTTACATTTTCGATATACTATCAGAAACAGTAGCAATCATAGAGAAGCAGAATAATACAAATAAAAAAGAAGGAAAACTATAGTATCAATATAGTTCTAGAAAAACCTGGATACCTCAGGATTACATTTTCGATATTAGGGAATGGTTACCTAGAAACCATCGCTATGAAGTAAACACGAGAAGTACGGAAAAGGGAAAGTAAAACAAGTTTTCTTGAGCTTAAGAACTAATGCCATAATAATGTCATGATAAGGGTTTGATTATCTTGTCCACGGCATGAGGATTTAAATCCCTCAGAAAGTGCCTCATAACCATCACTAATATCAAACCTGCAACTATAATTTCAAAGCAAACAAAAGGGTCGGACATCGAATTAGGGATAGAGTCTTTCCTGAACAACTGTACATGCATCACTGAAAGGCAATCCACTGATAAAAATTACTGGAACTCCTTAAGATTGCCATAGCAACTACAGAACCCTACCAAAACTTTAACATTCTATACCTATGTCACATGGTTCGCCGAATTTGAACTTTGAGGTTCAAAATTAGGCGAACCTAAACAAAAAATCAAATTTGTTCAGGTTCGGCGAACCTGATGGCCAAACCTCAAATTCAAACCTCAACGAATTCGAACCTGAAGATGAACCTAAAGATGAACCTGAAGCCGAATTTTAAAATTTTAAAATTTTTTTTATCGTTCGAGGTTAAGTTTGAGTTTCTTTTGTCAGTTGTTTTAAGGCTTATGAGAAAAACCATGGGTAGCACATGGTTTTCTCTTGTTTCGCTTACCGCCACTTAGTTTCCCATGGTGGCCACTGGTTTGGCTTTATTTACCATGGTTGTCGATATATTTTCATAAGCCAACTTCAACCATGGGCAGCACATGTTTTTCTCTTGTTTCGCTTACTGCAACTTAGTTTCCAATGGTGGCCACTGGTTTGGCTTTATTTACCATGGTTGTTCAGATATATTTTCACAAGGCAACTTCAGTTTGAGTGTACTCACTTTATTGTGCTCAATGTTGTCGTTGTGTGTTGTATTGCCTGCAATTTCCTGAATTCAATTTCTAGATGTTGCTTGTCCCGATCGCCTGGAGCATTAAGTGAATAGTGGTCGTGATTTGTGGCTCGTGGGTGCTCACTGCTATTCATATAGCTTTATTGATTAATTTTGATTTTTTATTATTTTATGTCATATATATATTGAAACATATATATAGTCGAACTTAATGTCGAATCTCATTGGAAAATTCGAATTCGAATCGAACTTAATCATTGTCGAACTCGAATTTGAACCTGAACCGTGTGACATAGTTCTATACCGCCGGTCGATGGAACCCCGCTGGAAAATATCATGAAATTGCCAAGCCTCCATGGGCCAAATCAAAGAAAAATTATGTAGAAATTCACATTAAACTAAGGCGAGTAAAAGAAACAACAGTCATATTATTTACATTCCATGGCATAGTTTATTAAATCACTTCTGGTGTGAAAACCCTAGAAAAAAGAAGGATTCTCATGCACAATAGTCATATTATTTACATTCCATGGCATAGTTTATTAAATCACTTTTGGTGTGAAAACCCCAGAAAAAATAAGGATTCTCATGCACAACTCGAACCCACGAGGGTTTTACCAAAAGAATAACGCATTCAGCTATACCAGCAAGAAAATATATAAAAAGACTTGACCAGTATACATAAGACAGATAAAATTGTAGAACCCTCAACAGTTTAAATATGTCCAGGCATAAATTGTCAAAATGCCATGAGGGCGGACCTGACTTATACATACACAAAATTACAGAGAAATAGCTTTAAATTCCGAACCCTCGAGGCTAGAGCCTTGACATAGTAGTAACTAGAAAATCCAAATTTAAACCAAAAGAGATCAAACCCTCGACACAGACTCCCATCTCTATGCGAGTATTCTGGAATCGCCAAGATTTTCAATCAGTAACATACTCGGAAGATCGAAGGGATTAGAATGCCTGCCTTGGTAGAGCTCCGGGTGGAATGCCGTTAGGAGATAGTTGGGAAACTGCAAACACCAGAGAACACCTACAACAGAAGACCAGAATACATTAGAAGTATTAATTGAAGAATTTGCAAATGAAACTCTGTTTAAAAATAACCCAGTAATCATAAGAATAGGCGGAACTTTCACTTGCCAGGCCACCTCTAACCACCTCAGAGCATGACATTGAAGTGATGCCATTACCAGAGGACCAAAACATCCAAAGAGAATTTCGAATGACAAAAAGTAGAGACCCTACCGGAGTCTAGGCAGAGTTATGAGTTCCATCAAGCGCCGTTGATTGTGGTTAGGTGGAGGACGACCGTCGATGGAGCGCCACAGTCGAGGAGGGTAGACACCTGTATAGCATATGGAGGGAATCCCGAAGGCTGAACCCGCCAAGCCAGCAGGATAGATGGTCATATACATAAACATTAATATGACTGCAAAGATTTTTATTACAAGGACAACCCCTCGTACTATGAGATGGGTTTAAATTAATGTATATAGACCTTACTTTAATATACCTCAGCATATTATGTAAATGTGTATCCTGTGTAATATCTGAATTGTGCGATGAGTAATTATATCGGATGTTTAACATTTTTTATCTTTTTACATATAATGGAGATGTGACAATCTGCATAAAGTCTCATCAACATCAATAATTTTCATTTTAATAAATAAAAAAATAAATATATCTTTGACTTTTATGCATAAATAATATATCTGTGCAATTTTACAACCATTATCTTTCTCACACGCTAATATTCCTTTTGTAATTACCCTATTTTTGTTTAAGCTTCCCTAGACAACGTTTTTTAATATTCCTCGTTGTGTATAGTATTTTGATCTTTTTATTTGAAACATTTATTTTTATTGAAGCCTAAGCTTTGTGCTATGCTAGGAAATAAATGTATTTTTCAATGTATTTTTCACTTGTTGTACTAAAAACAAGAAATTAAGTTTTATATTGGGGAATGCTAATAAATTAGCTATTTAAAAAACTAGTTCTATATTATTTGAAATTAAGTTTTATATTGGGAAATGCTAATAAATTAGCTATTTAAAAAAATAGTTCTATATTATTTCAATTTTATTTTACACATCTAAAAAAGAAAATTGAATAAAATTTTATATATGACAACAAATGTACACTATCTTTTATAAAAAAATACTGGAAAAACATATTATTAATTATTTAAAAAACTTCAGAGTAGATTTTATTAGACATCTGAATTTTAAGTAAATAACTTTATTGTCTTTACTATAAACTTAGTTCTGAGTTTTAAAGTTGAACTTTGAATTTAGAAAACTCTTGTAGTTGCTGGATTAAGTATCTTTGAATTGGAGCTTAGAAGAGAAAGATTTCAACCTTCTAAATTCAATAGTTCTTTTTTCTAAATTCAATAGTTCTTACTTTTACATTCAGAACTTATAGACAGGTTTAAATTACAAACTTCTTACCTTTAGATTCAGAACTTAACACATTCTAATTTCGATGGAGTTTTACACTTAAAATATAAAAAACTGCAAAAAAAATTCATCTTCTCCATAAACTTCGATTTTTCAACTCCAGTTAAAATAAAAGTAGTCAAACTGTTGTAACTCTGCAGGCTATCATTCAACTCTGAAAAATGCTTAAATTACACTGGAGACAACTAATATAAGAAATTCATCTTCTCCACGAACTTGGTTTTTTCAACCCCAGTTAAAATAAAGGTAGTCAAACTGTTGTAACTCTGCGGGCTATCATTCAACTCTGGAAAATGCTTAAATTATACGAGAGACAACTAATATAACAACACAATAAAGTGATTTCTAGTATTATTTTTCACTGTAAAGCTATCATTCAACTCTGGAAAATGCTTAAATTATACTCGCGACAACTAATAGAACAACACACTAAAGTGATTTCTAATATTATTATTCACTGTCAGACTCGCCTGTGGCAGCGTGTAATATTTAGTTGTTGCATTCTAGCTTGTATGTGCGCATAAAACTTTTAAAGAATTAAATATTTAGAGAAAAAATAATAACGAATATTTTTTGGGCTAATAGAAAGGATTCTGCTTTAAAAAAAATGGCTGAGGTTATGGCTGAGAATTCTCAAAACAAGCATGCCAGACAGAAACTTGAAATATGCCAAATGGTTATAATATTAGAAAACCCTCCAAACAATCATGCTAACATTCTACTATAAGATGTTCAATGGTATAGAAAGTGGAGAAAAAACACCCCATGTTAACTTTAACTAATTTCTCATCAATGTGAATATCATGTAGTTCATGAAAATATTAAAAGAAAATGATTAATTTAATCTCAAGAGGGTGTTGCAATATTTTTGACATAGTTTCAATATCTAGATTGATTATAGAATGCTATTAATGATATATAAGCCTGATTGCTTAATATTTAAGTTTATTGTAAAATGTTCAGCTATTTGGATGGTATTAATTTAATTAAATTTGTGTTTTTAATAATTATGGAAATAAATATATTTTTTTTGCCAATCATATTATTATTTATCATTTTCTAAATATATTATATTTATTAATTTTTTATTAAAATTTGAATATTTATTAATTTAAATATGCATATTAAGAATAAACATGTTTTTTTAAATTTATTTATTTATTTATGACTAAGCTTATAATTACAAAATATACATATATTTATTTTTAGTGATTTTTGGTTGGCTGCAGTGATTTTTGGTTGGCTGCACACCATACATCAATTTCTAGATATTTAAAATAATATCTTCATCATGATAAGGTCCTACAAAGGTTAACTCTTGATGTTAAAATTTATTGTATAGATATTTCAAATTGTTATATTTATCAAAATTATAAAATTTACCAGAATTTTAAAATTTTTGTTATAAGAATTATAAAATTGACTCCTATTTTAAAATTTTTGTTATAAAAAAAAGCCAAAGGCAGCACATCATAATCATATGTACCCATAAAGATAACACTAAATTGTAAATTTAAATAATAAATTATAATATAAAAAATATTAATATTTAAAATAATATGTATTTTTTATTTTATTAATAAACACATATATATTATTTATTTAAATTTAATTAAATAATATCTATTTTTTTTATTTTTTAAAAGTATAACAACTAATAAATGGAATTAAACTTATAAAAATATTTTATTTAAAAATTAATAATCATTCTATTCTAGTAATTATTGAATGCATAATATCATATATATTATAACTATATTTATGTAATTTTTGAAAACATGTAAATAAAATTAAATATAGAGATAATTTTAAAATATAAATAATATAAATAAAAATTATAAAATCATATATATATATATATATATTTCTAAGAAATAATAATATTTTATTTTAAAAGTTATTGTTAGACATATCTTACTTGCTAGATAAGGGATCGACTACTTTTTAAAAGTATACATATTCTCTCTTTTTAACTCCTTTAAACAAAATTATAACATAGAAATATGCTAAATTATAAATATATTTAAAATTACAAAAATTCAAAATTATAATATGTATACTCCACATAATAGTATAACATAAGAAATGATTGAATTCCTTATAACCAAGGAGAATTGTGGAAAGGAGTATAATATGTATACTCCACATAATAGTATAACATAAGAAATGATTAAATTCCTTATAACCAAGGAGAATTGTGAAGAGGAGTAATAACACATTTGACTTGTAAATAATTTTCAAGACCATAAGATCCATATTCTCTTCCAATTCCGCTCATCTTATATCCTCCTAATGGACAATCTAGACTCCCTGCAAAGTAACAATTTATCCATACGGTTCCTGCACGAAGAGACCTAACAAATCTATTAGCCACATCTATATTTTGAGTAACAATTGCAGCTGCCAAACCATAAATTGTTTTGTTTCCTCTTTCTATTACTTCTTCTATAGTCCTGCATTACACAAAACAATAACCTCTTTAATTTCAAAATATTTTAAATATTATAATTCAAACATATATTAAAATAAACATTTTAAAACTATAAATTATTTTATAATATATGAATGTATTAACCATTTAAAAAAATTATAAAATACAATAATATTATAAATTCTTACTTGAATTTCAAAATAGACATAACAGGTCCAAAAATTTCTTCTTTCGCAATTCTCATATCATCCTGTATAATATTAAAAAATGATAATTAAGAAATGTATTTGTAAAATAATTCGTTTTATTAATATTAACCGAATATAAATTAAATTCATACTACCTGAACATCGCAGAATATTGTAGGTTCCACATAAAATCCTTGATCACCCCAGCAATTACCACCTGTTACTAAATTGGCTCTTTCCTCTTTTCCATATTGAATATATTTCAATACTTTTTCAAATTGCCTCTTATCAATCTGAAATACAAACTATAAACCATTACTCATATAATAATAATTAAAATCAATTTTATATAATAAAATTCTATAAAAAAGAATTACCTTTTTCTGACCACAAAGAAATACGCTTTATACAAAATTATAATATTAAAACAATTTCTCGGTGATGGTGGAGGCATTTATGTTTAAATGCATTTTAAATACCCTGTACAAAATTACTATTTTAAAACAACTTTATTAGTGATGGTGGAGGCATCTATATTGAAAAGCATTTTAGATTACTTTGGTGATTGTTGGATTCTTAGTCCTGAAGCACTCTCATCTTTTAAATCACAAGTTCCTTTTTGTAATATTATAAATATTTAAAAATGATATTAAAATTACTGAGTATCAAACCTATTACTCAGTACTCCACCCAATTTTTTTGAAACAGTAATTAAAACTGACCTCTTTAAAAATTGTTTGCAGAAAATCTTGATTGATGGAGCTCTTCGCTATGGTTGTTTTAAGAAAAGCTACTGAATACATTTTTATAAAATTGTCAGTGCTATCTGAGACTGTTGAATTTATGATAGAGGTGCATGCATTGCTTACCTGAGGACCTTGATGGACCCCTGCCTTAAAAGGATCTCCAACTACTTGCTTTTTTGCTCTTTCTACTGCTTTCTTCAAAAATTCATCATGAATGCTTTCTTGAACAAACACCCTTGAACCTGCCAAGCAGACTTGTCCCTGCAAAATTTTGATCACAGAAATATCAAAACAGCATACTTAATGCAATACCATTTACTCAATCTAATATGTTTGATGAGGCATCTGGTCTGTATGGTCACCATGTTGGTAAATACTGCTAGATGGGCAAGTTCCACAGCTTTATCAATATCAGCGTCCTCCATGACAACAAGGGGGGATTTTCCACCCAATTCTAATGTCACAGGCTTCAAGTTGCTCTTTGCAGCAGCCTCCATAATAAGTTGTCCAACTTGAGTTGACCCTGTAAATGATATCTGAGTACAATCCAACACGGAGTTATAAACCCTTCATTGTCTTTCACCATATTCAATTCAATAAACTAATGATACCCAAATGAAAAATATCATAGCATTTGCCATAAATGTATCAGCTTACCTTATCAATATCCATGTGGCTGCTTATGGCAGCACCAGCAGTTTCACCAAAGCCCGAAAGCACATTAAGAACCCCAGGGGGTATTCCTGCCTGCAATTACAAATTATGGAGAGACCAGCTCCGGTTAAAGAAATATTGGATTGGATCTGCAATATCTTGACCCTATTAAAATGATAATATAAATACCTCGTGGGCTAATTGTGCACAATAAAGTGCAGTTAAGGGAGTCTGCTCTGCAGATTTGATGATCACTGTACATCCGCAGGCCAATGCAGGGGCGACCTTACTGAAAAACATTATCAATGGATAGTTCCAGGGTATTATCTGACCAACAACTCCGATGGGTTCATGCAAAGTATGGGCCTGGTAAGGTCCATTCATCTTCAATGTTAGTCCATGGATCTTGTCAGCTGATCCTGCACATATTCATAGGAGCAAAATTTTTTGAAATCTGTAAAGACTACACGCACACATATTCATGGATACAAAATTATCAAAGGTAGATTTTCATACATTAATTATCAAAATCTTTGAAAATAAATGCATCTTTTGGATTACAACATTATTCAAATGTCAAAAAAAACTGAAGGGGTCCCGAGATATTATGATAGCAAAATCAATTTCATGAGTTTACAATAGGTTAATTAATGTTTTAAGGAGAGGTGAAGATTTTTGGTTTAAGATATGGGAAAGTATGAATAAGCAAAATATATCCACACCTGCAACTAAATTGAGACCAATTCATTAACCTGAAACAGAATAACATTTTAAATAGCATGACTACAAACTAAAAAATCTTAAATATGAATCTGACTACAAACTAAAAAAAATAGGGAAGTGAGCAAGGAAGTTATTTTTGGGATTTTTTCTTAGGCATGTAAGTTTAATCCAGCTTTGCAGAGTTTTCCTGAATTTTAATAACAAAAAATTAATAAATTTTTTTCCCATCCAACGTTAAAACTAACACTAACCTAAACTTAATCCCAAAAAAATGCTTAAATTTTTATTCAGGATATCTCACCAGCATAATACCGTAGTATTTGAATACATGCTGATAAGTCCAGCATCCGAACCACATCCAATGGCTTCCCACTGTCAAAAGTTTCCAGAGCTGCGAGCTCATCGCTGTGTTGCGACACCAGATCCGCGAACTTGTAAAGGATGTTCCCTCTTTCCTGAACCCACGGGAAGATAATCCATTAATACAATTTCCAGTAGAGTATATATATTATAGAATAAAATAGTTTTTAGTTCTGTAAGATCTATACGGTTGATAACTGTAAAACTTTACATCTATCTCTATATATTTGATATGCTTTATGTCAAGAATGTCTGAATTTGTGGATTGTTTAATGTTTTTAAAATGACTGGGAAGCTTAACATGTAGTTTGAATAACAGTTTTTATGAGTATTTATGTTGTTTCATATGTCTAATTATAGTCATATTAGTAGTTAATATGATTAGATTTTTGTCTACACAATTTTTAACTAATAATATTTACTATAAAATATTTTAACAAAATATTTTATTTTCTGTATTCAAGTTTCTGTGATCCATAATGAATTAAACAAAGTCTTTTGGTAGAAATCACATGAGCGAATTTTTTGACCAACGCTTTTCTAGCCAACCACTGTGGTTCATCATCAGGACCAGTAAACCACACTTGTTGATTCAAAATGGGTCAACCAAAAATTCCGTCATATAATTTCTACTGAAAACTTTGTTTAAAAAATACTTATGACCAAATATTTTTAAAATTTAAACCTTCCCTATAATTGATATTTTTCCAAACCAATTCAACGAGTGATATACTCAAATCTCTATAATCTATAGACAGAGAAAACCATAAAACACTAGACAGAAGAAAAATTATTACATAGCCAGACATGCGAGGCCATGGGCCTTTATCAAATGCTGTACGAGCAGCTTTCACAGCCAGATCCACATCTTCTTGTCTAGCTTCTGAAACGCTCGCTATCACGTCCTCTGTTCGAGGATCCAAAGTCTCAAATGTTTTCCCTGCAACAACACACCAATCAAAAAATATGCTGTAAGCACAAAATCATAATTTGATTTTTAAATACTGTACAATGGATCAAAAAATTAAATACCTGAAACTGAATCTACAAACTCTCCATTGATGAAAAGCTTCGTATACTTTACTGTCACTAGTGGCCGAACGGTACCGTTTGATTCGGAGGACAGGCAAGCCATGTAGGAAGAAATATTTCCGAGTGACTGTAATACACGAGATCTCAGTCTCTTGCAGATGGTTTTCACCACCAACACAACCACGAGCGCAACGGGCTCTCCAGCTATTATGCTCTTCAAAGTTCAAACACCCCTCGCTGTTTAAATTGGCGATGCCCATTAGTGCCACTGTCAGCCCAGGCCACTCACATTCATGAAAATAACCAAATATTATTTTATTACCTTTTTAAAATATATGGTGGTATAATCACCTTTATTTATTCAAAGGTGGTTCGAAGGCATAATTATTATTCTCCAAATTCAATTTGCAAAAATCATTATGTGACTAAGTATAAGGATTACAAACAATATATACTCAATTTATGTGATTTTGCTCATAATATTACAGAATATGTAAACATAAGGAGAGAAAACAATATGGACTCAACACCGTCACTATATTTTAAATGTTGTATACGTTTGGATATATATTATACATATTTTAATTTATTTTATATTTTTGTATAGATATAATGGTCTATATTTTAATTTATATAATATTTAATATATTTTTAATAAATATATATGGTTTATTCATCATATTAAATATATTTTTAATGATTTTGAGCATTATTATTTTTGTTGGTCAAGTAAGAGTGGAGTTTTTAAATAACCGATAAAAAGATTACATATGGTATATGTCTTTATAAGTGTAAAGACCAACAAAAGCCAGACCCATTGATGATTAAGAGTCAACAGGGTTAGCAAAACTCAAAACCTTACACATAAAACCTTTGACCATTTTACAATCCAATAGCCATTCGATAAGAACCCCAATGATCTGACGGTCCTTAAAGAAATCGCATCGGAAACTTACACAACCCTTACCCACTTTATGGAGCCGGCAGAGAAAATAATCTAATGGTGTAAAAAAGTTCAGGTCCGTTCTTGGACTTAACCTCCACCCATTTTGAAACCCGATATCCCTTCGATCAAGAACTCAAATGATTCGACGGTCCTCAATGGTATCGCGCCGGGGACCTGTGTGACTCTTACCGACTTTCATGGATCCGATAAGGATTATAAGCCATTGGTTTATAAAATTTGGGTCTGCTCTAAGACTTAACCTCCGATCACTTTTAAAACCCGATATTCATTCGATCAAGCCCCTTTTGATCCGACGGTCCTCAATGATATCGGATCGGAAACTAGCACGACATTTACCCGCTTTATGGAGTCGATAAAGATTATAAACCATTGATCTATAAATCTTTGGGTCCTCTTGTAGACTTAACCTCTGATCATTTTCAAACCCGACAGTCATTCGATAACGAAGGCCATCAAAACCTATGGTCTGCAACCCTTCAACTAGCTCGTTGTTTACCAAATACTCCTCCCCTGTAGTTAGCTCTAACTTAAGCATTGATTGTGGGGGCGACGGTTAGTATTTACTGCGGCACTCTACTACCTCTGCTCTCTCCTCCTTCCACTAGTCTTCCTCCTGCTCATTACTCATTGTCTAGAAGTACTCCATATCTTTGGCCGCCTGTCGTTAACAGTCATCACACAGTTTACCCGAGGGTGTAGAATCCCAGTCGTACCTAATATAGCTTTCCTTACATGGCACTCCTTTATTCACTAGATGATCAACTAACATATTAGCTTTCCTTCGTACATTAACGAAGCTAACAGTTCTCAGGGTTTGCAAGTGGAAATGAATACGCTAAAAAACCTACGATAACCTCCAATGTTTCGACACTATTCCAGGTGTCATTCCATTACTCATTTTCTTGGCCGCATTAATGGCCAATTCAGAGTCGTCTTCAATGATGGCGTTGTGTAAATTTGACTTGATCAGGATTTCTAGACACTCCTCTAAGGTCATGAGCTCTGCCATGTTATTAGTGGAAGTCCCCAAATGACTGTGAAAGATATCCTTTATGTGCCCCTGCTCATCTCTTATGACACCACCAAATCCAGCCATCCCTGGGTTGCCCTTAGAGGCTCCGTCTATATTGATTTTCAAAAAACCATGAGGAGGACCCTACCAGATATCTTTACTAGCAGTTGTTTTGCTCACACCCTTGTCAGTGCCCTGGGGAACCAGATAATGGAGACCCAACTGTAGCAGAATGTATACATCCTGGGGCGAAGGAGGGTTCTCAAGAAGTCTCCACATAAGGGCTCCAACTTTATCTTTGAGTTGTCGTAATATTTGGGTAATGATGTTTTGGGTCGAGCTTGTTTTGTTCTTGAAAATCCTACCATTTTGTTCTTTCCAGACATCCCAGATAATAAAGCCTGGAACCAGAGTCCAAGCTTTGTTGATGATTTCATTTCCTAAGAAGTATTTTCTCCAATTCTTCAAAGTGTTGGTGATGTTGAGTCTGTCCCTGTCACTGAAGACTGAGACCGCCCAATCCCACAAGGTAGAGGTGAATGAGCAGATGTTGAGTAAGTGTTCCATCGTCTCATCCTATAAGCCACATAGATGGAATTTTGATGGGCCAACAAATCCCCTTTTCAGAAGATTCTCCCATGTGAGAATTTTCTTTTGTTGAACCAACCACATAAACAACTTGATTTTCATCCATTGCGAGTTCTGCCAAAGGTCCTTCCAAACCTGATCAGGGTTTTGATAATCAAATCCCAGGGCCATTCGTTTAGATTCTTTGAGGTTAAAGGTACCTTCGGTGTTTCTTCCCCATCCCAGTTGGTCAGACGAGGATGACACCAAAATCTTCCTCTGTTCCAAGTCAAGAGCAAGAGAATCGGCCTGGGCCTTCAAAGGACTCTCTTCACTACAACCAACATCCTTCCACATTCTCCATTTACCATTATCCCTTACCTGATCCCAGAAGTCACTTACCATAAGTAAACCTTTGTTGTCAGTGTCATTCTTGAGAGTGGTTAGTTCTTCTCTAAACAAATTTGGTTCCTGCTGACAGTTATCCTCCCAAAACCGTGCAAAGTTTCCCACTCAGATCTCTCAGAAAATATGTTGATGGACAATGGCTCTATTCTCCCAAGAAAGGTTCCAAATGTGGGAGCCCTTGATGAGCCCAGACATTCGGATATGATCCCTCTCCTGCCAATTATTTGCATATTTCTGTTTCCAAAGCTTGGCCCAAGGGGTTGCTGATTCCTTGAGCCACCTCCACCAAAGTTTGGCTCCCAAAACTCTGTTGAGGGTTTCATGGTCATGAAGCCCCAAACCACCATGGGCCTTAGGTTTGTAGACCTTGTCCCAAGCTACCAAATCCTACTTCTTTTTCTCTTCCTCTTTGCCCTAAAGAAAATATCGTTGAATACTCCGGATTTGTTGCATAACTCCTTTAGAAGTAGGAAGAGCTGAAAACATGAAAATGGGAATAGCCTACAGGACAACCTTTGTTACCACAAGACACCCCGCTAAATTCAAAGATCTGCATGTCCATTTCCTGACTTTTTCCTGAAGTTTATTAGTTACCAGCTCCCACACTCCCTTGCTTAGAGGTTTGTACATAAGAGGCATTCCAAGGTACTTGGAACATAACTGATCCCTTGAAACCCGAGAATTCTGGTGAAGTTCCTCTTAATAGCAATGTCAATGTTAACAAAGAAAACCTTTGATTTGTCAAAGCTTACCTCTGTACTAGCGGCCAAAGCAAAGTCGTTCAAGATTTGTTTGAAAGCTCTGACTTCCTTGACCGTGGGAATGCCCTGCAACATTGTGTCATCCACAAATTGTTGATGAGTAGAAGCATCACCATTTGGGATAAGTTTCAGACCCTGGATTCTTCCTTCATCATTTGATATTTTGATCACTCTGCCTAGCCCTTCCATCATGAGAACAAAGAGGAAGGGGGAGAGAAGATCCCCTTGTTTGAGACCCCTAGAAGGCATAAATGTTCTAGAGGGAGAGTCGTTAAGCAGAATGGAGAAGCTAGTCATGGACACAAGGGCCATAACCCATCTTATCTAATTGTGGTCAAAGCCATAAGCTCTTAGCACTGCCCTGATGTAAGACCAGCTTATCTTATCATAAGCTTTTGCTAGGTCAAGCTGCATGATCATACCAACTTACTTATTACTCTTAAGAGAGTGTACCACTTTGTGAGATTGTATGATGTTGTCGAGAATCTCTCTTCCTTGCAGAAATCCAATTTTCTCCTCTGAGACGATAGCAGGAAGAAGGGGCTTGAGTTTGTTAGCGATCACTTTGGAAATAATTTTGTACACCACATTACATAAGGCTATGGGTCTGAATCTGTCTGGTGTCATATCTTTTTCCTACTTTGGAATCAAAGCTATGAAAGAGGCATTAAGAGCCTTCAAGACAATTTTGGATCTTCTAGAGTCCTCCACAACATCAAGAATATCTTGTTTCACTATTTTCTAGCAAGCTTTGAAGAAGTCCACATTGAAACCATCAGGGCCAGGAGCTTTCCCATTTTGCATCTGATTGATAACTTCACTGACCTCCTCTTCAGACACTGGCCTGTTAAGATTGTGTTTATCTTCCTTGGTTACAAGCTTAGGTGATCCAGATTTAAACAGGAACTCAACAAATTACAGAGATAACCATAAACATAGAGATGTAGCGGAAATAATACTTCATTTCATTAATGTAAAATACTGAAATATGCTTACAAACAGAAACAGAAATAAACCAGCTAGGGCAATGGTAGCTTATCTCTGAGAAGAGATGTCGTGGCTAAATTCCTTTGAAATTGTGTTACAATGAGGCTCAAAGACCTATTTATTGTTGAGAAATAATGGAACCTAACCCTAGAAGATGAAATGCTAAAATGTGGGCCCCGTTTGGGTAAATTGGTACATCAACTTCCCGGGGTCATAACTTTGGCATATGATCTCCGTTTAACGTGCACAATATCTCGTTAGAAAGATATATCCAAGAAATAAAACTTTGGGAAGAGCAACATCGGTCGGGTCCACTCGATCAATGTTGCTCCCAGTTTTCCCAAAAAACGTCGTTTAGGGCCTCAAAATGACTCCGGAAGTTCAAGACCCAAAAAATTGCTAAAAATAGTAAACTGTGCTACAATTAAGGAAACTGAAAATCTGAAAGAAGCAATGGTGGGGTCCAAGTGGACTTGGCAAGTGGCCACCAATATCCACCTAGATCAATCATCCCCCTTTAGGAAGCAATGGTCCCCATTGCGTTGAGTTCCTCCGTGAGATGAGGAAACTTCTGCTGAACTTAATCCCTGGTGAAGGAGTTGGCCTGCTTTGACAACACAATACAGTTGGATATTCTGCTGGCGAGTGTGCTTGATCTGTGTGTCCATGATTCGATCAGTTGCAACTTGTTCCATTCAATCTGGATTTAACTCTGTGGGTGTGATCTATTTTGTAATGTCGGATGTGTCTAGTAATGGTGGAAAGAATGGATAAAGGCGGTCCACATTGAACACTGGGTGCAGGCCAAGCAATGAGGGAATGTTGAGCTCAAATGCATTGTCTCCCATAGCCTTGGTAATGGTGTAAGGAACATATCGGAGTGGTCTAAGTTTTCAATAGGCTTCGGTAAAGAATTCCTTTTGCAAATGCAACCAGACTTTATCGCCCACCTAAAACTTGTGTGGCACCCGATGTTGATCATGTCGCTGCTTGTACTTGGCATTTGATTTCTCCAAAATGTCATGGATCTGTTGGTGAATATGTTGGATGTGCTCAATGAAGTTGTTTCGTTATCTATTTCAGACTGGACATGAGCCGAATCTGTGTGAGTAGCTGCAAATGGCATGGCCACATCAATGGGACATAGTGGTTGGAATCCCAAGCCCACCTGAAAAGGGTTGTGGCCAATGAAGCTGTGGAGAGCCCGGTTGTAGCTGTGCTGAACATAGGGGAGGATCTCATCCCATGTGCGTGGATTAATTGAGTTGTACATGCACAAAATGTGTATGATCATCCTATTGACAACCTCTATCTGGCCATTAGTTTCAGGATGGAAGGTTGTGGACTTAGTGAGTTTGGTGTCCAGCATCGACTAGAGATTGGACCAAAATGTACTGAGGAACCTGCTGCCCCAATCTGAGAGATAGACTGTGGGATCCCAAAGTGTACCCACTCGTTCAAAGAAGAGTTTAGGAGTGGCTTCTGCTGTGATATTCTTATTGCAGGCCGCCATAATGGCCATCTTTGAGAACCTGTTGACGACCACAAAAATACAGTCATTTCCATGCTTAGTGGAAGGATGGCCTGACATGTAATCCATGGAGATGGATTCCAAAGGTCGACTAGGGGTAGGTAGCGGGGTATAGAGGGCTTGCTTCTTGATGGTTGATTTGGCAATGGCGCAGGAAGTGCATGAGATGAGGTACTTCCTGACATCCTATTGAAGATTCGGCCAATAGAAATACTTCTGCAGTATTGCCACCATTTTCTCGACTCCAAAATGCATAGCAGCCTGACTGTAGTGTGCTTCCCAAATCATCTTGGCACGCTCACTTGAAGGAACACAAAGGTGACCCAGGTGGCATAACAGGGCATCCTGGAGGTGAAAATCTGGAACATGCTGGCCCTCCAAGGGTGTCTAGTATGTGTGGCTGAATTTTGGGTCACTTTTGTAGAGAGGTGGCTAATCAGAAGTCTCGTGCCCACAAGAGTTGAGCACGGTGGTTAACACCATGATCGGTGGTCGACTGAGGCAATCTACAACATTATTGGTGCTGACTTTCTTATACTTGATATTCAAATGGAACTATTGCAGTTATGTGGACCACTTCTGATGACAATCATTCTGCAGTTTCCCTTGGGTCTATATGAAGTGCAGAGGTCGGTGGTCTGTGTGGATGACCGTTTCCTTCCCCAAAATGTAATGCTTCCATTGTCAGCAAGCCTGCACAATGGAATATATCTCTTTGTCATAAGTGGGATACTTCCAGACTGTGTCTGAAAGTGTCTCACTGTGATATGCCACTGGATGCCCGTGTGGAGTAAGGATTGCCCGAATAGCATAGTCAGAGGCATATGTCTCGACCTCAAATGGTTGTTGCAAGTCTAGTAATGCGAGCACTAGTGTCTAGCAAAGGCAATCTTTCAACTCTTTGAATGCCTTCTATTGTGATTCAGATCAAAATAATTTTGCTTTCACTCCTCCCCTGGTGACTTGACTCAAGGGCCAAGTGATATGAGAAAATCCCAACATGAACCTGTGGCAGAAGTTGGCAAGACCTAGAAAGCTGTGAAGCTCTATCAGAGTTGTTGGAGATGGCCAATCCCGAATGACTTAGATCATGGCTGGATCCACATGCACCCCCTGTTCATCAATAATGTATCCCAGATACTGAACCTGGTTCATGCCAAAAGTGCATTTCTCTAAATTGGCACATAACTTGTGTTGCCGCAGTGTTTGGAGAACCTGTCAGATGTGTTGGAGGTGCTCTTCCCAACTCTGGCTAAAGATCAGGATGTCATCTGAGTATACCACTAAAAATGATTTGGTGAATGGCCGCAATATGTCATCAATTAGCCTCATGAAGGTTGCAGGAGCATTTGTCAATCTAAAAGGCATAACCAACCATTTGAAAAGGCCCTCCTTGGCTTTGAAGGCAATCTTCCACACATCGGAGGGTTCGATTGGTACCTGGTGATATCCTGACTTCAAATCGTTCTTGCTGAAATATTTTCCCCCCTTCAGTTGGTCCAGGAGGTCATCAATCCGTGGGATCGGGTGCCTATTACGGGCAATGATCTTGTTTAGTGCCGGATAGTCAATATAGAGTCTCCAAGTCCCATCCTTCTTCTGTACCAACATGATTGGGCTCCCATAGCGTGATGAACTCGAATGGATGTCACCTTTCTGCATAAACTCCTATATCTGCCTCTTGATTTCATCGTTATCCAGAATGGAGCACCGATAGATTGGTCCATTGGGCAACGACGCACCTGGGGTCAGATCGATGGAATGCTTGACCTGATAGTGCAGGGGAACCCTTGCAAGGGAGGTGAAGATGTCCTCGTACTCCTCCATGACCTTGTCCGTTTGTAATTGTCGTGCAGAGGGGCCCTGTGTGGAGGTCGTGGCCGCTGTCTTCTTCTTTCCTCGAGGGCGTATCATCAAAAAACAAATTTCTCGGTTTTGAAAATGAGCTTACTGCATTGTTTTGCAGTAACCAAAGAGATGGCAGTAGGTGGTGCTACCTTCGGTATCTTGTACAACTTATTTCCCAAAGTAACAATGACAGCACAGGGCCTTGATTCATACACAACATGTCACTTCCACAAGTATAGTTGTCCTAATAATACATCACAAACTTTAGGGGAGCAATGTCACATAATACCTCATCCGTGAAGGGCTTGATGTTGTATGGAAGGCAACACTGCTGGCTCATACAAAGATCATGTCCTTGGTGAAGTCACCTGATGGTGTACCGATGTGGATGTGCTATGGTTGGTAAGCCCAAGTGCTTCATGATCTCTGCTGAGATGAGGTTCTTTTGGCTCCCACTGTTGACAATGAACTTTACAGGGAGCCCTTTACCCACATCTGGGAGTGGAAGAGATGCTCCTCCTTCTCCGGATCTTCAAGTTCCTCCTTCTGGATCTTCGTGGTGGAAACAGTGGCATTGGGCTCTGCATTGATAATCTACTTCCCTTTGTCATTCACCTTGTCGGGTTCTGACTCAGAGTTAGAACATGCATCTGATTCTGAAACCTTTAACTCGGCCACCAGTGACTGCTTGGCCCAACACTCACTTGTGTTGTGAGTGGAGCTCTTATGGAACTCGCACCGCTTTCTCGTGTCCTTATTTGGCTTTGCAGCACTGTTCTTTGCTTGCAACTTTAGCGGGTTGTCTTGGGCCACCCCAACTTGGATTTTTTCTTTGTTCTACGATTTGGGGGCACCTTTCCCTTGCTTCAAATTCGCAAATTGAAAGTCTCACTTCTTCTGTTTAAACTTTTGCTCGACCTTGATGACATATTGGTATGTTGTGTTGAGCGAGGAGATGTTCAGGAATTCTATTTCTTCCTGGATGTACTTGTGCAAGCAACCACAGTATTTGAGTATCAAATGCTGCTCCAAATCCTTGATACCCAAACTTTTGCGAAGGGTATGGAAAATATTGGTAAACTTTGACACATCTTGGTCCCTTCCCTACCGCAGTGTGGTCCACTTTATGTATTGATCCTCATAGCTTATGACAAGGTAGTACTGCTCTTTGATGGCATCCCGGAATGAATTCCAAGTGGGTGCGGCTGAAAATAGTGAGCCTGTACTTTCATCCTTCTATTCTCTGTAGATTTCCCACCAGTCCTTGACATGGGGGGTTGCTTTGAGAAGAGCGAAAATAATCTTTTCCTGATTGGAAAAATCATGAACAGAAAAATAACCCTCTAGCATATTTAACCATTAATCGATGACATCTGCATCTATCTAGCCCTCCAATATGGGAATTTCAAAATTAACTTGTACCTTAAATGGTGTGGTGTTTCTAGAGTAGCTATTGGAAGTCGATGCATCGGCCCCAGGTAGATGCTGAAGGATCTGAACAGAGTTGTCCATCATCGCATTCCTTTGTTGCTCGAGGGATTCTTCAAGCAAGATTTTGATAGGATCTCCTACACCCTCATCTTTCTTTTCATCCACCATGGGAAGCTTTCAGGATTTGCAAGGCTGGTCTTGCAAAATTTCGACCAATTCAAGCCCTAACTCCTTATATCCCGACCTCGTTGGGGACATGCAAAGAAAAACAGATAAAAAGCAGACCGCTCTGATTCCACTGATCCAGATTTAAGCAGGAACGCAACAAATTACAGAGATAACCATAAACACGGAGATGTAGCGGAAATAATACTTCATTTCATTAATGTAAAATACTGAAATATGCTTACAAACAGAAATGGAAATAAACCAGCTAGGGCGATGGTAGCTTATCTCTAAGAATAGATGTGGTGGCAACATGCCTATGAAACTGTGTTACAATGAGGCTCGAAAGCCTATTTATTGTTGAGAAATAATAGAAAACCCAAAAAATCCAAAAACCTAATCGTAGAAGATGAAACGCCAAACTGTGGGCCCCATTTGGGTAAATTGGTACATCAACTTCCCGAGGTCGTAACTTTTGCATACGGCCTTCGTTTGACGCACACAATATCTCGTTAGAAAGATCTATCTGAGAACTACAACTTTGGGAAGCAACATCGGTCCATGGACCCATGTTGTTCCCAAATTTCCCAAAAAAACGTCATTTAGGGCCTCAAAATGGCTCTGGAAGTTCAGGACCCGAAAAACTGCTAAAAATAGTAAACTCTGCTACAATTAAGGAAACTGAAAAGCCGAAAGAAACAATGGTGGGGGTCCAAGTGGAGTTGGAGGGTGGCCACCAATATCCACCTGGATCATTAGGAATGAACTTTGTGAAATTGTTAATGAACTGAGATTTGTCGTCAAGAGGCTCCTCTGCTATGCTAAGGAAGCCCTGAACTAGGACAGATTCCATTTCTTTGTGAGAGAAGAGATCTTTCCCTTGAGAATCTTTAAGTTTTGAAATTCTGTTATGTGATCTGTGATCCAAGGTTGATCTATGAAAAAACTTCGGGTTTCTTTCTCCTTCTCTAATCCACTGCACCCTCGATTTCTATCTCCAGAAAATCTCCTCTTTCATGCACTGATCTTCCCATTCGTTCTGAAGAGAGTCAGCTTGAATTTTCCATTCCTCGGTAAAACCTTCTGTGATGATGATCTGATTAATCCCCTGGAGTTTCTACTTAGCTTCTTTTTTGGCTTCAAAAATATTACCAAACTCTTTTTCGTTCCAATCTTTAGGCCTAGATTTGATGTGTTTAAGTCTCTATTGTAACATGAACATTTTAGTGCCTTGAACAGGCATATCTTCCATCCACCATTTGTCAATATTGCTGGTGAAGTCAGGGTGAGAGAGCCAAACATTTTCAAACCTAAAAGGTGTATTCCTCGGTGTACCCATAAAAGTATCTTCAAGCTGTACAGGCCAGTGGTCCGAGCCTCCGAAGGGAAGGATTAAAGCTGACACATCAAGGCCTATGGGAAGGAGGTCCTCTGAGATTATGAATCTATCTAGTTTAGAGGCGACTTGAGAAGCCCCTCCCCTCTTATTGTTTGAAGTAAAAGTGCCATTTACTGTTTCAGTGTCCACTAGCCCCATGTTATTCATGAAGTTCTGGAAGGCAATGGAGTCTCTGCCTAGTTTTTTGGTACCACTTTTTCTCTCTGTAAGAGATATGATCATATTGAAATCCCCTGCCAGAATCCAGCGCATATCAGCGTATCTCTCTCTCAGCTCCTCAAGAGAGGTGAGAAGCTTAAGTTTGTCTTCTAGTTTTTGAGGACCATAGACATGAGTGATCATGTAGATCTCCTTATCACCCAAAGGTTGAATCACCAGTGATAGATAGTTCCTAGAAGCTTCAGCATCCAGGATTCCAAGTTTCTAAGGATCCCATAGCATAAGAATCCCACTCACCGAGTTGTCTGCTTTAACCTCTAGATACTCATACTTGATTAACCATTTGTTGTATATCTCTTTGATCTTGTCCATCGAACATTTTGTTTCCTGAATAAAAACCGTATCTGGTTTTTCTTCTTTTATTCTACTGCTAAGATTTCATTGTTTCCTTTTACTTCCTAGCCCCCTAATGTTCTAGGTTGTAAGCTTCATTAAGAAAGGTTTGTAAATGAGTAACTGGTAACATCCCTCATCTTACCTGAGTTAATCATAAGTTTCTCACATTTGGTCAGTAGCTCATTATGTTTTTTTCTTCCTCTTTTCCTACCCAGGTTCTTAGAAGAATGCATTGGTGTATCCTCCATTATTTTCACCCCTCTATTCTCCTGGCTATCATGGTTTCTTTTGACTCCAGAACCCTTTGTTTGTGATTTCCAGAGGAAGAGTTGTTGAACCCTGTCAAACTCCTCTTTTGGCAAAGAGTCTACCCCTTTAGTGATTCCCTGCTCCATAAACTTTTCTAGATCTAAATTCTCCCTCTCTGGATTCTCCTGCAGTTCATGATCTTCCGTTCCATCCTTACTTGGGGTCATCTCATGGTCCTTACTGAGCTCCATAATGCTCGGAACATCATCCTTTTGCTTGTTGTTCTTTGGTATATCCTCCATATAGGCATCCCTTTCCTTCTCAGTGGGAATATTCTTCAATTCCTAGTTTGTCCCATTGTTTCCAACTTCTTCTTCTAATATCTTGAAACTATTGTGGCTTGGTTGTCCGTCTTCTTTAATTTTATTTTGGTACCGCTTGCCTCCTTTCCCTTTACCCCCAACCTTAGTAAAACCCTCAGGATCTTTTCCTGTAGTGTCTTTCGTATTTCTCCATAGCTTGTTCAATGGGTAGTCCCTGTATAGGTGCTCGTGTTCATGGCACTTACAACACCTAAATGGGATGTGTTCATAGTCCACCACCTGCACCCATTCCTTGTCATACATCTCTAAAATGATTGCATCCGGAAGTGCCCCAAATAAGTCCATTTCTACACATATCTGGGCGAAGGAAGTGTATTTACCTCTTAGAGTAGCATCTAAGATCTTTATAAAATGACCTAGCATGTTTCTGATAGCCTTTAAAGACTCCGACAACCAATAATATAAAGGAAGGGAGTAGAGTCATATCCATACCGGTACTGATGTGAAAGTTTCTCGTTCCGGGACAAATTTCATCACCCATGGTCGCATGTAAAGGCCTGTAGAAGCATAAAAATAAGGTCCTCCCTTGAACACTCCGTCTTTATCCTCTAAGCTTGTGAACACCACCGTGAAGAAGTCCTTGGACCCAAGGTGAAGGTTGATTTCCCCCTTTGGTTTCGAGTGGTTCCTTATCCATGCTTGCAAATCCTTCTCCATCGGCCAAATTCCCATAAATTTGCAGATAACCGTATATTCTGCCATGTGATCTCTGTGCACCTGTAGCGTTGGGTCACTTAAAACAACCCGAGGAATAGTGGTCGACTTGGGTTACAGACCCCTATTTTACTCATAGGAGCAACTTTCTGACTGCTAACCTCTGTCCTCTTCTCCTTACTACTTCCTCACGATTCTCTTCGTATCCATGAGGTCTGATATTTTCCGATTTTTCTGTATTCTTAGCCTCTGTTGCCACCTCTGTTGGTTTCTTGAAGCAATGCGATCCAATTCCTTTGCTTCTGTCCACCACCATTTGACTGTAGGAGGAAGCTAAACTCCCTCCTCCACGCCCCACCATGGTGACCAACGACAAAACCCTAACGCAAAACCAAGTCAAGCATGTTCGATACCCTTCCGCTCCGTTTCTCCCCAATCTCGATTTTGAGCATTATTATTACTATAATAGGTTAAATTGTTTTTCTTTCTCACTATTACTATTCTTCACATTGTTTTATTTCATTTGTTGTCTCATTTTTCAGGTTGTCCCATCTTATTTTGTCATTTATATTGTTCCTTATTTAGTGTTATTTTATCTTTCTAGTTTATTTTAAGTTTTTTATTCTTTTGGTTTTTTTATTTCTCTTTTTTAGAGAGTTGTTTTTAGTGCTATTTTTTGGACTTTCTAGCACTGAAATTTGGTGGAAACATTTGAGGTGAAATGTTGATTTGTTTTATTTAAATTGGTTTTTTGACTATATATATGGATTCACTACTGTGAAAAATCCCTATGGCACTTCCATTGTGCAACGATTAAACTTGTGATTTCAATAAGTTCTTGTTAGATTTTAGAGAAATTACACTGGAAAAACCAACCAAAAAAGCTTCCAAAAAATATCACTAAAGAAAACTAGCTTCTTTACTATCATTCTACTATTGAAAAATTCTCTTATTTCAAAAACTAAAATGGATTTTGAAATATTTTTGAAATTTAATAAACACTAGTGAAGTGAAACAATTAACAGGAAAAGCCCTTAGCTTTTTCATTATTTTCTACTCTCTATTTTTCTTTTTTCTTACTATTATTATTCTTTTAATTATAGAAGTTCCAATTTTATTTCCAAAAAAACTAAATTATATTTTAGAATATTCTTAAAAAAATGATAGATAGGGAGGAAATAAAACAATTGACTTGGTTAATATCTCTAATTTTCTCTTATTAAAAACTAAATTAATTTTAAAATATTCCAAAATTTTGATACGCAGGGAGGAAATGAAACAATTTACTTGGTTGATATCATTTTAATTCCCAAATTTTTTAATCCATGACTTGAAAAAAATGATTTAATCTGTGTGTTTGGGAAGATTTTCTAGCATATTTTCTGGTCTAATTTGTTTAGAATCGAGATTTTTTGGAATCACCAGTTTAAAGTGTAAACTCTTCACTATCACAGTGCCCCAAACATTTTTTAGTATTAAATCTATATATATGTAATAAAAACCCATTTTAAACAACACAAATTAAAATTTGGCTAAATTTTTTTTATCTCATTTCATAAAAACAAATACTTTGTTATACAGACTCAATATAATATAATTCCGTTTTTTCTTTGTAAAAAAAAACAAATACTGAAAAAATAACATACTTAAATATTGCCAAAAATAATTCTAAAATAATCTAAATTTACAAAAAATAAATGAATATAAAAGTAACTTGGAAAACGCAATCATGTGTGCTGCACTATAAGGCACACCAGATAATTAAAACTATGAAAACAGACCCTGGAGCAAGCACTGATAATTAAAATCTAACCATTAGCCATGGTTAGATTTTTTTTTTTTTTTTTTAATAACTCAGGGATAAGGGAGATTACTTCTTGAGCTTTAGCTTATTTAAAGATGTCCTATAACATTTAGGATAGGCAGAAAAGAATAACATAACATCCCAATAAATCAAGTACCCCACCCAAAGGACTTATTCTATCGAACAGTTTGGCTGCAGTTTTGAGTTATTCTATTTTCGGATAAGGAAAGTTGTGTGCATCTAATGCTGTTGCATGAGATTCTAACGCAACGCATCACCTCATTCTGATGCAATAGGGCCAAAGCTCCATATTCGCTTCATCAATCAAAGATAAAAAAACTACCATATAAAAAATGAAAAATTTTATTAAAAAATCTTTTAATAATTCTTTTAAGTAAATATTTGTAAAATAAATCAGGAAAAAACCATATATGGTATGGATATATTAAAATTTTTAATGAACTAAATATTTCCACATGAAAATTATAATATTTGAAAATATTAATTTTGTTTTCATGTCATCTAAAAAACATTTAATATTAATTTTAAAAGATTAATATTAAGACCTATCTAAATCCATCTTAACTTTAGATTTATCACGAACCCAGACATTAAATCTGTTGAGATACAAAACTTTTTTACTATGAAAAAATATTTGATTCCTCTAAACATTTGATAGATCAAGATTAAGGTGAATCTAGGCTAGTATTGTCTCCTTTTCCTTTTCTATAATAACCTCCTTATATTTTTTAACTCAAATACTTCTATTACAATATTACAATATTAAAAAGTTATGAAATATTTCTACTTTTATTTTAGCAACTTTCCTTTGTTTTCCAAAATATACCATTAGTCATATCCATAACTACATTTCTTTACACACTAAAACAAGTTTCTCTTCATCCTCCTGTTGTGAGATTGTTATTATTCTAATTTTTTTCAAATCATCCTCATCTTTACCTTTGCAATATGTTCACAATGATTAAAGAAATTTTTATTAAAGCATCTTTTTTTTAATTTACTTTTGCAAAATTTTAAATTTTGGTTTTTTTTATTATATGCATCTTCAATTTTGTTTATATTTTAACGCTGTGTTACTTTTCTGGACATTCATAAATAACCAAATAATTAGATAAAATATATATTTTTGTAAAATTTCTTCTTCTATAATTTTAATAACTTATAATTAATAATTTTATAAATGTAATGTCATCCTCATCTTTATTACGTTCATTATTACCATTGATCTTTTCTCAAGCTCATACCCCTCATCAATATACAAATCTTCACCCCACAACTCCAATTCTCAATAGCAACATTTTCGAATCCAATCTCAATTCTCAATGGCAACATTTTCAAATCCAATCTCAATATCCATATTTCTCAATTAACCTCTTTTTAATCCTTTTCCAACTCCAATTTTCAATGACAACATTTTCAAATCCAATTCCAGTGTCCATATTTCTCAACTAACCTCCTTTAAATCCTTTCAATTTTTCCTACAATCTTCCACATTATTACAAACTCCAACTAACCTCCTGTAAATCCTTTCAATTTTTCCTACAATCTTCCACATTATTACAAACTCCTCCACGTGAGTAAAAACGTTCTCCTCATCGTTAGTGAAAACGTCCTCCATTATTTTAAGGGAGTCTTTCACTATTTTTCCTTTCACCATTTCTTTAATTAATTCCATTTCCTGGTTTTCAAGTAATGCTTTTTCTTCTAATCATTTTTTCAAATTATGGCATATTGATTTAATTTCAATTCTTCATTTATAATGGCAGTTTGTTTGTTATATTTTTTATTAATGGGTTAAAAATTAATTTTATAATTTGTAATTGAATTATTATTTGGACTTTTACTTTGTAGTATTGATAAAGTTGTCTTTTCTTTCATTGGTAGCTACATAATCATAGACACAAGAAATTTCAGTGTTAAGATATTTGTGATTGGACTTATGTTGAGAAACACTCAACACTTTCTTGATCTAATACATAGGAGTTTTTTTTCGATGTTTTTAACCAAAAAGTATAATGAACCACATTTTGTTACAAACATCGACAACAAAACTCTTATGTGATGGATCTCGATGATGCTTCTCAACATAATAAATGCCAATACAGTCAATTTCTCTCAATTGCATGTCCTCCAAAGACTATCATCTAATTCATAATAGGTGATTTCTATATTATGATTGTCTTCTACCTATAGTAGGCATTCAAAAACATGTTATTTCCTTCTTTACTTTGGAGCATTCACCCGCCTAATATAAGAATTTTTTTCCACCTTAGCCAATATCAATCTAGAGCGTCCTCTTCACTTGCAACCTCAAGCTAGTAGTTCATATCTCTACATGCACAATCATCCTCAAACACATCATCATATAAAACTTGTGTTCCCTAAAAACATATTTCAAGGGCTCATCTTGTTCTGGTGCACATTCAATCATATTAACATCATCTTCACTATCTTAGCTTCCTTCATATCTCTCCTTAATTGAGAGGTTTTCATCTTCACTATTCTCCAGTTCAACATGGCAACCTATATTCTTTACATGCTCTAAGGCATCCATTCTAGACAACATTTTCTCCATAATCGCTAGAGCCACTTCTAGAAGGAGTGGCATCCTTTCCTCCATTAAAATCATCAAACTTCTACTATAGCTAAGAGTTTTCTCAGCCATCTTCATAGTTTTCTTCTTTTGGCCAACTCCTTAGGGTACCTCCAGTGCTTCCAACCTGCCATAATCTTCCTCTATTCAACACTAGTTGTCTGTAAGTCCTTACCTTTCTCAAGCTTCTAATCTCCACTTTTCTTCTATATTTTCTCTCACAAAACATTAGAAAATGTAATATTGCCATGTTGCCCAACTCAAACGTTGACCTCGTTTTCAAATAGCCACTTCAAAATTTCAAATCGTCATTCAATTCTTTAAACCTAGCCAAGTGGAATTTCCTTGCCCTTTGCTTGTTTTCACCTTCAATTCTCCATAACATCTACTCAACCATAGTTAGATGTGTTCCTATCTCTTTTCTTGCAACTCTATCCAACAACCTTAACTGTTAAAGTTGCAATTCTTGAGCACAATACACTTGTTTTCATGCCACTTAATATAAATGTGACCTCAATACCAAATAAATTCCATTTTACCACAAACCCAACCACCAACTCAATAAGATCTCATTAGGAACAATTCCAAGGCATAATAATCAAAACATGATCAACCTAAAGAAAATGGATTCCTCAAGTGAGAACAACAACCTTTCTTTATTCTTTTTCTGAGATATATAAAATTTACATTTAATAATCTCTAAGAGCTTCCAACTTCAAAGTTAGGTTGAAAGACACCTTTCTCTTTAAATTTACAGTACCTACTCATTTTTTTAATCCATTTGTAAATGCACTACTTCTTCCTCCTCGTCAATACCCTCACTATCGCTCCTTAAATATATATCACTACTTCTATCCACACATGCATTGCCTTCTCTTCATCGTACTCTCCTTCCCTATGTCCTCTTCTACCCATTTTATAGTGACAACATATTATTCGTTTTCCTCTGTCTTCTTCTACTACATGCCACACCACTTTCCTTTGGACCTTCCATTTCTCTTCTCGCTCATCATTGCTGTTGTTCTAGAGAGTTGTTCCCTGGGGTGTCACCTTCCCTTACGTAAAAACAAAATCACCCTTCAATAATTAACAAAACCTCCAGTGAATAATTTAAAGCAACGATCTTCAATGACTACTAACATGCTTCATAGAAGGACCTGCCATCTCTTGAAAATGCCATCAAATAATTAAAACCACAAAGGAAGACCATTAAAACCAACCATTAAATTTTCCATATGAAATATTTGGAAAGTGCGGATACTTTGGTCGCAAATGATGCGGTCTTAATTCTGCATTTTCATCAGAATTGCAACCCTTTCCCCACTCGACCTCCACCCAAAATAGAATCAGCGCAAATCAAATCTGATTGTATCACATCCACTACACCCTATGACGATCTGTTCGTTGTCGGACTGTCGATTTCCTTTGGAAAAGGTAAGCATCATTCCGAGAATGTTAGTGGCATAGAATAAAATCCCAAGAGATTGACGAAATGGCCCTCCTTCAAAGGTGGCAACACTGCAATCAATATCATATAATATATATTATTAGTAAGTTAACCAATACAGAGATTGAATCTATTAAAATAATGAGTGGTGTTTTTTTTAATAAGAAATTTGTTCTAATTTAATTGGAATATATGTCAATGGAGGAGGGGAGCCTGTCACCTTTCCACTTCCTATCGTATTTAAGAGGGGATGACGTAGCTATCTTTCCTTCTGCAACTACAAATGTTAACCGTCATACATCTATTTGTATTAAGATGTCAATTCTCATTTCGTTTGCGGCTTCTTGGCCCGTTTATTGTGAATTCATGTTCTTGTATAGCCTTTGCAACATTTCTTTGTCTCAAGTGGGATATTTCCCCTACTACACTAGCTTTGTGGAAACTTTGTCCATCTATTGCAGCTGTGTGTTTTTCTACGTGTAATGTCTCTTAATAATAAATAATATAATATAATATTAAATAAATAATAAACAATAAATAAAAAAATAGTAATAGTAAATAAATAATAAATAATAATAAAATAATAAATTAATTACATGCTTTAAATAAATATAAATAAGAATAAAACAAGAAAGCAGTAAAAATTAATAAAGCTATCAAAAAGTAATGGTTTTCACATTGGATTGAAGAAGTCCGCAAGGAATGGTTTTCACATCTCTCTCTCTCCCAACTGATTAATAACTTGAGAGCAGATCCTAATTCCACATTGGGCTACTCTTGGAAGGATGAGATTCTTCGCTACAAGGATAGAGTAGTGATATCCCCGAAATCCATCCTCAAAACATGCATTTTGGTAGAGTTGCACTTATCTCCCACCGCAGGCCATGTAGACTTTCAGAAGAATTATGCTCGCACTCATCGTTCTTTCTTTTGGACAGGCATGAAAACTGACATTCTTACTTTTATAGCTAAATGTGATGTGTGTCAATGCCACAAAGGAGAAACAGTCAAGTCCCCATGCACCTTACAACCATTTCCCATCCCTGCCTCAATCTGGATGAATGTTTCTATGGATTTCATTATTGGTCTTCCGAAGTCAAGCAATAAGTCAGTCATCATGATGGTTGTGGACAAAATTTCTAAATATGCTCATTTTTGTGCCCTATCCCACCCATTTACCCCCAATTTTGTGGCTCAATCTTTCATGGACCAGATATTCAAACTGCATGGCATGCCCACCACCATTGTGTCTGATTGTGCCCCAACCTTCAACAGTAACTTTTGGCAAGAAATTTTCAAGCTACAAGGCACCCAACTCCAACTAAGTACTTCCTATCATCCCCAAAGTGATGGTCAAACCGAAGCAGTCAAAAAATGTCTGGAGACCTACCTAAGGTGCTTCACTTCAGAAAAGCAACATCAATGGGTATAGTGGTTACCTCTAACTGAATGGCGGTATAATACTAACTATCATGCAGCCACCAAGATGACTCCATATGAAGCAGTGTATGGTCAAGTCCCACTTTCACCTACTTCTTATCTCCCTGGATCCTCTAAGGTGAAAGTTGTGGATAAAATCCTACAGAACCATGCAACCATGCTAGCCCATTTGAAAGATAATATCCATCAAACTCAGAATCACATGAAGCAATAAGCAGACCAACATCGTTAAGAGTGCACATTTCAATAAGGGGATCAGGTATTCCTGAGGCTGCAACCATACAAGAAAACATCACTCAAAGACAAGGGATGTCAGATATTAGCTCCAAAATTATACAAACCTTATCAAATACTTCAACGCATTGGAGAAGTAGCCTACAAGCTAGCCTTGCCACTAACTTCAAGAATCCATCCCGTCTTCCATGTATCATGCCTCAAGAAAGTGGTGGGGAAAAATTGCAGCATTCAAACCAATCTACTTGAATTGGATGAAAAAGGTTCATTCTGGCTCTGACCTGAACAGGTCCTCGACACGCAAGAACGACATCTGCGTAGCTGCATGACCAAGGAAGTCCTCGTCAAATGGAAAGAAACCTCTCCAGAAGATGCGACTTGGGAACTAGCCACTATTCTTCAAGAGTTTGTGCAGCTTCAACCTTGAGGACAAGATAGCATTTTATGGGGGAGAGCATGCTAGGGTCCAACCCTAACCCCTTTATTTATGTAATAGGGTTGAGTCATAGTTATAGTTAGTTAAAGAGTCAATAAGGCCCGTATTCATAATTGTAAGTGGTTGAAACACATTTAAGAAAGGGACCACAGTTAGTTGTAAATGGGCCATGGTATTAGATAGATGGTATTGAGAGAACCATGGTACTGACCCATGGTATTGCATGTATGAATCCTATATAAAGGATAGAGACTCCCAATTCAGGGGCGTTGCGTCTTATTTTGTAATGGAGCTATGCTCTGCTAGAGGTTGCCCCCTTGAAGAGGCAAGTGAACATTTCTTTCATCTCTAGATAATAAAATACTTATTGTTTTTCTCATATTATTCTGTGTTCTGAGTTGTATTTATTTGTATACTTGGTATTCTGGCATCTTCTCACAGGTCAAGAGCATAACAAAAACTATTATTGTACATGTAAATTATCTCTATACTTCTTTTTCATATGTTGTAGAGAATAACCAAGATTTCCCATGTTATGTTATCTCTCACATAAAAGGATATTTAAGGTTATATACACTAATTGATTCTATTTTTTTTATAAAAATCCAATTTCGAGTTTTCAAACCATTTTAAGATTTGTATTCCACACTTATTGATTATAATATACATAACATAATTTGGATTAACTCTATATTTAGTTTTCTTTTTGAAAGATTTTATCATCATCTCTCATGAATTTGTTCTAAAATTTGTATTCAATGCTTATTGATTATAATATGCATAACATAACTTGGATTAACTCATGGATTTATTCTAAGATTTATTTCAACACTTATTCTTTATAATATGCATAGCATAACTTGGATTAATTCTATCTTTAGTTTTCTTTTTAAAAGATTTGATCATCGTCTCTCATGGATGTGTATATATCCATTTCCTTTCTTTATATTATAACGTGGTCACTATCTTTAGTTTTCTTTATAGATTTCTTTTCTTTATATTATAACATGGTCACCATCTTTAGTTTGTTTTGTTTAATTCTTATAAGAAATTCATTCATTTCGAAGTTCTTCAAATAGATCTTTGCAAACTTTGAGACCAATTCTATTTTTTGCCTTTTTACACTCATTCTCCTTCAATGGTGATCAACTCAAACGATTTCAGTTCCTAGAATTTATTCTCGATTTCTATTTCTAGGGTTTTAATACATCCTTCCTTATTCCTTTGTATCATTTTCTTGAAAGAGATGAACAATTGTGCATTCGTTTGAATGTAGGATTTTCTTCTTGTTTTGATAATGTTTGAACTCTTTTTAATTACAACCATATTGTATTCCATATTTGGAGAATAGCCTTACGACTTCGAGATTCTAACTTACACAGGTAAAATAATTAAAATCCTAATTCACATTCCTTCTTGTGGGCAGGTAGAGTTCTAGTTTTAATCTATAGTTATCTAGTTTAAAACATTTGCATTTTGAGATATATATGTTTGGATGTTTGGGATTTACTCTTCTATGTCTTGTCTTAACTTTCAACTCCCGGAAGGAATTGGACACAAATTATCAGTTATTCTTCATTTAACGAGTCAGTTTGTGGAACTTAAGACTCTTTATAATCACGAGTAGTTTCTAACCTTTTTGCTTCAAATTAGAGAACGTAATTAAGTCATCAGTGTTTGCGTCCCCTTTTTCTTATTTCGTTTGGGTACATATAACCGTTATTGAAGGTCAAATATATGCTACATGGTTATGTGTGCTTTTTAGTATATATATATATATATATATATATATATATATATATATATATATATATATATATATGTGGGGCTCTTTTGTAATTTAATTTATTTATTTGGAACTTATAGATTTTGGAAGAAGTTATTTCCAATTTCGGCATGGATGATGGTTTAATTTGTATCTTCTTTCCATTGGTTTGGTTGTAGAATACGTAGCTATTTACAAATGTGGCTAGTTTCTTAGTAGAAACCCATTTTCCTGTGAATTAATGGCGAATTTAGAGGATGTTATTTTAAAACTATATTAACCATTCCTATAATAATTTGTCTTTTAAAGTATAGGGAACTTTTATTTACAATTTTATCGACATTTTTTTTTCCAAAGAAAAAATCGAATTTTTTATAACCAAAATAAAAAGTTACATAGTATATGCCTAAGCATTCATTTTGCTGTATGATTTGCAAATCATAGAGCTCACAGGATGAGACTATCAGTCCTGTCCAAAAAACATGAAGGAAGAAAACCACTGATCTGAAGCACGGGCCTCCTCATATCGAGGAAAAAGAACCCCTTTTTTCAGCTCAAAACAGTGAAAAACAGTTTAACTATAATATCGAAATGTATCCAAAAGGAATCAGTTGTTTGCACTTCCCGGGTCTCCTCAGAGAGGAAAACAACCCAAACAAGAAGGAAACAAACCAAAACAGTAGTCTGAAATATAAGCAGCATAAACTAAAAAAAAAAAACAGTCTGTTTTATAGACCTGAAAGTCCATAAAAGGTAAGATGGCTATGAATATGGTGGTTGATCCGACTCACAGATTTCTCCCTGGTCCTCATCCGCTATCCTCCAACTACCCATATCTTGTTGCAGACCCTCTTTAGAAAGCCTGTCTGCTGCATCATTGCGATCCCTGTAGATGTGGCAAAGAGAAAAAACATTAAAGGAGTACTTTAAATGTTTTGTCTCTTCTAATAATGGTGATAAAATGTAATTTTGACATCTGCTCTCTCCATTGAACCATTTTATAACATTCATTGAGTCCCCGAAAATCTGAACCGTGAGAATGTTCAGGTGAATAAGCCAACATAGAAGAAATTTAAGGGCTGACAACTCCACAAAATTGTTTGTTCCAGTTCCCAGGCCCACTGAGGCTTTAAGACATCTGTTTTGATTTATGTGTATTACCAGCCCTGCTCCCACTCTATTGTTTTGGGAAGCCCCATCAAAATATGCCCATGGTATTCCTTCCTTGATGTGTTCCACTCTAGATTGTCTGGGAGCGTTTTCTTTAACAGGCTCGGGTATATTGGTGTATATTGAAGTACATTGGATTGCAATGGCCTCATAAGGGGTGTGCTTATCCAAAAAGATGCACCTGTTCCTTGCTATCCAAATGCCCCATGCTATGATAAGAGGCAGATTTCACAGGTTCCCTTCCGGGTAAAGCTACCACCATTTTTGCCAAACTTCTGGGAAAGATTCCCCTTCCCAGACTACATTCTTTTGAATCAGCTTCCCAACCTCCAACCACACCTTTTTAACAATAGGGCAATCTATAAATAGGTGCCTTATTGTTTCTGATTCATTTTTACATAGAGGGCATCTCCCAGGTCCTGACTTGTATCTGGCTTGTAGAATGTCCCATGTTGGTACCTTCCACTTGAGTATGCACCAAAAGAAAAGTCTAGATTTTGCAGGACTTTTTAGCTTCCACAAGTGTTTGGCCCACCAATCCGGATTCCCCCATCCTTTCTTCGACATAAGGAACTTGTATCCATATTTTGGAGAATAGGATCCGGAGTCTGCATGAGCCCACACCAACTGATCCGGTCTCTCTCTCAGCCTCACATTTGATCTGGACAACTCTTGGATAAAAACATTCCATTCTTCCCACCATTGAGGCATCAACTCCAAATCCCTCCCTGATAGCCACGCTTGTCCCCAAATAGTGGAGTGACCTTGTTTCTCGATCTGATTGAGGAAGTGAATACCTTTAGAGTCGAGTTGCATAATGAGGTCCGGGGATAGTGCAAAGTTTTCATTACAGCCTACCCACGGGTCCTTCCCTATCCGGATGTTCTCCCCATTCCCTACCTGCCAGGACAAACCTTGCTCAATGATCTTGAAAGCATCTATGGTAGCCTTCCAAACAATAGATACATTCCCTTTTTTCTTAATTGGACTTCTTATCCAATCTTCTAATGGGATAGGGTCTATATATTTCCTCTTGACCACCATCGTCCACAAGTTCTCCATCTTAATAATCCTCCATCCTGATTTTGCTGCTAATGAAGGCCCGAAAGCTGTGAGGTCTTTAATTCCCCAGCCTCCCCATTCCTTTGGCCTTGCCACCTTCTCCCATGCTACCCAAGGGAGGACTGATTCCTCCTTAGACCCTGCCCATAGAAATCTGCTGCAAATCCTTCTTATTTTTTCCAGAATGCCTTTCGAAACCCATGTCAAAGCTGCCCAATAAACCAGAATTGCTAGAATGACAGATTTGATAAGGGTCAACCTTCCCGCCCTTGAAAGCCACTTGAAACTCCAATGTGTAATTCTGGCTTCTATTTTTGCTATTAGCTAGTACCAATCCTGTTTTCTATAGGCATTCAGTTTCAGCCAGAAACCCAAATATTTAAATGGATCATCAAGTTTATGTACTTCAAAAGGCAAAACTTCTGAAATTTGGATTATTTCTTGCCTATTAAAACCTTCCAGAATCAGCTGAGATTTCCTTTGGTTCACTTGCATTCCTGTGGCCTTCATAAACAGGTCTAATATCCTCTTGAATTCCTTTATTTCATTGATATTCCCGTTACTGAAGAGCAATATGTCATCTACAAATAATAGATGAGATATAAACACACTTATAGCTCCATCCCTTTTTTCCTTCTGCATTAATTGGTTCATCCCTTCAGCAACTAGAAGGAATAGAAGAGGCAAAAGGGGGCATCCCTGTCTCAGTCCCCTTTGCCCTTTGAAAAAAGAAGAAGCAGCTCCATTTATCATTATCGTGAAACTAACACTTGTTATACATCCCATGATCCAGTTAATGAAATCAACTTTGAATCCCAGATGTGTTAGTAACATTCGGATATAGATTCTATCATAGGCTTTGGAAAGGTCAATTTTCACGACTGCTCCTTTCCCCTTCTTCTGTTTGACACTGTGAATTGTTTCCTGAGCAACCCCGATAGCTTCGTGGATCTGTCTACCATCTAGGAACCCAAACTGTTCTTTTGATATGCATCTGGACAAGATGGGTTTTAACCAGACCGCTATCACTTTTGCAATTATTTTGTAAATGCAATTACATAAAGAGATTGGGCGAAAGTCTTCAAAAGAGCCCAGGTCTTCTTTTTTTGGAATTAGGGCTATGAATGTTGAATTAAAAGGGGGATAGATAGCACCTTTCCTCCTGGATTCTTCGACCACATCCGTCACTTCCTGTCCAATTTGATCGAAGAAATGTTGGAATAGTTCAATTGTCCACCCGTCTAGACCCGGGCTCTTGTCCTTTGCCATTGATTTGATGATGCTCTCTACTTCCTTCTTCATGACTTCTCCCATCAGATCCACAGCTTCTTCCTCATCCACATAATGGGGAAAACTTTGGGCTGTCCTGATAACCTCTGCCAATGAAGCTTCCGCTTGTCCTGTGAAAAGCTTTTGGAAATGACTTCTCCCCATTTGTGATAGAGTTTCAAAAGAATTTGCTTCTCTGCCTTCTTCATCCTTCAGTTTCTAGATAGTGTTTGAGTTCTTCCTTCCTCGAGCATAATTTTGGAAGAATTTAGTGTTTTCATCTCCTGCCTTCAGCCAAATGGCTCTACTTTTCAGTCTCCATTCTTCCTCTCTTGCTAGAAGGATTTTACTTCGTTGGCCTTCCAGCAACAAAATTCTATCCTTTTTCTCCTGGGTTTCATAGCCATCTGATTTAGGACTTTCCAAGTCTTGGAGTTCCAGACCAATTTTGCTTAATTCTTCATCCTGTTTTTGTTTCTTAGCCTTCGACCACTCCACCATTGCTTTTTTCAGCCGCTTGAGGTTTTCCATGAACATGAATCCTTTTTCTTCTGGATCACTGATTCTTGTTGATCTCTAGGTTTCTAGGATTGAATTTAAAAGGGGCTGCTAGCTTTTTAGGAGGCTTGGATAGCTCAAGGAGTATTGGAAGGTGATCGAGTTCCCTCCCTCTCCTACCCATTGACGAAAAGCTGGAATCTTTGATGCGACCTCTTCACACAGTAGGAAACGATCCAATCTTTTTGCTATTCTGGATTCCCCTATTCTTCGGTTCCTCCAGGTGGGCCTTACTTTCAACAAGTTGATATCCATCAAATTGTGTGAGCTAAGCATATTGTAGAAAAAGTCTGATAAAGAGTCTTCTCTAGCTGATGGGCCCCAAATTTCAGTGGTTCCAATTGAGAAATTGAGATCTCCACCTACCACCAGATTTGGATTCCTCATCATAGATTTGGAAAGTAAAGAATTCTAGAATAAATCTCTCCCATGACACGGTCCATAAATATTGACTATCAACAGGGGGAAACCTAGCTCTGAGGATAGGACTTCCATCCCCATTGCATGATCCATCCCCCAAGAATTTCTCAGTTTAAATTTCCCTTCCCTGAAGCCCATGGCTAGACCTCCAGAGTGTCCTATGGAATCCATTGCCTGAAAATTCCACCCTGGGAGAAGAGTTGATAGCAATTTTGTGACTTCTTCACCCCTGCCCAAAGTTTCCTGCAAAAGAAGGATATCCGGATTGTACCGATGGGTAACCTCTTTGAGAGCCAATTTTTTAGGTTTACTGGCTAAACCCCTACAGTTCCAGGAGAGAATGATCATTTATCAACCTCCACACAGGGCTTCGCTGCTCTAAGCACCCCAAAAATTGACATTTGTTTCCCATCAGCTATATCTATCTTAGCTCGAACCTGAGCTTTTGACAAATTTGTTTTCCTACCTCTCGCTTTCCTCTCATTACTCAGAGAAAGGTCCATTCCCAAACCCCCCACAGCCCCCCAAGGAGGCGGTTTTCTCTCACGAGATCGAAGGTTATAAGGGTTTAAACCAGGGAGAGGACCTTCCCTCACTCCCTCCTCTTCGCCCAGAGCCAACTCACAGTTCAGGTCTAGCTTGGGTATAGAAGTTATGATGCTATCCACATGTGTATAATCAGAACCAGATATAGGAAAAGTAATATTTTGAGCACAAGAATTAAAACTAACATCTTTTAAAGATAAAGACGGAGAATGAGAGGGAGTGCTTGAGTCCAGTCTCATACCCTTTGAGTCTTCTATGCAGGGAGCTGCATGTGCTTCTGTGGTAGCCTGGTCTCGCTCCTCTTGTTCTTGTGACTGTGCTGGGAGGAAATCAGGTAAGGGGTCCTCCTGCAGGTTTGCATCCTTGGTTTTATCCTCCTGAGGCCTATCAATTTCCATATGGTCTATCCCCAAATCCTTCTTTGTTTGTTGAATCCTTGTCTCCTCCATCCCGGTCGCTTCAGCCTTGGCCTTCCTCTGTTTCCGCCTTCGCCTATACCCCAGAGGACAGTCTTTTGCCAGGTGTCCATAAACATGACACCTGTGGCATCGAAAGGGCAGATGTTCGTAATCCAAAGGTTGAACATAGTTGAGCTCTTTGTACTGAATCTTAATATCTTCCGCTAATCCTTCCCTTGGGTTTAGTCTTACCAGTATCCGAGCCATCACCTTGTCCTTCGTCTGAATGAAAGACATGTCTGTTTCCAAGTATGTGCCAATATGGTTTCCAATTGATTTGAAGACCGATTCCACCCACAAGAATGGTGGTAGCCCAGGCACACGTACCCAAACAGGTATATCTTCCACTTTCTCTCTCTGCGCATCGAACAGAGGATTCCATCGTTTGAACAGTACTGGGTGGTTTCCAAAAGCCCAGTTTCTTTCCAAGACCCAGTCCACCACCTCTTTCTTCTCAAACTTCACCATAAACCATCCTTTTGCCAAAGATGTTACCTGAATTCCATTATCGGGTGCCGATTGCCATTGCTGCATGGCCCAATTCTGTATAAACTGGGCTGAGTGTTTCTTCCCCCTTGCCCTTCCCACCAGGGTAAGCTCTGCCACTTCGATGGCTTCATCAATCTGTACATCCATACCCAATACTAGGTTTGCGGCGCTCTCTTTCTTCTTGATTATTTTCTGCTTTTTCCTCTTTTCCCCCGTCTGCCTCTTGGATGGCCCTTCCTCCCTGTTCTGTGTAGCTGTTGCAACATTTGCTAGACCCTCCTGCGGTGTACCTGTATTCTTCCCTGTGACGATGTTAGGGTTCCCTCCTTCCTCCCTTACTACTGCTGACCCGCTTCCAAACCCTTCCTCTAGGCCTTCTGAAACCCCAAATCCTCCTTCCTTCCCCTTATGACCAGATCCTCTTCCAGAGTCTGTGTCTTCCTTCCTTAGGGCTGAACCCCTTCCAAGCCCTGATTCATCCTTCCAAGATACTATCCTGGGTTTTCTTGGACCCCGAAAATTTTGTTCCTTTCCTGAAGCCGGCAGCTGATCCACCTCTGCATGCCCTAAATCCGCCTTTGGCCCAAAACCTGGCCTTCTTCCCTCCGATTTCCTTAACCCACAACTGAAAACTATATCCTCAAGCCCCCCAGAGAAAAATTGATTAAGCGGGAGAGGGATCTCTGTACTTACTTGAGGGTTTGGCGGATCTTCCGCTTTCTTAACTATTGCCGACTGGAATTTTGTCTCCTGGAATGGAGAAACCGCTGAAACTCCCTGGCCGCTCAGTAAGGCCAGCCCTAAGCTCTCCTCCAACAATCCTAACGATTTCTTTTGGTTCCAGGTCACCTCCGAGCCTGTTTTTTCTTTCCCAGTGCGTCCAGCTGGCCAGATATATTTTTCAATGTTCTGATCAGATACCTCCAACCCCCAAACCGACAAAATGTCTCCAGGTTCGGGATCAAGATCTACGGCATCGCTGGGTTTGACCATTTTTTAACAGTTTTACTCCTGGTAACTGCTGGAAACCCCAAGGGAGAAACGGTCCATTCCAGTTTCCTTCGTTGTCAAGCTTGCAGTCACGAGCTGCTCGGGGAAAGTGACAACGAAAAACTAACAGGTTCCTAAACCCCGTGATGCTTCCGGCTGCCATTTTCTGAGGGAAACCATCGGGCGGTCCACGTTCCCAGAAACTCTGTCTACAGGCCCTCCAGCTGTCCTTGCCCGTTCTCAGCTCCTGCCACCTGCATCCCTATTCCTTCTGTGGTCTGCCTCCTGTACGCCTGCCTGTCCTGATCTTAGACCCTTTGTCCTCCACCTGCAGAGCCCTAGGCCCTCAGCTCTGAAACCCTAGCTCCGAACCCTAGCTCCATCTGCCTCCCCTCTACAATTTTATCGACATTATTCTATATTGGGGTTTATTTACATTTAATGGTTTTTAGTCCCTTAATCATTCATTTTTCTCTATAATTTTTATGGTATAGTATTCAACATAATTATTGAACCTCTTACCCTTTTACTTTGTCACTAGATTTTTCTTTCCTTTTGTTGGAATAAATCTTTTTATCGTTTACTAAAATAATTTTTTCATGTTACAAAGGACTTCAACAAAGCACCAACTTTGACTTCAATTTTGTTTACATTTAATAACATGTTGATTGTTCTATCATCTTTATATATGTAAATTTTTTTAACAATTTACCAAGTCCAGTCCTTTTCCTTATGTGTTTCCAACTTGGCTTCACAATAGTATGTATATAACATTTGACTGTCTTACTAGGTCAGATGTTCCTGTAATCATCGATTCCTTGTGTTCTTGCACATGACTCCTGATTTCAAGACAAACACCATTTTTTTTTTAATATCTGATTTTAGTTTAATAATTGTTTTTATTATTTCTCACTTCATCACATGAAGACTACATCTACAAGCTTCTATGGTTGTGTATATATTGTAATTTTGAGGGTGTTTTGTTTAACCCAACACTACTGGTAATTAACATTATGAAGATCATTTTCGACCTAAACGGTTGTTTAAGCAGTGTCCTCCTTAATGATATACAAAGAATGTTTAAGCCTGTCAACTTTATGTCAATATAATACATTTCATTTTTTCTAATATTGTCAATGTTCATTATGCAATGGGTATATTCTCTTTTATTTTTTAGTGTAAATAATGTGCATGACTCCTTATTTTTTTGTTGTTGTTGGACATATATATATGGTGTTTCTCGTTCATGACGATTTCATATATAATTTATGGACATACCAAAAACATCTCTAATATGTTTTTTCTAAGAGACCTAAAATATTTTACTAGGAAAACTAATTCTTCGCCCATTATTGTTGGATTTTGTATGCCTTATAAGTGACTTCTACTTATGTTTTCCACACACACATAATTCCTTTCTTAACTTCTATAGGCTTTTAAGTTATAATGTTGTAATCATTATATCAAGTGTTTATATGCATTAATAATATATGTGTGTGTACATATTATTACTTTCTACATTTTTACCCTTATATTAGTATTTAACCAACTGGATTTCAAATACTTGTATATGTGCATAGAAACACAACTTAAGTCATAAAAAAAAAACAATATTTTTCTCAAATACATATACACTTTTGTACATAAATTACTATGTTCTTATGCATTGAATGAAAAGAAAGAAAATTTCCTTCACACAACTTTATTTTTCTTCAAACATTTAATGCATGCTCGTATGCATGAAAAAAAAGCTTATAAGTAAATAATAAAAACATCATTTCCCTTTTATGTCAGTAAGAAAAAGCATCCATGTAGTACAATTTTAGAGTACTGAATTGAACTTTTTAATTATGGGACTAATACAGTAATTAACTAGCTCCTCCCAACCTTTGATACTTTCTTCAGTAGTATCCCCCCAAGCACATATGTCTGCAAGTTATCAACTATGTTCACTTTTTCCTTTCTTTCTTTCTCACCAGAATGCCTCTACATGATTCTCTTTCTTAGTAGGCTGACCAAAAGTGGATTACCCTCTCTACCATTTAGTTAGTATTTGGTAAATACCTCCACCTCACGCAGCAAGTGACAGGTAGTTACTTACTCATTTATGAGCTCACTTCCAAAGGTAACTTCCTATATTTTAGGGAAGTTCATGATCAATTACTTCCATGATAATTTATATTTTAACCATTTAGATTAAATTCCTAGGACTTAATGAGTAGTAATCAGTACCAACAATTAACTTGCGGCTACAACTCTTTTACCTGGGTGTAATTCCAACATCAATCCAGATAATTGTTTTATCAACAACATTATAAATACATGTTTTACATTCAAACTTTATCATTTTATCACACTGATAATTTTTTTTCAAATAAGTATTTCAAAATTAAGACATAGTCATACTTAACCATAAATACAAATTCACAATAAAAGCTTCAAGTCAAGGGTTATCACATCCTCCTACGCTTGAATTTGACAATATCTTGGTGTTTATTCATAATATCTAGAATTCATTCCATCTTGTTAAAACATATATGGATATTCTTCTTTAAAAGCATCCTCCAACTCCCAAGTTTCCTCTTCTGGGTTGAAATGTTTCCATTGGACTTTCGGTTGAGCTATGTCTCTATTCTAAAGCATATCTACCCTCCAATCTAGAATACATAGTGGTTTTGCCATGAGCTCTCCCTCCGTTCCACATGTACAAAATTCCAATCAATTATATGAGCTGATTCATTTACATATTTCTTTAACAAGGATACATGAAATACATTATGAACTTTTATATTTTTTGGAAGAGCAAGTTGATAGGAAACTGGTCCAATTTTGGCTAACACTTCAAAAGGTCCACAGTATATGGGTGATAACTTAGCATAGTTTCCAAGTATGAGCGTGTTTTCTTTGGTTTTAGTTTTAAAAATACATGATCATCGAAATTGAATTCCTTTTGAACCCTTTTCAAGTCTTCGTAATCCTTCTATCGATCTTGAGATGTTTTCAATTTTCACTTCACCATTTTAAGCATCTCTTCCATTTCTTTGAGCATGTTTGGTCCTAATATTAATATATCATTAGGATGGTTCAAACTTAGAGGTAATTTGATTCTTCTTCCAAACAATACCTCAAAGGGCCTCATCTTCAAAGAATTTTTATAACCATTATTATAGGAAAAATCAACTAAGTGGAGATAGTCCTCCCACTTATTTGGTTTGTCCATAACATACACTCTTAACATATCTTATAACATCTTATTGGTCCTTTCTATTTTACCATCAATTTGAGGATGATAGGTTGTGCTAAAGTTTAAATTTGTCCCCATACCTTCAAATAATACCTTCCAAAAATTAGAAGTGAACTTGGCATCACAGTCTGAAATCACAATTTTGGGCATACTATGGAGTATAAATATTTCGTTCATGAATATCTATGCTACGCAAATATCCTTTAAGGTAGGTTTAACAGGAATAAATTGTGCAACTTTACTGAGTTTTCCTACCACTACCATGATAAAATCATGTTTCCTCCTAGTCCTTGCTAATCTACTAATGAAATCCATTGATATTGTTTCCCATTTCTATTTTGGAATAGGTAAAGGTTGTAATAGCCCTATTGGGTGTTGATGGGAAGCCTTAACCTATTGATACTCCAAGTACTTAGCCACATACTCTATCTCTATTTTCATGTTATGCCAATAGAAATCCTTCCTTAATATAATTATTAGCTTTTGATAACTAGGATGCCCAACTATTGGTTTCTTGTGTAATTCATCTAAGACAAATATTTTCAATTATCGGTCATTAAGCAAGTAAATTTTATTTTTGTACATTAGAAAATCCTAACTATTTACTAAAAAATCAGTTTCCCCTTCACCCAACAATTCCGATTTCAAAATTTTTCTTTTAATTTGCATGCATTCTTCATAAAAAATTGTAGCTCATTCAATCTTTTCAATTAGGTTTTTCTACCAACTGGTTATAGAAATCGTGCAAATCTGATTTAATTTTCTGCTCAAGGCACCAACAATTGTGATTTCTTTCCTTTAATGTGTATGATTTCAAAATCACATTCACTAGGTCTTATGGTCCCAACAACTCTTAAATTTTCAAATTTAAGAAGTCCCTTGTATAAATTTAATCAATGTTATTTTTGCTTTCATTTTCTTTTATTTTTCTCCTTTTTCTTGGCCCCATTGCTTCTAATTGTTGGAGTGTTGCTTATTCAAGACTATGTTTGAAATAATATCCTCTATTAAGGTTTAAGCCATTTTTTCCTGGATTAGTTCTTACCCCATAAGAAACCCTTCATTAGACTTACCACATTTTCTCTTTTGTGATTGTGATAGTGAGTCAAATAAGTAATTATCACAATTTTGCTAAGAGAGGGTGTGATGAAAAGGAAATTATAACATATCACATTTTCACTAGGAAAATTTGTGATGGCACCCTCCTAAGGAAAATTTTCGATGATGATAGTGCATGAAAACTACATTTCACTTACCCTTTCTGTAGTCACAACGATATATCACACCTTCATACTAGGTAACTTGATTGCTATCTTGGGAGATAATTGAAAAAGTGATGAGAGTAAAGAAAGATCACCATCACATTTTCCCCTATGGAAAATATGATGTGAAGTCACTTTAACATAACAACAAGTATGAGGTATTGTCCCATCATTTCGATAGAATTCCCACCAGAGTTTCCTTTCAATAATAAATGATAGAAAAGGGTCGAGGTCTTATAACATACCACGTATTCCACACAGAAAAGCGTGATGATTAAGTCTTGCATTTTTTTGAAGCATCACATTAAGTCATGTTGCGTTTTTGCATGGTAATGTGATGTTTCCAAGGCATTGCTCTTGACATGGTTTTATGAAATATTCATGAGATGATATCTCTAACTAAATATCCTTAGAAACATGAAATAACTGTAACATCTCTGGTGAAAATTTCATGTAATAAAGGTTAAAAACAATAACGACAGATGAATGGGACACTTATTCCGAGCTGAAGGTTGGACAAGAATTCCTAGGGGGTGTTCATTTGGTTGTTTATGGCTAAGGATTTGGAAAGACAAAGTGGAATTTTTGGCACAATTATTTATTAAAATAATGAAACTTAGGAGAAAAGGAGGTGAAAGGTCACAAGTTGCATGTGAGGAGGAAAATGAAGGAAAATAATGTAAAATGGAGAAAATAGAAGCCTCATTCGTAAAAAGGCTTCTGAGGATCAGTTGGTAACCTTTTGTTAGTTTATTTTTGGAGCTATTTCATTATTCTCTCTCTCATACTCTTGGACACTTGGAGTTTTCTTGGAGCAAGAAAGGAAAAGAAGGCAAGAGGAAGTAAAGATCAAGCAAGGAAATACATGATCAAGTAGCTACAATAGGCTTCCTTGTAAGTATATACTTGCATGTGTATTTTCCTTGCTAGATTTGGCATGCATGGGATTGCATGTGTTCCTTTTCTACCATGGCATGGGTTTTTCTAGGTGTGACAGTATTTTCAGCCTAGCCTCGCCATTTCTTGACAGATTTGATGAGATGGGTTCTCTCATTTGGTTTATGTGGGATGGCTGGATTGGATTCGAAGCTAAGTGGGGTGGATCTATCAATTGACAAACACATGGTGTAGTGGCCCGTGAACCAGACTGAGGATGCATGAAGCCACTGGCCTAGTAACCCCTGAACTGTACTGTGGGTTGCGGTAAAGCCATATTGTGTGCCTCGATGGGCCTAGGAATCCTTGTCGGTGAATGACGAGATATACGGTAAAGCCAAGAGGTGATTTTTCTCTCCATTGGGCTTAGTGATTCTGGTATGGAATGCACAGTAAAATCTGGAGAGCATGTCTTGGTGTAGGGCCTAGTGATCCTTGCATTGGACTACAGATGCACGGTAAAGCCTGAGAGACTAGGAGGCACTCAAATTCCTCATTATATAACTGGAGAACTCTTGTGGAATCCACATTGATTGGTGTTTTTGATGTGTTTTATAAGTCCCACATTCATGCTTGGAATATGGCATGGGGGTGATTGGCTGAAGAGAGACTTGACTGAGCCAATCTATGGTTGGGTGGAATGTGGTAGTCCCATCACCAGTTCATTCACTGCATTGATTAATGAGAAATTCATTCCATTTATTTTCATGTGTAAATGTATTGGTGTAAATATGGATTTTGATGGTTGATATGTTTATTGTATTTCTATTCCTATTATGTTGGTTATATGTACATTTTATGGCGGCAACTATGTTTGGCTCTCAACATGTTTTTACTTGTATTTGAATGGATATTGTATCTATGACCTAATAAGTGATAAGGAAACAAAAGACATGAGGAAACGATGGTTCATGGTGATTCCTAGATAAGTATGAGATCCCTACACTTCATTATGTTGTTTACACCCATAGATTACTTGTTGACAATATGTTTGATGAAATCCCTATCATGGCTAGTAGGGGTTTGGTTAAGGTCTTGATCAACTATTTACTTTTAAAGCATTGTTTCCATGTACTTTACTTGATTTTGAGCTTTCATTCCATTATGGGCAATGGCCTGGGCTCTAGGCCTGAAAAAGTGGCTTAATTCTTGGGGTCGCTAGCACAAAACTGGCAAGTTTGGTCCACAGTCACTAGCAGGCAGACCTATGAGAGTGACTTTAGGTCTTTGGTCGCCCTCTTTCCCATAGCATGAGACCAATTATGGCCTTAGAGGTCTAGAACAATAGTGGGACCCAACACTAGTAGAAAATGAGAAATTAGTAGGTGACTAAAAACATTAGTCACCTTAGCTTTTCCAAGTGAAATACTGCCAAAAATGAGCAATTTTAGGTGACCCAACTATAAACAACTAACATAAATGAATAATTTAGTCACGAGTTAAAATATACAACTAGCTAATAAGTAATACAACTAAAAATGACTAATGTGAAGGACTAATGTGAAGGACTAATGTAAACTAAACTATTACTAACTTCTAATAGGGTATTTTTGAGCTACCTACAACTACTTGAAGTTTATTAATAACATTATTCCCCAAAAATAATGGGCTACCTAGGACTATTTGAGTTTATTAATAACATTATTCATAGAATTAGATATATTTTCCACCTCCTTAAGGGTTAGTTGATATTCCCCTTATGTGTAAACCTCATGTCCTCTTTCCCTCTTTATGTGAACATACTTTCTTAGGGAGGTATTTTACACTCTCATGTGATGGATACTGAATTTTTTTTTCAAATAAGGTTTTTTATAGTTTTTATTGATACCCTCAAGCCAAAATTATCACTCTCTAAGCCTTCAACAATATTAAATATATAGCCTCTATGTGAAGTGACCTCCTTACATAGAAGTGACCTCCTTTTACTTAAATGAAAAAAAATTAACTCAATAATGGAAACATAAAAAATTGACAAATTGATTAATCTTTGGCTACTCTAAAATCTAAAATCGACCCATTAAAATTTAATTTCCCGCTACTCAATTGACAAATTGTTAAAATCTAATCATTTAATTTCCCGCTACTCTTCTTCCACTCTCATTATTGGGTTGTTCTAGTTCCATGATTCACCGCATTCACCCAAGAGCATTGTAATGAGATCACGGAGTTTGGATCATCATCAGGCCTAGATGAAATTAGAAGTGAATTCCCAAGGTTCTAACTATGTTCGAATTTGAGCATCGAGATTCACTATGTTCATTCCTTCTCTGATATGTTGAGCACACCGGAGTGGTCTGACGTTGAAGGTTTCACTTTTGGGGCTGAAATATAGATAGATTTGGAAAGTTTCGGTTTCACTCATGGCAATGTATTTTCTTCATCAAAAATGCATAAGGTGTTAAAAAAGTTAAAATATGCCATTTCTCTATTGAAGCACTCAATTTGGTCTTAAAATGAGTTCATGGCATATGCTTTTGTGCAATATTGGATGACATGAAAAGTAATTTTCAGAATTTTCCAAAGCCCAAGATTCAAGAATCTATTTGCCGGAAGAATGGCTTTATTCCAACATGTACAACCCCTATTTTATAATTTCAAGTTCTTCAAAAGGTAAACTTGAGGTAAAAACCCGCATAAGTATTTTTTAGTTTATTAAAGATTTAGGAAAATATGATAAATAACCACTTGAATTATTATTCATGCAATCCATATTCTCCATCATTGACCTAGCCCTAAAAAAAAACCTTTTTCATCATTGACTTAACCACTCAACCATATTTTTCATCACTGATCTATCCCTCATACCAAATTCATGCTCCATCCATAAGCTTTGTCATAAAAAAAAGTGTGCAATATATTCAAAAGTCATGATGCAAATATCATTAGTATGAAATCTTGGCATGCCAGTGATCCATAGTACAAGTCATCATGAATGTCTTGCAGTCCCTAAGTTTGAAATATGATATCAATCTATTAGCTTTTGGAATTTTGAATATGGTGTGCTTAAGAGCTAGGTTCAAATCAAAAAATGAAGGGTTTGGAGAAAAAGATAATTGATGATATGTGCTTGTGAAAGAGTGAAGGGAATGGTTAGTGGCTGTCACTTTTGTGACATATCTTATGCAATATATCTCAATGCCTATCATTATGACACTCTGATCCTACCTTCTCAGATTATATGTTGAAGACAACAAAGGTAATTGAAATCTGCTCTGTTTTCATTCCTCCACTAGGCAAAAGATGAAATTAGTTAAGGCATGTATAGTAATTTCAACTCACGAATATTTTAATAGTAAAAATGGATCCTCAAAGTTCTTTGGAGTCTGCACAACAATATGTCAGTAAAATGAAGTATCCTAGAGAGAGATAAAAACAAAAGTGAGTTCAATCCTAAAGATAAAAAATAATGATTTTGTGGTTTGCACATTTGTATCAATTGCTACACATTTGTTTTCTCTTCTATGAGTATTATATCATGAGGATGCTACATTGCAAGAATATATGGAACAAACAAGAACAAGAGTTGAGCACAAGGTAAAAAAAATGGTAGCAGGTTCTTTTGATATCATAAAGCAAATGCAACAAGAGTTTAACAACAACACAAAATTCTTTATTTTCTTTATATATTCAGCACATATTTATCAAGGCTCATGTAGAGGACATTGATACCCTATTTCAATATGCATGAAGAAGGATTTGAGGCACACCTCCAAAAGTATGGTAATGAACATGAATCACATTGCAAAGAATTGAGTTAAACCTTGGATGTGGTAAGTTGTTACTCATTTTTACTAATGCAAATCAGTTTAAGCCTCCTCCATGATTTCTCTTGAGTGGACATTTACCAAAGTTTTATGGTTCCTCTTCATATTTTTCACTTTCCTCTAGTTCACCTACTTTGGGATGATGTTAGTAGTTATTACTCGAAGTTACCACAATGATTCAATCATTTCATCAACATTTTATTCCTCTTGGAATCTCTTCTATGGGTTCATCGTCCCTTGGTTGAAAAATCTTGTATGTTGGAGATGGTTTTATTGGTTCAACTCCATTTATTAAACACTTTATGGTCTAATTGCAGTGCAATTGGGTGACGTCGATTCTAAAATGAATACAATAGAAGGAAAATACAAAAATAATATATTTTGGGAGAAGCTACTTCTTGGGAGTTGTATTTTACATGGTGTGCATTCATATTTTATTTTCTTTGATGTTTCCTTTTCCATTGAAACATTCAACTTTCAGATTTAGGGATAAGAGAAGGGAGTGCTGAAAATTAGCTTTATTCCATGGGTTTGGTGTGGACTTCAATAAAGTGTTAAAAAAAAAACTTTATTTTGTGGAAGCAATCAAGATAATAGGTTTCAATCTCTCATAATGTTAGCAAGGAGAAAGGACAGGTGATTAAGAAGAAATTCATTGATAAGATTAACCAATGTCTTTTAAAGCAACAATCTCCAAGAATGAAATAGGACAACCTTGTGTGGATAAACAAAAGAGGTATATGAATTCATTTTTGGGACTCAATTTGCATGCAGACATGCAAAGATCTCAGTGTGGGGGAGATGTTGGGTCACTCATTTGTCATCAATTTCACTTGACTTTGTCTTTCATTAAGCTATTATTTCCAACCATCCATTGCACCATTTCACTCAATTGCCACCATTTTTACCATAATTCTTCAAAATGTGGCTTTGTATGTAAGTGGTTAATTAACATTGTTTTACTTTATTTTTAGTAAATTAAGAAGAATTTGCATGGTTTTAACAAATGACAGTTTAGCAAGTACACGTTGCTACAGATTTGTCAAGTTTCCATAGCTACATCCATGGTTGAGGTAATAGAACCACTCTAGAATGAAATTGAAAACTTGGACTTGGTTTCTAGAATATATGGATTTTATTGGTCAAATTCCACCCAACTCACACGTGTGGACCTCGAGGCAAAGATCAAGGGAAAATCACAGAAGTGTTGACCAATAAACTTCAAACGTGTTTTTTGAGCAAATGAAAGAAAATCTCGGAAAATAAAAACATGGGTTTTGTTTAGAACGGGCCCAATTAAGTTCTCTGGTAATTGTTTTCTCAAATTTGTTACCATTTGAGATATTTTCGAAGATCTTCAGAGCCTTATTTTGCATATTACGTGGATATACGAATTTTCAAATTTCATTTAATGCAGAGTCAATAAATAAGCCATAATGAGATGTTCTTTAGCATATTCGTGGAAAATAGGTGTCCATTCAGTTATGATCTTTAGCCATATGAATCTCCATGAAGTTACATTGTAACCTCTATATAAACACTCCATTGAAATAGAGGGAGGGGATTATTTTTTTTGAATTGTTTCAAAACTCTGTTGCTGTAATATTTTTCCTATTAACCAAGAATTAAGATTAATGCATAGTTGACTGTGTGATTAGAGTTTCGTGACTGCCTGTTTGTGGAGGGTCCTTGCAAACACTAAAGGGTATGCATTTCTATATTTCTTTTTTTATCATTTATTTCAGTTATTTACATGCTCTATAATCATTTTACAGCATTGATTTTAATTAAATAGCAATAGCAAGATTTCACTAATGATGATAATTGTAGATTATACACCTTTCATAGATTTATTTGCATCTTTCATTTCAAACAAATTTCATAGATTTATTTACAATTTCATTTCAAAGTTTTTCATTTTAAATCATGAGTGATTCCTTTGTAGTTTTGCTTAGAGCATTTCATTTCAAAAACATTTTATTTCAAAGCATGAGTGATTGATAATGAGAAGATGTATGGTTTTCATTTTAACTAGAGGTCAATTTCTTTTCAGTTTTTATGCAAAGTATTGTTAGAATATTAGATAAATACTTCTGCTTTTAGAGGTTAATTTTTTTTGCAATAGATTAGTTAAGTTTTTCTTAATTTAATAAGATAATGTAGGTTTTCTCTAGTTTCATTTTACAAGTGTAAAGAGCATTTTTGAGGAGTGAGAAGGGATGTAATTGAGATTGAATATATTAATTTCATTTTCTTTAAAGAGTAAAATAGGAACACAAAAAATCCTTAGAAATAATTTTCAATAACTCAATCACACACATTAATAATTAAAGGACTTCTAGCACATATAGTGCACTTGCACTTCACAAGTTTACCAACTCCAGTCGATAATTTATGTAACAATTTAAGACAATTAAATTGGCAAACAGGATAGAAGACTTGAGTTGGCGGGAATTCAAGAGGCTATTCAGGAAGAAGTACTTGTTAGAAAGGTACTATGACAGTAAGGCTAAAGAATATTATGAGTTAAAGATGGGATCAATGACAAATGAAGAGTACACGACCAAGTTTCTGGAACTATTGAGGTATGTATTGTATCTTACTAATGAGAAGGCTAAAGTTCAGAGATTTTTTTGTGGTTTGTCATAAGAATTTAGAGATCGGATTGAGTATGATGAGCTTCGGTAACTTGAGGAATTTATTAGGAAACTGAAGCAATTCTATGAGAAATCAAAGCGTAAGAATGAATCTCAGCATGGATGGAAGAGAAAAGTCAAAGGTAGAGGTAAATGGAAGCTTAAGAAGCCTCTACATGTAGATGGGAAAGAAAATATGGCTCCACAAAATGAATTTAATGTAGCTATATAGGGACATGGGTCACAATAGTAGCAACAGAAGCATAGATGTGAGGGCACTGGTCAGTTGGAGTGTTGGAAATGTGGTGAGGAACACCTTAGGAGAGATTATCTACAAGATCAGGGTGAAAGGCCTAAGATATACAATGTATAGGAGGCACAGACTATTGGGGATGTTGGGTAGAGTATACTATATATCTATGTAGCAGTGGACAATAGGTAGGTAGAACACCAGGCATATATCATTGAGATGGATGGTAAGATTTGTGATCAAGCTATTTCTATTTTGATTGACCCTGGATCTAATTATAGCTATGTTAGTCCTAACTTGGTGGATAAGTGTGGTTAGAATAAGGAAATTCATGTACAGTCTTGGTTAGTGCAGTTGGCTACAGGTACAAAAAAGTGAGTTCATCATCGGGTAAGAGCTTGCGCATTTGATTTAAATGGTATGCCTACATAACACATTTGAATGTGTTACCATTGGGGTCATATAGTATGTTGTTCGTCATGGATTGGTTATATCTACATAGAACCAATGTTGACTGCTATGACAAAGCTATTGAGAGTGTTGATAGCAATGGATAACCAAGAATATTACAAGGTAAGAATAAATCCATATTATTTAGGATGGTGATAGCTATGCAAGCAAAGTGTAGCCACAAGAAAGGTTGCAAGCTATTCGCAGTACACATTTCTAGTGAAAAGGGTAAGAAGGCTGAGGATGAGGATGTATTGAGTAGATATACGATGTTGTAGCAGTTTTAGGATGTATTTCCTGAGGACATTATAGAGTTTCCACCTTACAAGGAGGTAGAATTTTTGATTTATTTAGTGCCAGGGGAAGCCCCAACATCGAAAGCACCTTACAGGATGAGCATGCCTAAGTTGGTTGACTTAAAATTACAACTGAAGGAAATGTTGTACAAAGGTACATTAGGCAAAGTGTATCACCTTGGGGCACATCAGTCTTGTTTGTGAGGAAGAAAGATGGTGCCCTCAGATTATGCATTGATTACAGGCAGTTGAACAAAGTGACTATCAAGAATAGATATCCTTTGCAGAGGATTGATGATTGGTTCAATAAATTGAATGGAGAAACAATGTTCTCGAAGATTGACTTGAGATTCGGATACCATTAGGTACGCATCAAAGAGGAGGACCTTTACAAGACTGCATTTAGGACCAAGTATGGGCATTATGAGTTTGTTGTTGTTCCATTTCGCTTAACTAATGCTCCAGCTACATTCATGTGTTTGATGAATAGTGTGTTGCACCCATTATTGGATAAGTTTGTTATTGTGATTTGTGTTCATTGATGATATACTGGTATATTATAAAAATGAGGAAGAGCATGTCAAGAATTTAGTAGCAGTATTGAGATTGTTGAGGGAGAATCAGTTGTATGCTAAGCTCAACAAGTGTAGTTTCTTTCAGGCTGAGGTGCACTACTTGGGACATGTTGTCTCCAAGGAAGGCATTACAGTAGATCTAGAGAATATAAGGGCCATCATGAAGTGGGTAGCTCCTAAGAATGTCGATGAGGTAAGATATTTCATGCTTCTGGTAGGCTATTGTAGGAGGTTCATGAGCAACTTCTCACATATTTATTATCCTATTACATCATTGTAAAGGAAAGGTAAGAAGTTCATATGGATAGTAGTGTGTGAGGCTAGCTTTGAACAACTTAAGCAGTTGTTGACGCATGCACCAGTACTACATATTACAGATTTGTACAAAGAGTTTGTGGTATGCACAGATTCTTGCAAGATAGTTCTTGGTGTTGTCCTTATGTAGGATGGACAAGTGGTATGTTATGAGTCTCAAAAACTAAATGAGCATGAGAAAAACTACTAGAGACATGATCTTGAGTTAGCGATGATTATACATGCACTGAAGCTTTGGAGGCACTATATCTTGGCAGGCAATTTGTGCTTATGAGCGATCACATTGGGTTGAGTTATTTGTTTGACCAGCTGAATCTAAACGCTAGGCAGGCTAGATGGTTGGCCACAATCAACGAATTTGATTTTGAGATCTGGTACACCAAAGGTAAAGAGAACAGGGTGGAATATTCTCTTAGTAGACGGTTATAGGTACATCAATTGGCAGTTGTGAGCTCCTATGGGACGGACTTACAGGATAGGATCTTGTAGGCAGGACAACAGGATGTCACTATATGGAGATTGTGCACAGGTTGCAGCAGGGTGATATTACAGGTACAAGTATAGGTATAGGTGGAAGTATAGGTACATGTATAGGTTTAGGTACAGGTACAGGTACAGGTGGCGATACATGTATAGGTATAGGTACATGTGGCAGTATAGGTATAGGTACAGGTGCTAGTTCACATGGCATGGATTATTGTCTTACAACAGATGGATTGATCAGGTTCCGAGACAAGATATATGTACCAGATAACAGTGAGCTCAAGAAGGTGATCTTAAGGGATTTTCATGCGAAACCAGATTTAAGTCACCTAAGGTATCAAAATACAATGATAGCAGTGAAGAGGTATTACTATTGGCCAAATTTGAAGAGGGATGTAGCAAAGTTCTTGGTTAGATGCTTTGATTATCAGTGAGTGAAAAAGGCGTGTAAACATCTAGGTGGATTGCTACAACTGATTGTGATTCTAGAATGGAAATGGGAGGTCATTTCCATGTATTTAATTACATGGTTGCCAAGGATAGTGAAGCAGCATGATTCCATCATGGTCATTGTGGACAGGTTATCAATGGTTGCACACTTCATTTCGGTGAAGTCTACATACATAGTTAGCGATGTGGCACATGTGTTCATTCAAGATGTGGTTAGACTACATGGTGTTCCAAAGAATATTGTGTTAGATAGGGATGCAAAGTTCACTTCCAAGTTTTGGAAGGAGTTATTTGGCAGTTTGGGCATAAAGTTGGCCTTCAACACAACTTATCATCCACAGACATATGGACAGACAGAGAGGGTCAAAAGGATATTAGAAGACATGTTGAGGATGTATGTGATGCATCAAAAATGAAAGTGGGAAGAGTATCTCCATTTGGTCAAGTTTTCATACAACAATGGTTATTAGGAGTCATCGAGGATGAGTACTTTTGAGGCATTGTATGCACAGAGTTGTAATACTCCTATTAGTTGGAGTGATCCGGTTAATAGAGTATTGATTGGACTAGATATGTTAGTAGACATGGAACAGGAGATGTCGGTGATCAAGAAGAATCCAAAGGTAGCACAAGATAGGCAGAATAATTATGTAGATAGGAATAGGTTGTTCAAGAAGTTCCAGGTTGGGGAACAAGTGTACTTGCATATTAAACTAAAGAATAGTTACTCGCAGATTGGCTCATGTGCCAAGCTAGCACCATGGTTTTGTGGCCCCTTCAGTATCATTAAGAGGATTGTGCCAGTAGCCTATTGACTTGCACTGCCTTCGAAAATGAAATTCCGCGATATATTCCATGTATCTTTTCTTAAGAAGTACGTTAAAGACTTTGATAATGAATTGACTAGTTTGTATTATAGGTGGAACTAGATAGGTAATTCTAGCCGGAGCCTTAGTGTATATTGTAGGAAATAATGCTCATGCTCCGAAACCAAACAATCGAGCAAGTTAAAGTGCAATGGAAGCACTTTGGGCTCGATGAAGATACATGGGAGATGGCGAATAAAATGCGGGCCATGTATCCTTCCTTGTTTTCTGGTTTAGGCAAAGCAACTTGATATGGTGGTTTGGTATTTGTTTATGGTGGGTTGGTATTTTCTTTTGGTGGTTTGGTATTTTCTTATGGTGGTTTGGTATTTTCTTATGGTGATTTAGTATATGCTTTATCATGGTTCGATATATGCTTTATGATGGTTTGATATATGCTATATGATGTTTGATATATGCTTAGACATGGTGTTTAGTATATGTTCTGATATATGCTTTGGAATATGATTTGAAATATGTTTTGGTATCTATAGTTTTGATGATGTTGCTATATGTACACCCATGTATGGATGTAAATACTATAATGAGATATGTTATATGTTATAATGTTATTATGCTATCATGTGGTTATGTTATCATGATGTTATGATGTCATGTGGATTGGCACTCACTAGGATGATCATTGTAAAAATTGTAGTGAGCTATGTTATAAAGCTCCACTATGTGGTATGTTGTCATGTTGTCATGATGTTTTTCTCTTGATTAGATATTTCATTGTAAATACTGCATCGAGCTGTGTTATAAAACTCCATAAGAAATATGTCTTCTTTCAAACAATGTAAACTTTGAAACGGGAACTGATACTGTTACTCGTTTTGTAGAGATAGGAAAAAAGTGACGCGATTTTGAAAAGGGGTGATGCAGAACACACATGTCTTTTTTAGAGCATAGTTTTTGGCACTTTAATTTTTTTTATGTACATTACATTTTAGAATGGTAGTGATTTTCATGCTCATTTAAAAAAGTGGTAATTCTGCATCAGGCCATTTTTTTAAAAGACCTATTTTTTGACTTTAAATTTTCTAATGTATGAAATGTAAATAATTATTTTCTAAATTTAATAATTTTTGAAGTGGTCTTCTTCTTCATATTTTCTTGTTTTTATTTTAATTTTTTTTTGCAGTGAGGTTTTTATTGTTTTTCATATTTTTAGAAGAAGGTCGATATTTTGAATTTTCGATATTCTACATATTTATACATCGTTAATTAATATTTCAATCGAAATGAAATATTTGTCTCTAAAAAACAATAATTTTTTACAAATGACAAAAAAAACCATTTTTAACATAAATATAACTAAAAAACTACATGTTTTGATAAATTTTTGTAATTTTTTGCTAGAGATGACATGTTAAAATCAAAATTTTTATAGGAAAATTTTAACTAAAAATGGTTAAATAATAGTTTTTTTTTTTTAATGAATTTCATGTAAAAAAATAATAATAATCACAGTTATTTTTCAAAAAATAATGATTAACATAAAAATGAATGCGAAAATCACATAATACAAATATTTAACACATAACAACCTTAATTGAGTGCTTATTCTTCTCATAAAATGTCAAATTCAAAAACATTACAAGTATAGCTAATTAATAGTTTCTAAAAATGAGCTTGATTTCCAAGCATAACTTAAATTTAATCAACAGTATCACGTAATCCAAACTCTTTGTCCTCTGGAGTTTCATAATTGTCTTCTTCCACAATATTTTCTGCTTCATTTTTCCCATTTTCCTCCTTTAATGGATCTTTGATGTCTGCGAATCTCCGAATGTATGCCTTTCCAATCATTCCGTGTAATGGTGGTTGGGGTTCCTTAGCCTTTTTCGCCACACGTGATTTACTAAAGTCCCCTTTCTTCAACCCAATTTATTTCATTACATCTGGGAGAAATTGAAGAGCATTAATTCTTTGCTAAATAGAATTGCACTGTATTGGATCTTTTTCAATGGCAATGCAATTTCTTCCTTTCTGAAGGCAACATGTTAGTGTTGTACCTAATTATCAAGCACAAAAGAAATAATGAAGTAAATTAGTACAATGACATATAAATTAATAAATAACATATTGAAATTGAATTCCATATAATAAAACTTACCTGAGCCAGAAAATAAATCCAAAACCCAATCTCCTTCATTTGACTACTACAAAGACATGGCTAAATCAAGCTCCTAAATAACATTGGGTTACATTGTTTAAGTGCTCAAATGGCTCGATCGAGCGCTTAAAAAGGGCTCAATCGAGCAATGATTTTTTCCGCCCAAACGTGTCATTTACTGCCAAAAAGTGTAACCCAGTTCCATGCTTTCACCCTTATAGATTATGAATTTCTAACAATATATATCCTAATTATTATTATTATCCAATTTTAAGGTCATAGCCAAACCAGACACTGAATTGGTGTATGAGACCCCCTTGTTTGTGGGTCAAGAGACCCACCTCCACGCAACGATTTGATTATTATGTCTATGAAGGCATACCTACTCTAACCCCTTCTGGTTTTTAAACCTATGATCTCTTAGGAGGAAACACATGCTCTTAACCATTAGGCCTATTCATGCTCTAAGAAAGTGGATTTTATTAGCTAAAGATAGTAATCTAGAAACTCACAATTATAACTCACGATTACAATATATAACACACATGTAACACACTTGTAATATTACAAACTATGATAATATGTTTGAGAATACAAGCATAACTATTTCCTTTTATGCATCTCCAATGGGAATGTAATTATGAACTAGAATCTAGCCTAGGTTTGGAGGTTGTGTTTTAAAAATTGATGCATTAATAAAGCCTATATGTGTAATCTTAAATGTATAAAATTGTATTTTATGCTATTTCAAAAAAATGATTTGAACATTCATTTTGTTAGGTTTAAAGGTTACATAATTTAGCACAAAATTTAACGTTGATTTCCAAGTTATTAATTTGTTTTAGTTTCCAAAAAAATTACATATTTGAATATTGATATAAACTATATTAACACTATCTATCTATCTATATAACATAATATTATATTAGTTTAATTTAATGATATATATTTAACATCTTCCCACATAAATTTTCCAAGAGTCATTGCTACCGTCATATAACTTTGAAATATACTCTAAAATATCTATAGAAATCTTTTACTTTTCACAAAATCTCATATATATATTCCCAAGGAACTCTTAATCATAAATGCACAAAGTCATTACAATCATGGTATTATATTCATCATATCACTAGTAAAAAAATAATAGCATTTCACCCACCACTCCCAATTAACCTTCTGAATATATATATATATATATATATATATATATATATATATATATATATATATATATATATATATATATATATATCTAACAAGTTAGTTAATTCTAATGTCTGACGCAACCAACCCGATGTTTCTTGTTGCTAAGTTGTAGTGTAGAATCGTCTCCTATTGCATATTGCTATCATAGAGGACAAAGTTAACCATGTCCTGTTCCGAAACCTTTAAACGTTTTTCTAGATTCCATTAACAGTTCAATATATTGGTGAGTGGATTTTAACCATTTATGTGACTGGAAACTCTCGCATAGAATGGGACACATTATAGGAGTCACAAAGTGGTATACTACACAAATTCCATTAAGTCACGTTAGGATAAAAAGGTCCCCCCACTAACTCAAATTCAACATTTAATATTGATGACATGTTGGCTAGTGAGGATGTGTTTGTTGCCATTATTCTATTTAGGAAGGAAAAAAAAACTTAGTTACATCATGTGTAGAATCAATATATAGCTGGGGCGATTCTGAGAATCGCGGGATGGCGGGGCGATTCTCAAAATCGCCCCATGTGCCCACACCTACATATTATTGATCTCATTAATTATAATATAAAGAAAAACAATTAAATTCATAACAATAAATAATTAGACTTTAATCTAAATGGGTTAAGGGAAAAAACGATATAAATGAATTTCCCAAAAGTTAAATTATATCTAATCTCAATTCTTATCTCTTTGCATGTAGGTGTGGGCACATGGGGCGACTTTGAGAATCGCCCCACCACCCCACGATTCTTAGAATTGCCCCAAGAATTAACAAATCATATGGAGAAAATAATAAATCTCATTTATCATGTGATAGCAATCCATGAAAATAATAAATCTCATTTTTGTCTCGATTTATCAGGAAACGTGGTTAATATGAATCGCAGGTTCTACACGAGAGGAGGAGATGAAATGGGAGATCCATTCCACTTGAGTAAACCAGATTGTTCCTGTTCTCAACGCCTCATGGAACGTAAACAACTGAACGCCTCATGGATATTATTGATCTCATTAATTATAATATAAAGAAAAAAAATAAATTCATAAGAGTAACTAATTATACTTTAATCTAAACTAGTTAATGGAAAAAATGATACAAATGAATTTCCAAAAAGTTAAATTATATCTAATCCCAATTCTTATCTCTTTGCATGCAGGTGTGGTCACATGGGGTGATTCTGAGAATCGCCCCACCACCCCGTGATTCTCAGAATCGCCCTAGGCGTTAAAGCATACATCATATGGAGAAAACATTGAGCATCTCTACTTTTTCCAACCTATCAAGAGCCCACTTCCACTGCTGTGGCTGAGGATTGCGCGCCATTTCCCTCCACACTACTTTTGCTGCAAGCAGAAACCCTTTGCACACAAACAACTTTCCCTCTTTGTTTTCAATGTTTGAATGCAACTTTTCATTATTACTAGGAAATTGATGACAAAAAAAATTCCGACTCTCATCTTCCGTCAAGCCCTTCATTTCTTTTGTGCAGTCATCTGGAACTCCTATTTTTGATAATGCAGTAGGATCCCTCAAACTAACAATTAATTTGCAGTTGGAATGGTTAATTACAAGCTGTAGTCGTCTAGCGAGTCCCTCCAACAACTCCCATAACCTTAAATCATCTATTAACAATGCAATCTTTTTGCTCTCCACTCTCTCTTTCAACCTTTTTTCATCCTCAGGGTTCACATTTCTATCTACCTCTTCCTTTGTTTGGACGACGATTTGTGTACAGAGTTGATTCATCACACTAGAAAGAAACTAACTTTTTGAAACATTCAGCCAAAGCCATTAGCCATTGTTAAAGTGATTGCGTACCCTTTGAGTATTGAAGACTTTCCTCATAAGGAGAGTTTTTCCTGATCCACACTATCCAAGCAAGGCAATTTTACTGTGTTGTACATCATCTAACAAAAAATTCTCCAGATCTGCAAATGTTTGTTCTTGTCCCACTATATCTTGTTCCTCGATCAATTTCTTGATTACCTTGCCTCTTGGAGCAAGAGCCGCTTGGGAAGTCACTGTAGAAGAAGCCAAGGCTTCTACGCAGGCCTTAGTCTATCCAAGTCCCTCCAGGACCTTCTAAGTGTCTCCCACTTGGCCCTTTAGAGTTTGGACATGTAAAGGAGACGATTTTAGATGGCCTTCAATTTTTGAAATCAAACACTTGATCTTCCTTTCGGTTTGAAAACCAGAAAATTTAACGTGGGATTTGGGCATTAAGCACCGTTGCACCATTTTTGATGCTTGAAGAAGAAGATGGTCCATCTCTTCCAGCCATCCGTTGATAGTTGAAGCCTTATCTTCATTGTTTGTTTTGAATTCCAAGCGATTTTGCTGGATGTGCATAATGGTCAGCTCGATGCTCATTACCAGTTCTTTCAAATCTGCCAACTCATTCTTGCAGTGATGGGTGATGTGGATGTGCTGAATTATGTGCTGGATTGTCCTGTGTATGCCCACGCAAAGAAATCCAGAGATGAAACCTCGATCAGACTCCTTATTTTCCACAATTCCTCTCGACAGACACAATGCAATATGTCATGCAATCCCTTTATACCACTCACACTGGTGTATATATCTTCAAAACTATCACAATTACTACAATTTGACACTCAAGCAATAGTAACACAGAATCTGCATACAAAGGAGAGCTAAAACTCCAGATAGTAGCCACTACTGTGGAGGATTCTCAAATTACTACCTCACATGAAACTTACAAGCCAAATTACTATCTCACATGAAACAATTAAATTCATAACTGTGAATAATTAGACTTTAATCTAAACAAGCTAAGGGAAAAAATGATATAAATGAGTTTCGAAAAGGTTAAATTATATATAATCCCAATTCTTATCTATTTGCATGCAGGCGTGGGCACATGGGGCAATTCTGAGAATCGCCCCACCACCCCCGATTCTCAGAATCACCCCAGGCATTAAAGCATACATCATATGGAGAAAATAATAAATCTTGTTTATCATGTGACAACAATCCAAAAAAATAATAAATATTGTTTTTTTCTTGATTTATCAGTCAACGTGGTTTATATGAATCCCCGGCTCGACACAAGAGGAGATGAAATGGGAGATCCGCTCCACTTGTGTAAACTAGAATGTTCCTCTTCTCAATGCCTCATGGATATTGTTGATCTCATTAATTATAATATAAAGAAAAACAGTGAAATTCATAACAGTAAATAATTAGACTTTAATCTAAACAAGTTAAGGGAAAATACAATATAAATGAATTTCTAAAAAGTTAAATTATATCTAATCCCAATTCTTATCTCTTTGCATGTAGGGGTGGGCACATGGGGTGATTCTGAGAATCGCCTCACCACCCCGTGATTCTCAGAATCATCCCAGGCATTAAAGAATACGCCATATGGAGAAAATAATAAATCTCGTTTATCATGTGACAACATTCTAGGAAAATAATAAATATCGTTTTTGTCTCGATTTATCAGGAAACATGGTTAATATGAATCCCGGGTTCTACACGAGAGGAGGAGATGAAATGGGAGATCCATTCCACTTGAGTAAACCAGACTATCCCTCTTCTCAATGCCTCATGGAACGTAAACAACTCAACGCCTCATGGATATTATTGATCTCATTAATTATAATATAAAGAAAAACAATTAAATTCATAACAGTAAATAATTAGACTTTAATCTAAACGAGTTAAGGGAAAAAACGATATAAATGAATTTCCAAAAAGTTAAATTATATCTAATCCCAATTCTTATCTCTTTGCATGCAGGTGTGGGCACATGGGGTGATTCTAAAAGTCGCCCTACCACCCCGCGATTCTCAGAATCGCCCCATGTGGCCACGCCTGCATGCAAAGAGATAAGAATTGGGATTAGAAATAATTTAACTTTTTGGAAATTCATTTATATCATTTTTTCCCTTAACTCGTTTAGATTAAAGTCTAATTATTCACTGTTATGAATTTAATTGTTTTTCTTTATATTCTAATTAATGAGATCAATAATATGCAGGCATGGGCACATGGGGCGATTCTGAGAATCGCCTCACCACCCTGCGATTCTCAAAATTGCCCTAGTGATATATTGATTCTACACATGATGTAACTAAGTTTTTTTTTCCTTCCTAAATAAAATAATGCCAACAAACACATCCTCATTGGCCAACATGTCATCAATATTAAATGTTGAATTCGAGTTAGTGGGGAGACCTTTTTATCCTAACATGACTTAATGGAATTTGTGTAGTATACCACTTTGTGACTCCTATAATATGTCCCATTCTATGTGAGAGTTGCCAGTCGCATAAATGGTTAAATTCCACTCACCAATATATTGAACTATTAATGGAATCTAGGAAAAAATTTAAAGGTTTCAGAATAGGACATGGTTAACTTTGTCCTCTATGATAGCAATATGCAATAGGAGACGATTCTACACCATAACTTAGAAACGAGAAACTTTGGGTTGGTTGCGTCAGACATTAGAATTAACTAGCTTGTTATATATATACGCACATTAGAATTAACTAGCTTGTTATATATATATATATATATATATATATATATATATATATATATATATATATATATATATATATCTATATCTATATATATATCTATATCTATATCTATATCTATATCTATATCTATATCTATATCTATATCTATATCTATATATATATATATATATATATATATATATATATATATATATATATATATATATATATATATATATATATATATATATATATATATATATATATATATATATATATATATATTCAGAAGGTTAATTGGGAGTGGTGGGTGAAATGCTATTATTTTCTTACTAGCGATATGATGGCTATAATACCATGATTGTAATGACTTTGTGCATTTATGATTAAGAGTTCCTTGAAAATATATATATGAGATTTTGTGAAAAGTAAAAGATTTCTATAGATATTTTAGAGTATATTTCAAAGTTATATGACGGTAACAATGACTCTTGGACAAGTTATGTGGGAATATGTTAAATATATATCATTAAATTAAACTAATATAATATTATGTTACATAGATAGATAGATAGTGTTAATATAGTTTGTATCAATATTCAAATGTGCAATTTTTTTGGAAACTGAAACAAATTAATAACTTGGAAATCAACGTTAAATTTTGTGCTAAATTATGTAACCTTTAAACCTAACAAAATGAACGTTTGAATCATTTTTTTTGAAATAACATAAAATACATTTTTATACATTTAAGATTACACATATAGGCTTTATTAATGCATCAATTTTTAAAACACAACCTCCAAACCTAGGCTAGATTCTAGTTCATAATTACATTCCCATTGGAGATGCATAAAAGGAAATAGTTATGCTTGTATTCTCAAACATATTATCATAATTTGTAATCTTACAGGTGTGTTACATGTGTGTTATATATTGTGATCGTGAGTTATAATTGTGAGTTTCTAGATTACTATATTTAGCTAATCAAATCCACTTTCTTAGAGCATGAATAGGCCTAATGGTTAAGAGCATGTGTTTCCTCCTAAGAGGTCACAGGTTCAAAACCAGAAGGGTTAGAGTAGGTATGCCTTTGTAGACATAATAATCAAATCATTGCGTGGAGGTGGGTCTCTTGTCCCACAAACAAGGGGGTCTCCTACATCAATTTGGTGTCTAGCTTGGCTATGATGATAGAGATTCTGAAAAGGTTGTTACCAGAAGGAACAATGTTGAGATGGGAGTCTGTTGAAACCAGTCGTAGATCTAGAAGAATTTTTAAACCTGAAATGGTGGGCATGCATGTGCACTCAGAAGGGGCACTAGTTGATGAAAGAGAAGAATATGGAACATCTTCGTCTGCATCCACTCATTCATTTGAAGATGTGAATTCTGATGGTGTACAAGAAAATATGAGTGATTTTGAATAATTGTCTAAGACAATTTATATAAGTGATGTTTGCATTGTATCTTGAAAGAAAATTTTCGATTTCCATATGGTGTTAAATCAGAAGTTGAGTCATTTCTATGTTGTTTGATTATATGTCTTAATTATGATAATTTTTATTGTTTAGAATATCTACAATGCAACATTAAATTAGAGATATAATGTATGTTTCATTCAATATACAAATAATGACATTTTGATTCATTTAGTCATGTAATTTGTTCATAATGTCATGGTTTTTTAATTTTATTGTTGAAAAAATTCCAATTTCTTTTGTATCTAGCATGTTATGGTTGAAAACATATTGGATTTATACTTAGGAAAGAAAAATGTTATGCTACCAAAAACATTAGTGTGTTTTTTCCTTATAAACAACTACTTTTTTGCACATAAAAATTCAGTTTTACTAGTGTTTTTTAAAAATGTTGAAAATTGACCCTAAAAAAAAAATCATCGTTCTAGTATCAACACTTTATCGTTTTCGAGGTTTATTTTGCACGAAAATTTCATTTTCACTGCCATTTTTAAAACATGTTCAAAATTGACCCTAAAAAAGAACCATTGTTCTAGTATACACACTTTTTGTTTTTAGCATTGTTTTTGATGTTTTTTCGGGGTTTTTTGGCGAGAGTTCCTGTTTTGAGTTTATAGTTCCTGTTTCAAAGTTTACATTGTTTTCAATAGGTTGTTGAGGTATATGTGTGATTGAACACTAAGGATGGTGTCCCCCAAGGGGGAGGGTTTTGTAACATCCGTGGTGAAAATTTCATGCAATAAAAGTTAAAAACAATAACCACATATGAACGAGACACTCATTTCAAGCTGAATGTTGGGCAATACATCCTAGGGGTTGTTCATTTCATTCTTTATGGTTAAGGCTTTGGAAAGACAAAATGGCATTTTTGGCACAATTATTTATTAAAATAATGGAAATTAGGAGAAAAAGAGGTTAAAGGTCACAGGTTGCATGCGAGGAAGAAAATGAAGGAAAATAATGGAAAATGAAGAAAATAGAGGCCTCATTCATTTGGGGGTAACTTTTTGTGTAGAAATTTCACCTGTAGAACAAAATAATATATGCAATGTCCTAAAGCATAATACTTGTTCTACTTCTACAAAACATTAAGCGGAAGCATAATCGAATTCATGAGCAACATCAAGTAGAAATATGCATAACTGATCAAGAGGAATAATCACACATAACACAATACATATCTAGGGGAAAGCACTAGCATAAAACCCCAACCATGTATTATCAATCAATTGGAAATCCTCTTCAACATACAAAAAGAATAAGCTCAATAGCTATCCTGCTCTCTCTGTACTCTGATGATCTTCAATCAGAAGATAAAAATCATGGACTACCTAGGCCTCAATATATAGGCCACAAGTCCTCCAATCTACTATAATAGATCCTTCTCCATGCAAGGAATACTTACTAGAAATATCTAAGCATCTGATAGTACACTGTCCCACATCTGATCTCAACTGGGTCTCTGACAGAACTGACATGCAACAGTTATCCATGAGTGAATCCTCAGTTATCTAAAATAATAGTTGTCACATGCATGCAAGCATTAACAAACTATATTTTATTATTTTAACAACTTGCTAAAATAATCTAATTGGACTTGACTAGTTAGAACTAAGTCAATGATTTCTCTCATTATAGAACTCAAACTTATTCCCTCAATCAGTGGAGGAAATTAAGGATAAATTCCTCAATCAGTGGGACAACTCATGTGCATGCTCACAAAGACTTCAAATTCGAATTTCCTTAACTAATTAACTCAACTGAATTAATTAATTAATATTTCTAACTGATGTTAAGACCAAAATCAATTTTACTTCCTATAGATAGACTAGGGACTGCTATAAATAGGAAGGGACCCCGAAATTCTATTTTTAGAACTTTCTGTTTTTAGCAGTTTCACCTCTCACCCAATGTGGCAAATGACCTCACTGGCCAAACTGCTATTTTTAGAGATGCTATTTTTAGCAGGTCTATTTTTAGCACATTCTAAATTTAATACTTCTTGTTGCACATTTTTCAACACTCCTTCTCAACAAGAAAGGCTTCCTCTCGAACTTGATCCTGTAACTCTGGAATGTTCTGCATGTAACACATCTACCCGGTCCACTTGCTCCAACAACGCTTGGAACAAAAACACTCCCAACTGACCACTCTGTTGGGTTAGGAACATACTCTGATGCTGAAGCTCTACTTGCTACCGACAAGTGCTCCCTCTATGACATCTATGCTACTACAACATCTCCATGCATCTCACACCATTACACACCTATCTGTGCCACTAGCACTATGCAAAATACTTGTGCCTCTCGCATTGCTGCAACCTGCTAACTATGTGCTGTCTTGGGATTCCCTGTATTTTCGCTCTCTCTGCCGCTCCATCCGCATTTGTCTCTACCAAATCTGTTAGTTCCTACTACTCCACATCGAGGCTCCTGTAGCAAGGTCTCATCCAAGAGGTTGGGTAACTCAAGGATCCTGCCCCTCCTCCTTGGGACGATCACTCTATATCGCCCCACCTCCTACTTGGAGGTATGGCTACATGTGATCCCTCAGCCCACCTGGCTCGATGTTCCCCCTACTGGAGGTCTCTACATGAGTGGATGTATCTAATCGATCTCCTCTCAGCTTCTCTAGTTGTGCCTGCTCCACAACCTCCTGAAGCTGCTTCACCAATTGTGGCTCCTCCACAATCGTCTGAGACTTCTTCTGGCTCTGCATGTTGAGAGGTAATATATCCTCCCTCTCAACCACCAAGTCTCCATCAGTTTCCTTACTGCTCAAGGCTTTGCATGCATCTTGAACCTCAAGAGCATATAGGTTCTTGACCCGTGAACCAATCTGCTTCACCTGTCTAGTGATGATGTGTCTAAGGAAAAAATTTCCCTTAGTGAAGACTACATCATAGCCTCTGTCTTCTAGCATCGTGATCGACACCAAGTTTCTCTTCAGTCCTGGTACATACTTGAAATTGGTCAAGGTAAGGTGAGATCCATGCTCCCTCTAAAAAATAACCGTGCCTACACCTGAGACACTATACTTCTCATCATTACCCATCGCTATGAGTATCTGGAGATCTCTCTCCTCTAAGTATTGAACAAACTCTTGTCACCGGTCATGTGGAAAGAAGCTCCACTATCAAGAAACCAACCACTTCCCACAATGGATGAAACCATGCATGCGAAGAGTGTGAAATCCAACTCAAACTGTGAAGAAAGTGCCTCACCTTCAGATCCTTCCCCGGATCCCTTCTTGGATTTTCTCCATGGAAAATTTGTAGCATAATGGCCCACCTCATGACAACGAAAGCATCACACTTTTGATTTGTCAATCTTCTTCCCATCATTAAAAGAACTGGATTCAGAAAGAGAAACCTTCTCCTTCCCCTTCTTCACCTTACTCGCTAAGGCACAGTTCTCCTCATCATGCATGGATGAAGAACTGTCTCTGGTGCTTCGTCTAATCTCCTCCTGCATAAAACGCGACCATAATCATTCCCAATTTGGTAGTTTCTCCCTTCCATTCACCAAGTCCTGGAAGCTATGCCAGCTCTTAGGAAGGCCAAGGAGTGCTAGACTCACAATATTTGTTAGGCCCCTATACTACTAGTGTAACCCCTTATTGTTATTAGTACAACCCACTTATTATATTGATGTACCCATGTAGTGCCCATATTGTTACTATTGTGCCACATAGAAGCCCACTATTGTTATTATTGTGCCCTTACATTATTATTGTTATGTCGGCTCTGATTATGTTATGACCCCTTAGACTCCTATATATAGAAAGGAGGTCTTTTCATTTGTATCATCGAAGAATTGTTCATTTATGTAATGTAAAGGAGGTCGCCCCCTCGAAGAGGCTGAATTCTAAGGCGTTGATCTATCTTTTCTATCTTTTCTTGAGCTGGTTTCATAACATTTGGTATCAAAGCTTTGGATTCTAGGGTTTTGCTGCTCCAAACAGGTCATCGTGGCATTTTCACTATAACTTTTTTCTGCGATGTTTCAGAAGCTAAAAAAAACCCATTTTATAAGAGATCCCGCTAAATCTCGGGTCTAAATTTAAGAGCTTTTTGCACTATATTTGCGGAGATATGATTTGAGGATGTTGGTCTTTTTGCAGACTCCTAAATTACATTCCAAACAGGTGACCTGGGGAAAATTGTCATAACTTTCTCTCTAAGCATGGGATTGAAATTTCGTAGAAAGGTATAGAAAGAGGACGGACTATAGTTTCTTGTGTATATTTTTCAGAGCCAAAGGTTGAAACAGTGACTCGTGGCACGTTGTACAAGTTCGCTCTACTAAACTAGTCTATAATCAGGTCATCTTGGGAGATTGTGCATAACTCTTTCTTGGAGAATCCAATTTGGATCAGACTGGTGGCATTGGAAAGAAGACACAGAGGGCTACTTCAGATGACAATTTCAGAACTTAATGATCCAAAAGTACAGAGTTACAGTCATTTCAAGATCAAGCTCGTAAAATCAATAAAAAGCAATATGAGGAAGTTTGATGGCAAGGATCTAGTAAATTGGATACTTCAGATGGAGCAATATTTTGATCTAAATGGTGTACCACTGTTACAAAAGGTATGTATTGCATCTTCATATTTAGAACCGAATCAATTTTTATGGTATGAAGGGCTTTGTTCTCGTAAACAACTTGTTACGTGGTGAATTTTCATGGAGGAAATGATAGCACATTATGAGGATACAAAGAGCAACACCTTCTTTAGAGCAACACCACAAAAATTGGAAAGAGTAAAAGAGCTTTGTGACATAGCAGAAAGAAAAATTATGGAAACCAGGAAGCATACCCCTCACAACTATAAAGATGGAAGTGTTGTTTCTCCCAGCCTTCCACAACCTACAAGGGTTACACCACAACAATTGGAAGAAGAAAGAGAAAATGGGCTTTGTTACAATTCTGATAGGAAATGCACTAAAGGTCATAAGTGTGTTGAGAAGAAATTATTTTACATAGAATATGAAGAGGAGGAAGAAAAGGATCAAGAAACATCAAAAGAAGAGGATATACACTAGGACCCCACCCCAGAGAAAGAAGAAATGAATCAGACCATATCTTGTAAAGCATTGGCAAGAATTACCACTCCTAAAACTCTAAAGATAGAAGGACATATCAAGAAGAAAAAGGTGCAAGAAGTGAAAGATCACATCGAGAAAGAAGAAATGAATCCAACCATATCTTGTAATTCATTGGTCGAAATTACCACTCCTCAAACTATCAAGATAGAAGGACATATCAAGAAGAAAAATGTTCAAGTGAAATATCAAATCGAGCATCAAAAAATGAATCCGACCATATCTTGTAAAGGATTGGAAGAAATTACCACTCCTCAAACTCTAGAGATAGAAAGATATATCAAGAAGAAAAAGGTTCAAGCAGAGAAAGATCACATTGAGCATCGACAACAAGTTCTCCAACTTCTAAAGGATAATGCCACTTCGGCGCAAAATCAAACCAAACAACAGGTAGATCAACATCATAGTGAAAAATGTTTTGATGTAGGTGATTGGGTATTTTTACTGCTACATCTCAAGAAAGCTATTTATGAGAAGGAAATGTTGCCAATACTACATGCACTTAAAAAATGGTGACCTTACTGAATGGGAAGACTCTTCAAGGATGAGGATGTGGAAGCATTGTTTTGTGCTATTTCTATTATCCAACCATATTGGATAAATGAAGCAAGGGATAAATGGATGAAGGACGAAGAAGTATGGCCACTTATTCAAAAGTTGCAAAAGATCCCAATTCAAACAATATTGCAAGAAATTGAAGAGGAAGGAAAAATCATATTGGAACCTGGAGCAGTCACAGAAACAAGAACCCGATAGCTGCGAAATCGATCAATTTCAGAGTATCTCATCAAGTGGAAGAACTTACCTACTGAAGATTCCACATGGGAGGACAAGAATTTTATACAGAAGCATCAATAACTACTCAAGCGTTAAGGACAACGCTTTTTGAAGGAGAGGGGCATGTTAGGCCCCTATACTACTAGTGTAACCCCTTATTGTTATTAGTACAACCCACTTATTATATTGATGTACCCATGTAGTGCCCATATTGTTACTACTGTGCCACATAGAAGCCCAATATTGTTATTATTGTGCCCTTACATTATTATTGTTATGTCGGCTCTGATTATATTATGACCCCTTAGACTCCTATATATAGAAAGGAGGTATTTTAATTTGTATCATCGAAGAATTGTTCATTTATGTAATGTAAAGGAGGTTGACCCCTCGAAGAGGCTGAATTCTAAGGCGTTGATCTATCTTTTCTATCTTTTCTTGAGTTGGTTTCATAACAATATCCTCATTCGATGTCACAACCACTACACTTGCAAGATCATCCTTGCATGTGATGAGCTTGGTCAGATACATAGAGATCGTCTCATCCCTTTCGCACTTGATCTTTCAAAGTTTTTCCTTTAGTGCCAACTTCCTCTGATCACTGCTATTCTGAGATAAATCTTTCAATGTTTTCCACATTTCATGCAGAGTCTCCTTCTCATGGAGGCTCGAGAAAATGTGATCTCGAATTCCCTCCAAGAGAATTCTCCTAGCTCTAGTCACACACTTCCTCCATTCCACCTGCTCAGTCTTGTCAGTAGGCTTAGGAATTTCTTGATCAATGAAATCCTTAAGGCCATTATCTTCCAAAACTGCCTCCATGCAATCCTTCCAAGCTATATAGTTTGAGACGCCATCAAGGGCATACTCAAGCCTCAAACCATAGAATGCTATCGATGAAATAAATGCGATAAGAACTTGAGATCTATATCCCGAATAATAAACTTCGAATTTCTCCTGCTAGTATATTGTTCTTGCTTGATCACCTGTGCTCTGATACTATGTAGAAATTTCACCTCTAGAACAAATCGATATATGCAATGTCCTAAAGCATAATACTTGTTATACTTCTACAAAACATTAAGCGGAAGCATAATCGAATTCATGAGAAACATCAAGTAGAAACATGCATAACTGATCAAGAGAAATAATCACACATAACACAAGATATATCCAGGGGAAAGCACCAACATAAAACCCAAACCATGTATTATCAATCAAGTGGACATCCTCTTCAACATACAAAAGGAATCATCTCAATAGCTATCCTCCCCTCTCTGTACTCTGATGATCTTCAATCAGAAGATAAAAATCATGGACTACCTAGGCCTCAATATATAGGCCACAATTCCTCCAATCTCCTATAATAGATCCTTCTCCATGCAAGGAATACTTACTAGAAATATCCAAGCATCTGATAGTACACTGTCCCAAATCTGATCTCAACTAGGTCTCTGATAGAACTGACATGTAACAGTTATCCATGAGTGAATCCTCAGTTATCTAAAATAATAGTTGTCACGTGGATGCAAGAATTAACGAACTATATTTTATTATTTTAACAACTTGTTAAAATAATCTAACTAGACATGACTAGTTAGAACTAAGTCAACTGATTCTCTCATTATAGAATTCATACTTATTCCCTCAATCAGTGGAGGAAATTAAAGATAAATTCCTCAATCAGTGGGAAAACTCATGTGCATGCTCACAAAGACTTCAAATTCGAATTTCCTTAACTAATTAACTCAACTGAATTAATTAATTAATATTTCCAACTGTTGTTAAGACCAAAATTAATTTACTTCCTATAGATAGACTAGGGATTGCTATAAATGGGAAGAGACCCAGAAATGCTATTTTTAGAAATTTCTATTTTTATCAGTTTCACCTCTCACCCAATGTGGCCAATGACCTCACTGGCCAAACTACTATTTTTAGACATGCTATTTTTAGCAGGTCTATTTTTAGCACACTCTAAATTTAACATTTCTTGTTGCACATTTTTCAACATTTTGTTAGTTTATCTTTGGATATCTTTCATTATTCTCTCTCTCTCTCTCTCTCATACTCTTGGACACTAAGTTTTCTTGGAGCACTTTGGAATTGGAGCAAGAAAGGTAAAGAAGGCAAGAGGAAGCAAAGATAAAGAAAGGAAATGCATGATCAAGCAGCTACAATAGGCTTCATTGTAGGTATCGAATTGCATGTGTATTTTCATTACTAGATTTGGAATACATGGGATTGCATGTGTTTCTTTTATACCATGACATGGGTTTTACCAACTGCGACAATATTTTCAGCCTAGCCTTGCCATTTCCTAATAGCTTTGATGAGATGGGTTCTCTCATTGAGTTTGTATGGGATGGCTGGATTCGATTCAAAGTTGAGTGGGGTGGATCTCCGAATTGACAAACACATAGTGTAGTGGTCTCTCAACCAAATTGAGGATGCACGAAGCCACTAGCCTAGTAACCCATGAACTAGACTATGGGTTGCAGTAAAGCCATATTTTGTGCCTCGGTGGGCCTAGGACTCCTTGCCATGAATGGTGGGATATATGGTAAAGCCAAGAGGTGGATTTTCTCTCCATTGGGTCTAGTGATTCCAGGATGGAATGCATGGTAAAGCCTAGAGATATGTCTCTGTGTACTGACTAGTGATCCCTGGATCAGATGCGGATGCACGGTAAGGCATGAGAGACTAGGAGGAACTCAAATTCCTCATAGTGTGGGTGGAGAATTGCGGTCCAAATTGATTGGTGATTTTGATGTGTTCTATGAGTTCCGCATTCATTATTGGAATATGGCATGGGTGTGAATAGTTGAAGAGATACTTGGCTCAACCAATCTATGGTCAGGTGGAATGTGGTAGTCCCATCATAGGTTGGTTCATTGCATTGATTAATGAGAAATTCATTCCATTGATTTTCATGTGTAAATGTACTGGTGTATATATGGATTTTGATGGCTGATATGTTTATTGTATTTTTGTTCCTATTATGTTGGTTATATGTACATTTTATGGGAAAAACTATGTTTGGCTCTTAGCATGCTTTTAATTGTATTTGAATGGATATTGTATCTATGACCTAATAAGTGATAAGGCAAGAAAAGACATGAGGAAACAATGGTTCATGGTGATTCTCAAATAAGTATGAGATCCCTACACTTAATTCTATTGTTTACACCTATAGGTTACATGTTGACAATATGTTTATTGAAATTCCTGTCATGGCTAGTAGGGGTCTGGTTAAGGTCTTGATCAACTATTTACTTTTGCAACATTGTTTCCATGTACTTTACTCGATTCTGAGCTTTCCTTCCTTTCTGGGTAGTGGCCTGGGATTTGGGCCTAAAAAAGTGGCTTAATTCCCGAGGTCATTGGCACAAAGCTAGCAATTTTGTTCCACAGTCGCTGGCAGGCAGGCCTATGAGAGAGACTTTAGGTCTCTAGTCACCCTATCACTCATAGCATGAGGGCGACTATGGGCTTAGAGGTATAGAACAACAATGGTACCTAGGGACAGGTTGTCTAAGTGGTTGAATTGTCTCCTGAGGGTTATGTTGATGGTGTTGGATGAATGTATGTGATGTTTCATCAATTCCACTTCCCTAAGGTCATTTAGGAGGTCAAATTTGATCATAGTATCCTCTTGTCTCATGTTTACCCCCGGTTGGCATGGTTACTTGGGTGGATGTGGGAGGAGGGTGTTACAAATGACTATGTATTATCTTGAGGATCTCACGTTTCATGCTTCCACACATTTTATCAACCAAATTCACAACACTAAACTCTCGTGCACACTCATTATATCACATATGATGAAACTTTAAAAGGAATTTCCTAATCATTTTTATTTGGTTTGCATGTGAGGCTATGTCACAAATTTCTAATATCTAAATGTGATATCATGACTAATTTATGTAATACAATCTCTAATCTTCTGCATGTATATGTCTAGAAATATTACATGATGTCACATATCCTCACTTTAGTATTAAATGACTACATAGTTTTCATATGTCTTTTTTAAATTTATGTTTCATGATGATAAATTTTAACCCTGTTTGCATGATGTTGCTGGCATATGCCCAATTTTTTTGGCTTTCTTTGCAAATTAAAGAGGATATTCAACAGACAAACTTGGATCCATTCTAGATAATGGAAGATGACGAGTTTCTTGGTCTACTTGGCCATTTTTTCTCGAAAGCAAACAATCTCATTGGTTATACACTAAAGCGGTTGCATATTAGCTCCAAATTATTCTACCAATAGAGAAACGAGTATCAATATTCATAGATCCATGTAAATTATAAAAGGAGAAATTTTATATATAACAAAGGGGGTTTGAATTGATAGAAAGAGGGGGGGGGGGGGGGGGGGGGGGGGGGGGGGGGGGGGTGGGGTGGTATTTTTGCAGTAATTCTTGATGATATTGCATATTTGTATTCTATACAAGATTTCCTACAGATTGGAGTGAATATGGAAGTTTGTAAGGAATTGGTTGAGAACTATTGTTAAGTCTATTCTCGAGAGAGTTGTAGATTCAAGGATTGTATATATTTATAGGGCATTGGAGTTAACAAAATTAAGTTTATTTTCCTAGCACCACTGTACTTGATTCATGAGCTTCTTACTATTTCTCAATGTCTCATTCAACTTGATTTTAATTCTATACTAATAGTATAGTGATGATTACTTTTAGCACTAATTGTTGAAGTTGTTCATTTTATACTAATCATTTTTCTATCTGAAGCTATCTTCACTGGGCCACATAGATTTTAATTGATATTGAATAATTAATTCATGGAGATCTATTTATAAATATTAAATAGCTATTTTTTTCCCTTTAAAAATTTATCTTGTGTTATATTACATTGAGTTGAAAGAACTATTTCTTTCGCTTTATTGAAACCTTACATTAAATCCATTCCGCATAACTAGTTTTAGGTATGTGTATGAATCTATTTTGATAACTAATTATTAACACTGCTTCATTGCATCTTTACTCGAATCATTTATAAGTCTTTCAAATTATTTTAAGGATTTAGAAGTGAATCTTTACCCTAATTCCAGCTACAGTTCTCTCCCTCTTCTTTTAGATTTATTTACTCTTGGTTAAGAGTAAGGCTACCCTTCTCTTTGAGAAGATAGGTTTCCTTGTTTTCATTTGCATCATAGGATTAGGTTGCATTTGAATTCTTTTATTCTTTCAAGTCTCCTTGCACAGGAGAAAAGCCTCACTATGGATAGGCTGAGCCCTAATTTTAGTCACCTGAAAAGAATCATCATTTCCTGAGAAATAACATACACATGATTCCTTTCCCTTGAGTTTGTTAATAATAATAATAATCAACATCATATACTAATAGACCTAGGGTGTTATGCATAGATACTTCTACATATTAGGTAGTTAAGTGAGATTAACCTTAGTCTAGTCATAGGACATGGGTAACTAGAGACCATTGTACTAATCAAGATTTCCATTTCAATGAAAAGGAGTCTGATTGGGAATTTGACTAGGAAATTCCTACCATGTTGAGCTAGGACATTTGTAGACTTCAACGCTAAGGAATGACAGCCATCCTGTTTGCCTAGCGTTCAAATTTGGCTATTCAAATATGTATTTAAGGCTAACATTGTTTGTTTTTAGCTAAAACTTTCTTCCTATGAGGTAGTGTCTCCACACTTTTAGAGCAAGGATGATAATTGATAGTTCTAAGTCATGTGTGGCATACACTACAACAAAAAGGGTCATTGGTGAGGGTCATGCCTATGATGGAGCTTTAAGGTCCATCACCAATGTCGCATATGGTGTCGATCCTTAAAAAAATGTTGTTGTAAGTGTGTATAGTGATGGTCATTTAAGGTTTGTCACCAAATCCATTTCCAATGAAACTTTTGGTGAGGGTCGTTAATGGCCCATTACCAATTCTCTCTTTGGTGACACTTCTAGTGACGATATTTTGTTGACCCTCAACACTGCTATTTTTTGTTACTTTTAGTGACTGTCAAAAAATGTTCGTCATCATTGATCATTCCAATGAGTTTTTGATGATGTTATGTGCTTGTTTTTATACTTTTTGTCAAAACATAACAATTTGAGACCATTGTTGTGGAGTATTTTTATTATGTGTCCAAGGCCATAGTGGTTAGAGTCAGTCAGTTTGTTAAGAAGTAATTAGTGTGTATCATTTCCCTCAAGTAATGATAATATAGTTCTCCTATGAGCCAACACATGATTAATCTCTATTAGGTTTATTATCTAGAAAATTTCCTTTAGATAAAGTTCCACTAATGTGTGTAGTAGCTATATTATTTAATACATAATCAAGCTCTATCCATTCTATTAATGAGAGACACCTAACACTCCTGGCACACCTTAACATGCTTTGGCACACACTAACATTCCTCAGCACCTCGCATGTCTTGGAACATCTTTGTACCTATAACGTATTTCCATGACTAGGATGCCCAAGCACATGTTGTAATGCCCTGGAATAGTATAACATGCTCCTAGCATGTGTTGACATGCCCTATAGTCCCTAGCATGCCTTGGAACACCTTAGCATGCATTGATATACATTAGCACTTGGCATGTATTGGAACCTATTATTAGTGTGCCTAGTATGCCCCTTTTGAAAAAGATAAAATCATGACTTATTAACCCTCTTGCGTGTTCATTTCCTTTCATTTTATCTTGTTTATTCCTTTTGTTTCCTTAACACTCCTTGGCACATAATGCCATACCCTAACACCCCGCACATCCTAGAATTCCTTAGCACCTGACATGTCTTAGCATGCATTGGCACTATTTGGCACATGTTAGCACACTCTAGAACTACCTAGCACACTCTATCACTTATTGATGTGCCCTGATATTCCCTAGTATGCATTACCAGTGCTTAGCATAACTTGACACTCCCTCCTTGCCATAGAAATTGGCACTCATTGACACTCCCTGACAGATCCACATATTCATTCACTTCCATGCATTTTCATCTAGTGCTCCCTTGTGTTCTCCTAGTACTCCCTAACACTCCTCAGCATGCATTCACACTCTCTTGAACACCTTATCACTCTTTGACATGCCCTGACATTTCATAGCATTCATAACACTCCCTAACACACGTTAACACTTGGCATGTGTTGGAGCTTAGCAAGTCTTAGAATCTCTAGCATGCATTGAGATGTCATGGTATGCTTTGGCATGGTTTAATATTAAAGTTATTTGAGATCAATTATTGGAAACTAGAAGCAAAGCAACAGAGAAATATTTGGCCCTTATAATGCACTAAAACTTGGCACTTGGCACTTATTGGCACTTGGTGTTAGTGTGCCTAGCATTCCCCTCATGGAAAAGGTAAATTGATGACTTATTAACTCTCCTTTGTGTTCATTTCTTTGTAGTATAACTTGTTTCTCCCTTTTGTTGCCTTGAGATTCCCTGACACGCATTATCACACCCTTTCACATCTTAGTATGCCTTAGCACTTGGCACATCTTAGCATGTTTGACATGCCTTTGCACTATCTGGCACATCTTAGCATTGGAAAGCACACCTTGGCACTCATGCACTTGGGAACCTTACATTCCATTGAACACCTTCAAACTACCTAGCTGTCATGCCCACATAGATATCCTTACCTTTTTCTCAACTTGGGAACCCAACCAAGTCATTGGAAAAATAATGTTGTGCCTAACCCATAATTTCCCTTTCTCTGAAATTACTTTGTCCATGACTTATCACAACCATAGGATTCTCTTCTGAAAGTCCTATTATGAATTTCTCCTAAAACACTATATCCTTGGGACACTTTGAATTCACTGACACTCCTTGGCACACACTCTTATTCGTTCATTTCCAAGCATTTTGACCTAGTTCTCCCTTGTGCTTCCCTAACACTCCCTAACACTCTTTAGCATGCATTGACATTTTCTGCCATGTGTTAGCATATGTTTTCATTCCTTAGCATGCCCTGGAACTCCTTAGCTATCATCAACTCACAACTACCCATACTTTTTTTGAGAGTTGGGAAGGCAACCAATTCCTGCCTTAAGTGAAATAACTTGATCAAGTTACACTTACTACAACTAGATTATGCCCTGTTCACCTAAGAACTACCTATAACTCATTTTGGGCTACTCATGTCTAATGTCAACTCATCCAACTTAAAAAGTTACCACGTCAAGGCGCACATCCAACCGTGGCCATAAAACAACTAAGAAACATATTTTACATCTTTACATACCATACCACCTGGAACATCTAACAATCCCTTAGCACTATGTCGCACGTGTTAGCATTCCCTTCATTTCTTGGCATGCTTTTTACTCCCCAAGACACTAGCACTCCTTGACATGCCTTGAAATTGCCTAGCATATAACCTTGTCACTCCCTCCTTAGAAAACTTGAAGCTCACTAACACCCACTATCACACACTCTTATCTATTCATTTCCATGCATTTCAAACTAGTTTTCCCTTGTTTTTCTGTGGCACTCCCTAGAACTCCCTGGCATGCATTGGCACACCCTAGCACCTAGCACATATTGGCATGTCACCGTGACACTCTAGTATTCCTTGGCACTACCTAGCATATATTTTCACTCCCTCTTTAGTACACCTAGAAATCACTGACACTCCCTATCACACACTCTTATTCATTCATTTCCATGCATTTGAAAACTAGTGCTCCTTTGAATTTCCTTGGTAATACATAACACTCCTTAGCATGCATTGGCACACCAAAGCAGCTGGCACTTCTTGGCATGTTTCCCTGGCCTCTAGCATGCCTTAGCACTACATAGCATACCTTGTCACTCCCTCCTTAGCACACCCAGAACTCACTGACACTTCGTGTCACAAAATATTATTTATTCATTTACATGCATTAATTTGACCTAGTGGTCCCTTGTGTTTCCATTGCACTCCCTAACACTTCCTAGCAGATGTTGGCACACACTAGCACCTAGCACATATTGGCTGCATGCTACCCTGACACTCTAGCATGATTTAATACTTCCTAGCATACCATGTCACTCTCTCCTTAACACACACGGGACTCGTTGACACTCTCTGTCACACACTCTTATTCATTCATTTCCATGCATTTTGACCTAGTTCTCCCTTGTGTTTCCCTGGCATTCCCTAACACTCCTTAGCACACATTGGCACACCTTGGCACTTAACACATCTTTGTATGCTTCCCTAACACTCTAGCATGCCTTGACACTACATACCATACCTTGTTACTCCCTCCTTGTCACACCTAGAACCTGCTGACACTTAATTTCCATGCATTTGAAACTGATTCTCCCCTGTGTTTCACTGACACTTGACCCTAACACTCCCTAGCATGTGTTCATGTCACACCTTGGCACCTGGAACATCTTGGCATGCCTTAACAATTGTCTTCCCTTGGCATGCCTAACATGCCTTGGAATTTTATAGCACGTGTTAGTAATTCCTGGCATTCCCTGGCACACCTTGGCACTCCCTAGCTATCATGCCCTCATAGATAGCCTTACTTTTTTTGCGACTTGGGAACCCAACCAAGTCATTGGAAAAATAATGTTGTGCCCAACCCAAAGTCTCCCTTTGTCTAAAACTACTTGGAACAACCCCTTATTGTAACCATAGGCTTCCCTCCTACAAGTCATATTCTAACCTTCTCCTAACTAACGTTTTCCTTAAGACACTCGGAATTCACTGACACTCCATGGCACACACTCTTATTTGTTCATTTCCATGCATTTTGACCTAGTTCTCCCTTGTGATGCCCTAGCACTCCCTAACACTCCTCAACATGCATTGACAATGTTTGACATGTGTTAGCATGCCTTTTCATTCCTTGGCATGCCCTGACACTCCTTAGCTATCATGCCCTCACAACTACCCTTACATTTTTGCAGATTTGGGAACCCAACCAAGTCTTGCCTCGAGTACAACAACTTGACCAAGTTACGATTACTACAACTAGACTATGCCTTGTTCACCTAAGAATTGACTATAAATCATCTTAGGTTACTCATGTACAATTTCAAATTACTGTAGAATTTCTTGCAAATTCTCTACAAATCTACCTCTGAGATCTATGTAGAAAATTTGACTATAGATTAACTAGATAATTCAATATACCAAAGAAAAATATTATAATCTACTTCTACTATCAAACTTGTGGAAGCTTAAATATTGAGCTGAATCAGAGCTGAACACATATAACCATAAGAAGAAGAATCAATGCACATGAAACACATAAAATACTCAAGGGAAAGCCTCAACTAGAAACCACACAATCTGTATTATCATGCGAGGTGGAAATACATTAGAATTATACAAAGCCTTAGCTCTCATAGCTAGCCATCTCTTAGTAAAATCATCTTGGATGCTCACAGGAAAACAAGGCTTCTCACAAACCTTCTCCTCTGCCCTCCAAGACTCCTATTTCCTTGCATAGTTTCTCCTAGGTGATCCTCCTGTTACCAGGTGTAACATTGATCTCTCACATTGATCTCACACCCTGTAAAACTATGCAATCCTCAAGGAACCTTGTTCCTTTTACATGGATGAGTTTCCTTTATAGGAAAACTCATGCAATTGATAGTACATTGTCCTTGTCTTTAATCTCAACTGGGTCTTTCTCAGAATAGGCATGCATGAGTTAATGATGAGAGAATATTCAGTTATCTAGAGTACACTAGTTGAGTGTATGCTTGCATCAATTGACTGATAATTCACAATTAGTTCCTCAAATAGTTTGGAACTAATTTAACTGGAATTAACTCAGTAAACTGAGCTAACTAATAAAAACTAAAATATAAGTCAATCTCATCTCCTTAATTAAGGGATAATCTCCTTAATTTAAGGGATAACTGTTGCATGACTTCAGAAAGACTTATAAGTTGAATTTCTCCAACTAATTAACTCAAGATGAATTAATTAATTATTTTTCAAGCAGTTGGTGAGACTAAATTCAAATTTTAATTCAAGGAAAAATTGAAATTGGAATATTTTGGATTCTATTTTTATCATTTCTTGTTGCTATTTTCAACACTCCCTCTCAACAAGAAATGAATTCAACTCGATCCCGATCCTGAACCTTTGGAATGTTCTGCATGCAACACTTCTGTCTAGTGTTGTTGCTCTAGAAAATCTAGCAACAAAAGAAAACATCCAACTTGAATTAGTATGATGCATCTGTTATCAAAGTCTCTGACTGCTATTGCCTCTGTTAACTGAAAACTTTGCGCTTTTTCTAACTCTGCCTTTTTGCACTATAGTCAATCCTTCTCTATGCTCTTCAGTATTTGATTTCTCTAGCCTATTTCACTTTGATCTCTAAAGACATCAATCCCACTAATTCCTCCTGCTACTATGTACTTTGGGCTCTTGTAGCAAGGTATGATCCATGAGATAAAACTGCTCAATGGACCCTGCCCAATTTCAACCTTCTTGGGACTATCACTTCACATCGCCCCACCTCACACCTAGAGGTATGGCTACATGTGATCCCTTTGTTAACTCTAATTGTGGCTCCTCCACAATTGTATGAGACTTCTTCTAGGACTGCATGTTGAGAGGTAATTTACTCTCCCTCTCAACCACCAAGTCTCTAACATTTGGCTTGCTCCTCAAGGATTTACATGCATCTTGAACCTCAAGAGCATACAGGTTCTTAACTCATGAACCAATCTATTTCACCTGTCTTGTGTTGATGTGTCTAGGGAAGACCTTCCCCTTAATGAAGACAACATCGTAGACTTTGTCCTCCAACATTGCGACCGATACCTAGTTCTTCTTCATTCTAGGCACATACTTCACATCTGTCAAGGTGATAGAAGCTCCATTCTCCCTCTGAAAAGCAACCGTGTCCACTCCTGAAACACTATTTTTTTTTTCGTCACCAATGTCTATGCGAATCTTGAGGTATTTCTCCTCCAAGGTACTGAATAAAATTTTATCACTAGTAATGTGGAATGAGGCTCCACTATCAAGATACCAACCACAACCCATCATCGATGACACCATGCATGCGATAAGGGTGAAGTCCATTTCAAATTGAGAAGCTAATGCCTCACCTTCCAATACATTTGAATGTCCCTTCTTGGACTTCCTCGAATGGAAATCAGTCGCATAAGAACCCATATCATGACAATTATAGCATCTCACTTTAGACTTGTCACCCTTCTTGCCTCCATGAGAAGAATTCGATTCAGAATGGGACACCTTCCCCTTCCCTTTCCTTACTTGTTAATACCATATTTTATTCTTCATCATCCTTGGATGAAGAACCATCTCGTGTGCTCCTCCTGATCTCCTCCTGCATGAGATCTGGCCACAGTCGTTCCCAATCAAACAGTTTCTCACTTCCATTCACAGAGTCCTGGTAGCTATTCCAACTCTTTGGAAGGCCAAGGAGAGTGAGGCTCACCATATCATAATCGGCAGCAGTTATTCCCTCACTTCCAAGATAATCTCTGTAAGTGGTGAGCTTGTTCAAATATTTGGAAATAGTATCGTTTTTCTCCATCTTGATTCTTCGAAGCTTATCCTTGAGTGCCAATTTCCCCTGGTCGCTATTGTTCTGGTAGAGGTCCTTCAATGTCGTCCACATTGAATATGGAGTATCCTTCCCATGGAGACTCGAGACAATATGGTCTCAAACTCCCTCAAGGATGACTTGTCTCATCCTCGCCACACACTTCTTCCATTCAGCCAACTCTTGTGCATTAGTTGAACTTAACTTTGGGATTTCTTGATAAATGAAATCCTTCAAGCTGTTGTCTTCTAATAAAACCTCCATGTGATATTTCCATGCTATGTAATTCAAGCTGCCTTCCAAGGCATACTCGAGTCTCAAGCCGTAGAACACCATTGGCCAACCTTGAAGTATGATATGAATTCGACTTGCACCCATAACCCCAATTTCATACTTCGAATTCTCTTCTCCGTATATTTTTCTCTGCTCTGATAAACCTAGCCCTGATACCATGTAGAATTTCCTACAAATTCTCTACAAATCTACCCCTAAGATCTATGTAGAAAATCTTATTGTAGATTAACTCGATAATGCAATATACCAAAGCAAAATACTATAATATACTTCTACTATCAAAGTTGCGGAAGCTTAAAGATTGAGCTAAATCATAGCTGAACACATATAACCATAAGAAGAAGAATAAATGCACATGAAACACAGAAAATAATTAGGGGAAAGCCTCAGCTAAAAACCCCACTATTTGTATTATAATACAAGGTGGAAATACATGAGAATTATGCAAAGCCTTAGCTCTCATAGCTAGCTATCTCTTAGTAGAATCTTCTTGGATGCTCGTAGGCAAACAAGGCTTCTCACAAACCTTATCCTCTGCCCTCTAAGCCTCCTATTTCCTTGCGCAGTTTCTCTTGGGTGATCCTCCTGTTACCAAGTGTAAAACTAATCTCTCACACTGATCTCACACCCTGTAAAACTGCATAATCCTCAAGGAAACTTGTTCCTTCTGCATGGATGAGTTTCCTTTATAGGAAAACTCATGCAACTAATAGTACACTATCCCTATCTTTAATCTCATCTGGGTCTTTCTCAGAATAGACATGCATGAGTTAATGATGAGAGAATATTTAGTTATCTGGAGTACACTAGTTGAGTGCATGCATGAATCAACTAAGTGATAACTCACAATTAGTTCCTCAAATAGTTTGGAACTAATTTAACTAGACTTAACTTAGTAAACTGAGCTAACTAATTACAACTCAAATATAGCTTAACCTTATTTCCTTAATGAAGGGATAATCTCCTTAATTTAAGGGATAACTATTGCATGACTTCAGAAAGACTTCTAACTTGAATTTCTCCAACTAATTAGCTCAAGATGAATTAATTAATTATTTTTCAAGCTGCTCGTGAGACTAAATTCGAATTTTAATTCACAATTTTAATTCAAGGACAAATTCAAATTGGAATATTCCAGATTCTATTTTTATCATTTCTTGCTTCTATTTTCAACACTTATCCCACAGTCCACTTAATAAGTTACAAGTTACCAAGTCAAGGCTCACGTCCAATCATGGCCATAAAACAACTGAGAAACATATTTACATCTTGACATTCCATAACACTTGGCACATCTAACAATCCATTGGCACTATGTGGCATGTGTTAGCACCCCCTGCATTCACTGGCACGTTTTGACACTCCCTAGCATGCTCTACCACTCCCTAACATTCCTTGGCACTTCCTAGCATTTAACATTATCGCTCACTCCTTAACACACCCGAAACTCATTGACACTAGTTCTTTTCCATGCCTTTTGAATTAGTTCTCCCTTGTGTTTCCATGGCACTCTCTAACATTCCCTGTCACACATTGACACACCGTGGCACCTGAAACATCTTGGCATGTCGTCCTAGCACTTTATCATTCCTTGGCACTACATAGCATACCTTGTCATTCCCTCCTTAACACACCTAGGACTAGCTGACACTCCCTGTCACACACTCTTATTCATTCATTTCCATGCATTTGAAACTAGTGCTCCCTTTTGTTTCTATGACACTCCTTAACACTCCCTAGCATGCATTGACACACGTAATCAGGTGCTCAATATTTAGCTCAAAATTCAAAGTTCTCAGATTGGCTCGAAAACTATATGGCTACGTTTGTCTCATCAAGGCTATCGCAACACAAGTCGTTTCATCGAAAATGGAGGTTGGATGAAGGAGAAAAGGTCTGTTGTTGATTTTTCTAAAAAACTAAAAAAATTACAGAGTGGGATAGAATGATGACATGGCAGTCCAATTAGTAGTCTAGCTAGTAAGGGGAATCTTCTTTAGTTTTTGCCCAATGGGGCTGTGACAAGTGTCACCTCCGAATTTGCTAGAGAGTAGAGCGAGGGGTAGTGGAACCCATAACCTACCCCCCCCTAATTCCCATGCATTGCCAATAGACAAAGCACACACTTGTTTAAAAGATGCCCATGACCATATATTTAAATGAATAGTTCAAG
>CM062814.1:877355532-877578032 GCA_031772625.1 Pinus tabuliformis | reverse complement strand
CATGTTGGAAACTAAATTCACATCTCTTGGAAACAAGATCCAAAAACAAATAGAAAATAAAATACAACTATTGGAGAATAAAGTGTAGGTAATGGAGACTAGGTTGCAGGTTATAGGAAAACAAAACCAAGATACGAACCAAACATCCCAGCAAGGAGATGCTAATACGTTAGAGAGTCTTAAAATTAAGGACATGATTAAATAACTAGAAGAAAAAGTTAATAGTCGCCTCACCCTAAATAGTGTGGCAGATAAATTAGATATCAAACCAATTAAAGATGAAATGAAAAAATTGATAGAATTAGACCATGAGCATAACAAAAGGGCCTTGAACCTTATAATCTTCGGTTTGAAGGAGGAGGTAGATAAGGATACTTTAGCCATAGCCAAGACAGAATTACATAATAGATTACAAATTGAAACGTGTCTCACAGAAGCAACAAGGTTGGGAAAATTAACTAAGAATAAAGGAAGGCTAATCCAAATAAAGGTGAGCTCTACTGACCATAAGTATGACATACCTAATAAAACCTCAAGTCTAAAAGGAATGAGAATATTTATAAATAAGGATATCATTCCAGAAGATCAAGCAAAATTAAGAAAGGAGGTTCAAAAGGTAAAAGAAGCTAGGAAGGAAGGAAAATGGGCAATAATCAGAAATAGAAAAGTCGTTATTCGAGATAGAAACCAAAAAGATAGTAATAAATAGCAATTCAACATGCTCCAGATTCATTCTTGGAATTGTCAAGGCTTTCCATGGAACAAAGGCCCCAAACTAAGTTGGATCTCGAATGATGTTGATATTATCTTGCTTGTTGAAACTTGGGAGCACGAAGAATCTGAGGTCCCTAACATAGATGGCTTTGCAAGTGCTATGGTCTATGTTGGAAATAATACTGAGAGGGGGAGTGAATCAGTATTATCAAGTCAAATATTACTTTTGCAAAATCAAATGATATATGCTACTTCAGTTAATTAAACCCGCGTATATACACAACTATGCAGAAGAAAACCCGCGTATATAATGCAAACTTTTAAATGACTTTATCTTTCTGATGATGATTATTAATTTGTGTTTGACAATCAAATAACCAGTAACCAGAAACAGTAAAACAAAGCAAAAAGACAATCACACACAAGAACACAAGATATAATATGGAAACCCAATGTGGGTGAAAACCACCTGCTACAATTCGTCTCTATCTTCTCTTTAATTAGAAACTTCTTTTTACAATTGTACTGGTTCAGTCCTTTACCAGTATGCAGGCTGCAACCTGCAGAGAGCTACAACCCTCTCTCGTTTTCCAGCTTCTCCTGGAAGGGAGCTACAACCCCCTTAACTCTTGCACTAGCCAAGATACTAGTACGTAGGTGCTGGCCTACAAAAGGCTACAAACTTCTCTTTCTTTCAGGGACCACGTTTCATAAATTTTCAGATTGGATCCACAAATAGCATCAATCAAACATCAAGAATTTTTGTATCACCGAATCACCTTTTCACTAATCAAAATTGAATCAAAATAAACACTTCTCTGACGACTGTACCCAGATCACAGTAACAGTAACCACACACCAAATCTGAACCCAGAACACTACAACAATAAACATAAGTAGCAAGATCACAACTCAAAATATATACGCTACTTTAATAACCTGAAACCTGCATGCATACACTTCTGCGTATGGAACAACCTGCGTATACGCTGTTTTCTTTCACTGAACCAACATATATACATGTCTTCGCTTCACTGAACCTACGTATAGATCTATAAAAAATAATTAGCTCTTTTAGATATTCAAACACCAATTAACCCAGATTATCAGTTTTATAGATCAAGCAAGTGCCACATGTAACAGATCAAAATCATACAGAGATACTATCATTCAAGCTTAAAGATTATGATCCATCAAGAGAACTTATCCTTCTCTTTGCGCTAAGGTTCCTCCTTCATTCAGATCCAGATCTGCACCATAACCCAATTACCAATATTCTAGATCTAGCACTTTATCAGATATTGAACAAATAATTCAGATGATGTTTTGCCACATGCTCTCCTTCCTCTTTTATAGTTTTAGGCCTTCCACAATACCACGGTCCAAAACCATAATAAACCAATACCACGGACCCAATACTTGGGATCAACACATCTGACGAGGTATCATGATCCAAAACCATAGGTTCAAATACCAAGGACTAACTACCACGGACCAAAGGTAAGTTCTCCAACATATACGTGCTTTTCTTTGATTGAAAGTGTGTGTATACACACATGTGCCTTTGAAACGTCTAACCCACATGTATACACGTCTTCGTCTAGATGAACCTGTGTATATGTCTTTTCTTTCATTCTAAAAGCCTGGACTGAGATCTGTTACCAAAGAGAGTTGCCATCAAGGACAACACCTGTGCCATAGCTCCAATCCTGTGCCATAATGCCAACAATCTCCCCCTTTGGACTTGATGGCAACCCAAAATCCTCAAAGTCATTCTTCCCCTTTGACATCAAGGGAAAAGGGTTGTGCTCCCCTTGAGTACATGCTGAAAGTTCTGCCCTGCTGTGCTGACCATGCTCCCCCTCACTGTAGGCAAGATCTGCAAAAGATGTTCTTCAAGAGGAACCATGACTTATACATTATAAAAGACCTTCCTATCACCAAAAGACTCAATACATACATCCATCACCCAACCAAGTGGGGATCATCCACCCAACCAAGTGGGGATACATCAAAAATTTACAGATGACAACCAAGTTCATTACATGTTCATCCCAGGCATAGTGGGGAAACCAAAATAGGTCGTTACATGACCTTGACACCATAAAGAGATACTACAGAAGAGATACATGACATAGAGACGAAATATATAGAACAAGACTTATGAAAGTCACCAATAACTAATAGCAGCAGCATCTATCAATCACCATTCAGATCAGCAATCAAGATTTCCTTTTGTTCGCCCTCTGCCTCTGTTCCATCTGAAACCAACAACAGCTATGAACTAGAACCAAAAGCTTCTAAGATAATTCCAACAATGCATTATTAGAAGACTATTTGCTCCCCCTGAACATGTGCCAGATGATCTCTGTTAGACCCATATCAGAATATCTTCAACCAGAGCCTGTCCCTATTGATATCCATCAAACCTCCATATACGTGACTGTCTCTGCACAAACCGGCGTATGTACGCGGATCCTCCTTAGGCAACTCGCGTACACCCATTTTTCTTTGAAACATACGAGTTTTAACAGCAAGATGATGCATCAACTACTCCCAGCTTCTGTCTGAGGTATTCAAATGTCTGAGTTCCTTGAAGGTACTTGAAGATTCTCTTGACTGCCTATAGATGAGTTTCCTTTGGATTTCCCTGAAATCTTCCAACTATTCCCACTGCATGCATGATGTCTGGTCGGGTACCTGTCAAATAAAGTAGAATTCCAATCATAGATCTATAGGTTGGTTGATGCACTGCTGCTGATTCATCATTTCCACTGAAGCTGCATCCTATGACCATGGGGGTACATACTGGTTTTGCATCTTCCATGCCATATTTCTTCAAAATCTGCTTGAGATACTTGGTTTGAGACAAGAAGATACCGCCTTCATTTTGTTTGATTTGCAAACCAAGAAAATATGTCAGTTCTCCAAGCAAAGACATTTGGAATTCTTTCTGCATCACCAAGGCAAAGCTTTGACTCATAGCTTCTTCATTGCTGCCAAAGATAATATCATCTACATACACAAGTATTAGCAATTTGTCATTTTCAATTTTTATGTAAAGATTGCTATCTGCTGATCCCTTTGAAAAACCTTGTTGATGAAGATATTTGTCCAAACGGTAGTACCAAGCCCTTGGAGCCTGTTTAAGACCATAGAGAGCCTTTTTTAGTCTACATACAAGATTTGTATCATTCCCAAGAATGAAACCATTTGGCTGCTCAATGTATACTTCTTCTTCTAAATCTCCATTCAGAAAGGCTGATTTCACGTCCATTTGAAATACTTTGAACTTTTGAAAGCTTGAGAGAGAAAGGAACATTCGGATGGCCTCAAGTCTAGCAACGAGAGCAAAAGTTTCTTCAAAGTCTATTCCTTCTTGTTGTGCATACCCTTTACACACAATTCTGGCCTTGTTTCTGATTACTTCTCCATTTTCATTCAACTTATTTTTAAAGATCCATTTTGTCCCTATGACATTCTTATCTTTTGGTCTAGGAACCAACTCCTAGGTGTTGTTCTTTTCGATCTGCTCAAGTTCTTCATCCATTTCCTTGACCCAGCATTTATCTTTGCAAGCCTCTTTTACATTTTGTGGCTCAATGGAGGAGAGCAATGCCAAATAGCTTGAGGCTTCTGCAATTGTTCTTCTTTTTTGTACACCTGCCTCTTTCTGCCCCAAAATTTGAGATTTTGGATGATTCTTCTGAACATACCTGGATGGAGTCTTCTCTTATATCCTTATCTGTTCCTCCAGTGCCTCTTGAGGTTCTTCTTCATCATCAATTTGATTTGGAGAGTAGTCTTCATTCTCTTCGATATTTTCATAATTTACTTGCCTAGGAATGTATCCTTTTTCATCAACCACTACATCAATGTTGTCATTAATTCTTCCAAGTCTTTTATTGTAACACTTATATGCTTTGCTGTGGGGAGAATAACTAAGGAGAATGCCTTCATCTGCTCTAGGTTCAAGTTTACCAAGTTGTTCATCAGTATTCTTAATATAGCATTTGCTCCCAAAATTTTTGAAATGCTTTACCGAAGGAGTATCACCATACCAGAGCTCATGCGGAGTTTGAGTGCTGTTCACTCAGACATTTGTTTGGTTGAGAATAACAACCACAACAAATGCAGCTTCACCCCAGAAGGTTGCGGGAGTTCCAGACTCATCAAGCATAGCATGAGCCATTTTTTGAACTGTTCTGTTCATTCTTTCCACCACTCCATTTTGCTGAGGAGTCCTAGCTGTATAGAATTCCCTTATTATTCCATGTTCTTCGCAGAAATCAAAAAATTCATTTGAGGTAAATTCCCCACCTCTGTCGGACCTGAGGCACTTAATTTTGTGATCTGATTTTCGGCCAAAGCATTGAAGGATTTGAATTTTTCGAATGCTTCGTCTTTGTGCTTCATAAGTCCTAACCAAACCATCCTGGAGAAGTCGTCAACGAATAATATAAAGTATTCTTCTCCTCGAGGTGACCTTGTCCTAAAGGGACCACATACATCTATATGGACTAGCTCAAGAGGCCTGCTAGCTGATCCTTCCTTTTCAGGGAAGTTAGTTCTGGTTTGCTTACCAAACTGACATGATTTGCATATTTTGTTGTCTGGAATTTTGATATCTAGAAGACCACGAACTGCCTGATATTTGCATGCTTTCCTTATTTGTGAAAAGCTTAGATACCCCAACCTCCGGTGCCATAACCAATGTTCATCATCCTTGCTCAAATAGCATTGTTGTTGTCCTTCTTCAAATATGTATAGATTATTTGGAGTTCTTCTGCCTTTGATCATTGTTTTTCCTGTATCAAGATCACGAACACTACATCCATTTGATCGAAATATTACCTTTGTTCCTTGATCGCACATCTGACTAGCACTTAGTAGATTATGCTTCAAGCCATCAACATACAAAACATTTCCAGCTTTGACCTTTTCTTTCAACTGAGCAATGCCTTTTCCTTTTATGGCTGCAGGGGTATCATTTCCAAAAGAAACTTTCTTTCCCTTTTCTAAAGCAGTATATGATTCAATTTTTTCTTTATCACTTGTCATATGCTTTGAACATCCGCTATCGATGTACCATATATTTTCTTGTCCTTCTGCATAAAAAGCTATCCCACATCTTTTTGTTTTTGGTTCCTTTATTCTCCATGTTCTGGTGCTTGAGGCTTGTTCCTTTGTCTGCCAAAACCTGCTCCTGCATTCAGAATATTCATGACCAAAGTTATTACAATAGAACATTCAATTTCATTTTCAAGGGCCGAAAAGTTGTTATAGGTCCTTTTCGTAATCCCAGTCATAATTCTTTGTTTTTGAGCTTCTCTAGTCATGATTGTCTTATAATCAACACATTGAGCTGCTTTGTGACCAAAGTTATGGCAAGAGAAACATTGGCCATTGAAGAAACTTCTGCGATTATCAAATCTACCAGCCAAATGATTGTAATTTCTATTGTCATCCATTCTTGAAGCAAATTGAGAAGTTTTTACTTGTGGCTGGTTGTAGCTTTTGTTCACCCTTAAGATGGATTGCCCCTGGTTTACCTAGTAGTCTTTATTTGTTCTTGATGTAATTCGTCCCTGCTTTACCTGGTGATCTCCATTGGGATTTTGCTCATTCCTCCTTGCTACATCAAGATAACTCCTTGGGGTGGATGCTTGAGATGTTTCTCCATTATAACCCAGACCTGTCTTGATTAGTGAAGAACGTTGTACATTGATAATCTCATCTAGAGTTTCATATCCTTTAACAAATTTAAGATTAAGAGCCTTTGTTTTCTCAATTTCTTTTCTAAGGCCAACAATTTCACATTCTAACTTCTCAAGAGATTTTTCTTTTTCATCAAGTTGGAATTGCAGAGTATCAATGATCATATTTTTTCTTCTAAACATATTTTGCGTCGAGAAATCTCTTCATAAAAACCATCTACATCTATAGCGTCCATGTAATAATCATCTTCAAAGGCCATTAAAAGTTTATAGTCATTACCTCGTTCATCTTCATCACTATTTGATAGTCCATCACTGTCTTCATGAGTGTAGTAACTTTTCTTAGTTGCATCCTGTTTCTTGTTCCATCTAACAGGTTCCTTCCCTTTGTCAATCCTATCCTTGTGAGGACATTTGGCAGCATAGTGACCGACTCTTCCACAAGCAAAGCATTTGAAAGGTAACTTACCTCTGAACCGTCTAGTACCCCATTGAAGATTTCTGACAAAATTTGATTCTTCTTCTTCTTCTGACACGTGTCCTGACTCATAGTACTATCCTTTGCCTGAAGCCTTAAAGGCAGCTTCTCTCCTGTCTAATGGACCTCCTTTCCTCATTTCATAAGCAGTTAGAATTTCGTGCAGCTGTGACATTTTAAGGCTTTGTAGATTCTATTTTTCTTCTATTGCAGAAACTTTAGATTCAAACCTATGGGACAAAGATCTTAGAACTTTTTCAACCACATTAGCCTCTTTTATTTCTTCACCCAAATTTTTCATACAATTAACAATCTCATCTACATGAAGAAATTAGTTAGCCACACTTTGATCATTATACATCCTGAGATTTTCATACTTAATCCTAAGGGTTTGAAGTTTTTCTCGTTTTACCTGATCATATCCTTCATAGCTCAGAAAAATCTTGTCCCATATCTCTTTTGCGGATTTAAACTGCATTACCTTGACAAATTCTGATTGAGATAGGCATCCTAATAGAGTATTGACCGCCTTTGCATTGTTTCATATTTCTTCTTCTCAGCCAGATCTGTAGGAGTTGCTGATGGAAAAGTATACCCTGTATCTATGATATCCTAGACTTTTGTACCAAGAGATTGAAGATAGGCAGTAACTCTTACCTTCCAATAAATGAAGTTTGTCCCATCAAAAATCGGTGGCCTGATTGATGCTTCCCTCTCGTAGTTGCTCATGATGAACGATCTTCCTTCAAGCGATCAAGATTCTTCTGAAGGACCTGCTCTGATACCAATTGTTGGAAATAATACTGAGAGGGGGGGTTAATCAGTATTATCAAGTCAAATATTCCTTTTTTAAAATCAAATGATATACGCTACTTCAGTTAATTAAACTTGCATATATACGCAACTATGCAGAAGAAAACCCGCATATATAATGCAAACTTTTAAATGAATTTATCTTTCTGATGAGGATTATTAATCTGTGTTTGAGAATCAAATAACCAATAACCAGAAACAGTAAAACAGAACAAAAATACAATCGCACACAAAAACACAAGATATAAGGTGGAAACCCAATGTGGGTGAAAACAACCTACTGCAATTCGTCTCTATCTTCTCTTTAATTAGAAACTTCTTTTTACAATTGTACTGGTGCAGTCCTTTACCAGTACGCAGGCTGCAACCTGCAGAGAGCTACAACCCTCTCTCGTTTTCCAGCTTCTCCTGGAAGGGAGCTACAACCCCCTTAGATCTTGCACTAGCCAAGATACTAGTACGTAGGTGCTGGCCTACAGAAGGCTACAACTTTCTCTTTCTTTCAGGGACCACATTTCATAAATTTTCAGACTAGATCCACAAATAGCATCAATCAAACATCAAGAATTTCTGCATCACCCAATCACCTTTTCACCAATCAAAACTGAATCAAAACAAACACTTCTCTCACGACTGTACCCAAACCACAGTAACAGTAACCACACACCAAATCTGAACCCAAAACACTACATCAATAAACAGAAGCAGCAAGATCACAACTCAAAATATATACGCTACTTTAATAACCTGAAACCTGCCTGCATACGCTTCTGTGTATGGAACAACCCGCGTATACACTGTTTTCCTTCACTGAACCAGCGTATATACGCATCTTCGCTTCACTGAACCTGCGTACATATCTGTAGAAAATAATTCGCTCTTTCAGATATTCAAACACCAATTAACCCAGATTATTAGTTTTATAGATCAAGCAAGTGCCACATGTAACAGATCAAAATCATACAGAGATACTATCATTCAAGCTTAAAGATTATGATCCATCAAGAGAACTTATCCTTCTCTTTGCGCTAAGGTTCCTCCTTCATTCAGATCCAGATCTGCACCATAACCCCATTACCAGTATTCCAGATCTAGCACTTTATCAGATATTCAACAAATAATTCAGATGATGTTTTGCCACATGCAATCCTTCCTCTTTTATAGTTTTAGGCCTTCCACAATACCACGGTCCAAAACCATAATAAACCAATACCACAGACCCAATACTTGGGATCAACACGTCTGATGAGGTACCATGATCCAAAACCATAGGTTCAAATACCAAAGACTAACTACCACGGACCAAAGGTAAGTTCTCCAACATATACGTGCTTTTCTTTGCATGAAAGTGCGCGTATATGCACACGCACCTTTGAAATGTCTAACTCGTGTGTATACGCATCTTCATCTAGATGAACCTGCATATATGTCTTTTCCTTCATTCTGAAAGCATGAACTGAGATCTGTTACCAAAGAGAGTTGCGATCAAGGACAACACCTGTGCCATAGCTCCAATCCTATGCCATAATGCCAACAGTCTACTTGGAACACGTGATCCTCCCGTAGAGGCATTGGGGGTATAACTTGTTACATTCAGAAGAACATCTCCCCCCATGCTAAGATTTATAAAAACGACCCTTAAAACCAATATAGTTGGATAGATATTATTGACATTAATGATACAAAAACATACATAGCAATCTGTTATTCCCCCCCCATCAATTGACTAACTTCTATAAGAAAAATAATCTAGATAAAAATAGTCTTTACAATGGTTTAAAGAAATATATTTATAGCCTAAGGAATGAAGATAATATCTTGTTGATAGGTGACTTTAATGCTCAAACTTCAAGCAACCAAGCTATTCTTCTAAGCAATCATTCCAACCCTAATCCTCTTTGGTTAGACGAAGACCTTACTCTAGCTAGCTGGTACAAAAGGAGCTCTGAAGACCTCAGGGAGAATTTGTTTGGGTCGAAGCTAGTCAAGCTCTGTAGTGCTTAGGATCTCATAATTTGCAATCTTCTAAAGAAGTGGCCAAATTCTAGTCAGATGACTTGCATCCATGGGCTTGGTAGTAGCATGGTAGACTATGTTATTTCTGATCTCCCTTTATACAATGAAATAATAAATTTTGACATCTTAAACAACCACGAGCTTGGCTCTAATCATAGGCCTTTACTTATAACTCTCATTTTTTTCATTCATAGAGCCCCCACAGAAGATAATCCTTATAGCTAAAAGAAATTAATCTTTGATAGAAATAAAAATGATCTCTTTATAAATGAATTAAAAACTAACTTGCTTCCTTTATCTAGTATAGACAACATAGAAGACCTATATCATAATTTTACTACAACCCTCTCATATTCTATTAAAAAGTTCTCAATTTAAGTTTCAAGTAATAAAAGGAATAGAAAAACCAACCCATGGTATGACAAAGATTGTAAAAGTGCGAGGAGAGAAATTAAGGAAGTTGCTGATGAACCTCTTAAAATTGGCAAGATAAAAATATACAAAGCCCTAACTAAAAGAAAAAAAGGCAGTATATTCGTAAAATACAAGAGAATCTCTTACACCTCTCTAAGGTAGCTCCTAAGAAATTCTAGAGGTAGATTCTAACTAGGGAAACTAAATATAATAATAAAATTTCTTTACATGACTAGAATTCCTATCTTAAAAAGATTTATGAATCTCCAAATGTCATACATAACTTTGAAACCCCACTCACAACAAAAGAAGTTTTTTCATCAGAAGACATTGATTTTGGGGTTAAATGCCTGGCAAATGGGAAAGCTAAGGATATTGAAGGTTACCAGGAAGAAATCTTAAAAATTGGAGGTCTTGTCCTCATCCCCCACATCCACAAGCTTTTCAATCAAGTGGTCAAGCAAGGGTTCCCTAAACCATGGACTCAGACCCTCATTATTCCTATTTTTAAAAGTGGGGATACAAATAACCCCTCTAATTATGAGACAATTATGATTAACCATCTCTTATACAAGTTATATGGTATTATTTTGGAAAAGAAGTTGAGCTTATGGCTTGAAAGTGAAGGTAAGCAGGCTAAAGGCCAAGTGGGTTTTAGAAGGAAACACTCAACAATGGACCACCTCGTTATGCTTAGGAATATATTAGAAGAGCTAAAGGTTCCTTTCAAGTTGAGAGCTGCCACTATAAGGTTATAGAAGAATGTAATTGCCAAGTTAAGGAGAAATGAGGGGTGGTCGAAAGATATTAAGTGTAATATTGGAGTTAAACAAGGTTGCCTCCTCTCCCCTACCCTATTTGGAATTTACATCGACAAGCTAGAAGGTTGTTTGGAGGAAGCAGGTTGTACTGGCACGATCTTAGTTGGGATAGTCATCATCCTTCTTCTCTATGCCGATGATATTATTCTTCTCGCAAGGTGCCCATCAGATCTTGATAAGCAACCTAGACTTCTTAAGATTTTTTTCTCTACAATGGGTATGACTGTTAACACTCACAAAACAAAAGTTATGATTATCAAATCCCAGAAGGACACTTATGCTAATTTTATGTATGACAATAGTAACTTGGAGGAAGTTTCGTCTTATAAGTACCTAGGAATTGATATTCATCACAAGCTCAACTGGAACTATAACATTGAGAAAAGGATTAATGGGGAGTGGAAACTTATTTTGGTCTTGAAAATAATTGTGAAACGACAAACCTCATAATGTGGGATAGAAAGAAGTTCCTCTTTGAAAGTTTAGTCACTCCTGTTATCTTATATGGATGTGAGGTTTGGGGTTGTAGCATCTCTAAAGAATCCCGGAGAAAGATTGAGAAAATCAAGAAGCGTTTTATAACGTATAACCTCAAAATTAAAAGCAATAAACCCTATCCTATTCTCCTTATCGAAGTGGATCTTTCCCCTATCGAGAGCCTAGCTATGACTAGGTTTCTTTTGTACAAGCACAAACTCAATAACATAGGAAACCATAGACTTCCTAAGCTAGCTTTAAATTCCAGCCAAAACCACCTAAGTCTTAAACGACGCTGGTATAAAGACACTAGGGCCTGGTTAAACCATTGGGAGATCAACGAGATTGTTGCATTACAAAGCATTAATAACTTTAAACATATTGTTACTTCTAGGTTCAAAGAAAAAATGTGGTGTGAGCAAGATTTAGTAGCTAAAATAAAATTAAGGTATTATAAGGATGTCATTAACCCCACCCTAGAAGATCAAAAGTATCTCTCTATTTTAACTAGCTCAAAGAAGAAAATTAATATAGCCAAGATTATAACGAACTCTCATGAGCTCCATAGTGAAGCTGGTAGCTGAGTAGTTCCTAAAACGCCATGGATGGAAAGGATATGCCATCTCTATGACAATATGAACATCGAAGATGAAAATCACTTCCTCTTAGAGTGCCCCACGTAAAACGACATTAGATCTCAGTTTCATAATCTTTGTTGCAATATTGACCTTCCTAGCCTTTTTACGATGTCAAAATTATAGTGAGCTCAGGAGGCTTCTCTCCAAGTGTTTTGAGAATAGGAATAAAATCTTAAATCGAATTAAATAATTCATTTCTTTAGGTCCGATAGACCAAATTTTGGTCTCAATGGACATTAACCGTCACCATCATCATCATCATATATGAAAGATACACAAGAAAAAAAATTCAAATATTGAAAAAAACAATAAAAAAGAAACAAAAAAATACAAAAGAAAAAAAATGAAATGTTGAAAAAAAAAATTAAAAAATAATAACAACTAATAAAACATAAGAAAACATGACAAAAAAATCAAATGTAAAAAATATATAGGAATGCAAAAATTCAAATATTGAAAAAAAACAATAAAAAAAAATCGCAAAATCCAAAAGAAAACAAAAATTCAAATATTAAAAAAAAATTAAAAAATGATAAAAAGTAATAAAACTTAAAAAACATGAAACGCGACGAATGGGGGAAGCTAGGGTTTGAAACAGGGGGCGATATCAGCAAACTGGTAACCATGGAGGGACAAGGAGGAGGGAGCTCCACTCCCTCCTACAGTAACGTGGTCTTGAACAAAGGTAGAGGGACAAGTCGGAGCAAGCAGAAAAACACCATGGAGAAAGAGGCAAGAATCACTGAGACACAAGTGCCGGAAGGCAGCGGACCCCAGGACGAGAGAGGGACCCACGAGGAGGCTCGGGAAGAAGCGATAGCAGGTGACAGAGGTCAGAGGTTGGAAAGCAGAACTCCAATGGGACCCTGCAAGCCCAAGGCTATTATTAAACCATGGGTGGTCCTTAGTGATCTAGCTCTGCAGGAGCACAGAGATCACATGGCTACCTATGCAGTCATATGTAAGTTCATGGGCATTTGGCCCATGGAGAAAGCGTTATTGGGTTCAGTCATATTCTTTCCACGACTAGCCCACGTAGTTAACTGGGGGTTAGAGGGGGTGAGGTCACAGGGGGTTTGAGGGGTACCCGTAACCCCACTTTATGGGGTTAGGGGTAGCGCCCCGAAAATATTTGGTTTTGGACCCTATGTTAGGTTGGGCGGACCCACCTATGGTTTTGTGCATGATTTTGACACATGTTTTTTTGGACGCGATGGTTTTCAGTCCATGGTTTTGGATGAAATGGTTTTCGGTCCATGGTATTGGATGCTTCGGCATGTATAAATATTTATTGTAACATTGAAAGGAAAATGATGAAAAATCAAGATGGTAGTCCCGGTTTTGGGATCCAGGCGAAAATATCTATGTATATGTGTTTTATGTGTTATGATCTCGCATTTTTTATTTTCTGTGTTTTAGAATTCGTATGCATGTAATTTCTGTACGGGGTTAAAGCCTACATTTGGTATCAGAGCCAAGTTTTGGCTTCAAGGGGATGCTTTTGTTGCTAAGGGGTTTCGCTCAGGCCTGTGGTAAACCTTGTTCAGTGGGAGATCTGCGAGATCGATTCTGGTGGTGAAAGAAGATGGTGAGCAATGGAAATATAGAGATCGAGAAATTTAATGGTCAGAGTTTTGGGTTGTGGAAACTAAAGATGGAGGATCTGTTGGTGGATAAATATCAATGTATCATGGTAGATCTGGGTACTAAACCAACGAGAGTGTCTGATGAAGAATGGAAGAAGGTGGATTGGAAGGCAAAGAGCACAATACGATTGTGTGTCTCAGATTTATTATTGCTGAACGTATCAGGGGAAGTTGCGGTGAAGGCTTTGTGGGACAAGTTAGGGACTTTGTACCAATATAAGTCTCTGGTGAATAAACTGTTCTTTTTGAAAAAGCTGTATAACATGAGGATGAAAGATGGAGACTCGGTGATAAAACATATGAACGCATTTAATACTATGGTAAATCGGTTAGCATCTGTTGATATTAAAATTTTAGATGAAGATAAGTGCATTAGTTTGTTGTGTTCTCTACCAGATTCATGGGATAGTCTAGTTATTGCAATAGGTAGCAATGCAACTGCCTTGTAGTTTGATGAAATAGTCTCATCCTTGCTAGCGGAGGAGATGAGACAGAAAAATATGGAGAGCCAGAATGGTGATGTCTTGTTTTTTAAAGGGCGGTCCCAGAATAGAAACAAAATAAGTCATCGAGTGGGAGATCTAAATCTAGAGGGAGATCTAAATCTCTAGGAAAACTTGTAAAGGTGGTGTGCTGGAAATGTAGAAAGGAAAGGCACTACAAAAGCGACTATAAATATAAAGCTCCTGATAAAGGAAAGGGATCTGATGATGCTCCTTCTGCAGAGGCGAAAACCACCTCAGATGAAGGTAGGGATGTGTACTTGGCTTATTCAAGTACACATGTAGATCATGAGGCATGGTTGATTGACTTAGGTGCATCCTTTCACTTCACTCCCCATAGAGAGTGGTTCTGCGAGTATGAGAAATACGATGGTGGTGATGTCTTCTTAGGGGATGATACGAAGGCTAGAATCATTGGTCACGAAAAGTAAAGTTGAAGTTGCAAGGTGGAAGGGTTAGAACACTTCCAGATGTTCTGCATATTCCTACATTGGACAGAAACTTGATTTCTATAAGCAAGCTGGATGATGCAGGTGTAAAAATAGTGTTCGAGAAGGATACCTGCAAGATGGTTCGGGGAGCACTGGTATTGATGTAGGGAGTCCGAATTGGAACTCTGTACAAGATACAAGGTAGTACTGTTATTGATGGGTGCAATAACTCTATAGTTCCTGGAAGTGGAGCAGAAAATCTAGTGGTCTCTAGAGAGAAGACCATGTTGTGGCATCAAAGGCTTGGACATATTGGAGAGAAGGGCCTTCGAATACTTCATGGTAAAGGTATGGTAGAAGGTATGAGTAATAGCTCTCTGGATTTTGATTTCTGTGAAAATTGTGTATATGGGAAGCAGAATCGGGTGAGTTTCCCCTCTGATAGTAAGAGGGCGAAACAAATATTAGAACTTGTGCACAATGATGTGTTTGGACTTGTGAAGTTTCCATCACTGGGTAAGTTTATGTACTATGTATCATTTATAGATGACTTCTCAAGCAATACATGGATATATTTCCTTAAGAATAAATCTGAAGCCTTTGACAGGTTTAAAGAATTTAAGGCTCTGGTGCAAATCAGACAGAGAATAAGATAAAGGTGTTGAGGACAGATAATGTTGGAGAGTTTTGCAGCAAGGAATTTGAAGAATTCTATAAGAAGTGTGGTATAGCATAGCAGAATACTACTCCATATACACCTCAAAAAAATGGAGTTGCAGAAAGAATGAACAAGACGTTGATGGAAAGGGCAAGAAGCATGCTCAATGGTGCTAGGTTATGATAGGAATTCTAGGCAGAGGCAGTGGATACTACATGTTACCTGGTCAACAGGTCACCTTCATCAGCGTTGGAGGATAAGACTCCACAAGAGGCATGGACTGGTAAGAAGCCATCTTTTTCACATCTAAGGGTATTTGGATGTGATGCATATGTACATGTTCCAAAGGAGAAACAAAACAAGTTGGATAGTAAATCTGAGAAGTGCATCATTATTGGGTATAAGGATGGTTTAAAGGGTTATAAGCTTTGGAACCCAGTAATAAGGAAGGTTGTGTACAACCAAGATGTGGTGTTTAGAGTGGTGAAAGATGTTATTAAACATGAAGTCCAACCAAAGGAACCTGAGAAGATAGAGTTTGAGCTAAAGGATGAAGAATCAAACTCTATAGTAGAGGAGGAATCAGAAGATGAAGAGTCACAAACTCTGGCTGTGAGAAGATCAGTTCGAGAAAGAAGGCAGCCAGAGAGGTATAGTCCATCTGCTTTCTGTTCAAATTTTGCTTTGTTTTTTACTGATGATGATCCTAGAATTGTGAAGGAAGCAATGGATTCAGAGGATGGAAAACTGTGGAAAGAGGCCATGGTTGATGAAATGGCATCTTTGCACAAAAATGAGGCTTGGGATCTGGTGGATTTGCCAGCTGGAAGGAAACCCATTGGCAGCAAATGGGTGTTCAAAAAGAAGACAAATATAGAAGGAAAGTTGGAGAAATACAAAGCTCGGTTGGTAGAAAAATTTATTCTAAGGTGCCGGGAATTGATTTTGGTGATATTTTTTCTCTTGTTGCCAAGGTAACTTCTATTATGTTACTTTTATCTGTTGTTGTTTCTTTTGATTTTGAGGTAGAACAGATGGATGTGAAGACAACATTTCTTCATGGGGATCTGGAAGAGGAGATCTACATGAAGCAACGTGAAGGCTTTGCGGTGAAGGGTAAGAAAGAACTGTTATGCAAGTTAAAGAAGTCTCAGTATGGGTTAACATAGTCACCAAGGATGTGGTATCAAAAATTTGGTACATTTATACAGGGACTTGGCTTCACTAGAAGAAAAGAAGATCAATATGTGTATTTTAAATTAATTAGTGACCATGTTATTTATCTAGTCTTGTATGTGGATGATATGTTGCTGGTTGGAAATGACAAAGAAATTATCCGGGATTTGAAGACCCAGTTGTCCTCCAAATTTGGCATGAAATATCTTGGTGCTGCAAACTATATTTTGGGCATGGAAATTAAAAGAGATCGGGCAAAGAGGAAGCTCTTGTTAAACCAGAGGAAGTAGGTCGAGACAATATTGTAAAGGTTTAATATGCAGAATAGTAAACCGGTGAAGGTTCCTAATCCTGTAGGTGTGAGGTTATCTCCTGAATAGTGTCCCAAGATACAAGAAGAGGAAGAGGACATGTCCCATGTTCCATATGCAAGTGCAGTCGATAGCCTGATGTATGCAATGGTCTATACTAGACTAGACATTGCACATGCAGTGGGAGTATTGAGCAGGTTTATGTCAAAATTAGGAAAGGAGCATTGGACAGCAGTGAAGCGGGTTTTCAGGTATTTGTGTGGCACTAGTGATTATGGTTTGTGCTACCAAGGAAGACCAAGATTGGAAAAAGTGTTGGATATTCAAGGATTTGTTGACGCAGACTGGGCTTGAGATCTGGATCAGAGAAGATCTACAAGTGGGTATGTGTTTAATCTATTTGGAGGTGCAGTCAGTTGGATGAGTAAGAAATAATCTATAGTGGCACTATCCACTACAGAGGCAGAATACATGGCAGCCACTCATGCAAGCAAGGAAGTAGTTTGGTTGCAGAGATTGTGTTCAAGTATGGGGTTAGTACAGGGAGCTATAAGGATAGATTGTGACAACCAAAGTGAAATTTTCTTGGCAAAGAACCCCACATATCATTCAAAGACAACGCACATTGATGTTTAGTATCACTTTGTGAGGGATATGATAGAAGACAAAAAGGTGTTGCTGGTAAAGGTGGACACTTTGAAGAATACTACAGATGCATTGACAAAATCTGTGAGCTCTGAGAAGTTCTCTTGGTGTAGAGAGACAATGGGCATTTCAGGGCTGGAAAAATGACTAAGCTCTCTTGTGGCCCCATGTGGAAAGAAAACAACAAGTGAGAGAATGCTCGGTTGTGTTATATTCTTTCCACGGCTAGCCCATGTAGTTAATCGGGGGTTAGAGGGGGGAGGTCACAAGGGGGTTTGAGGGGTACCCATAACCCCACTTTATGGGGTCCGGGGTAGCACACCGAAAATTTTTGGTTTTGGACCCTATGTTAGGTTGGGCGGACCCACCTATGGTTTTGGGCATGATTTTCGCACATGTTTTTTTGCACACGATGGTTTTTGGTCCATGGTTTTTGGACATGATGGTTTTTAGTCCATGGTATTGGATGCTTTGGCATGTATAAATATGTATTGTAACATTGAAAGGAAAATAACGAAAAATCAAGCTGGTAGTCTTGGTTTTGGGATCCAAGGGAAAATCTCTGTGTATATGTGTTTTATGTGTTATGCTCTTGCATTGTTTATTTTCTGTTTTTTATAATTTGTATGTAGGTAATTTCTGTACGGGGTTAAAACCTACAAGCGCTATACACTTGGATAAGAAACACCTGGAAACTGAAAGGAGATATAACTATACATTTGGGTTCCAAGGGTTTCTTCACTGTGGTTTTCAAGAACTTGGAGGATAAAGACAGAATATTCGAAGGAGGACCCTACTTCTTTGCTGCCGTGGGTCTCTACATGCGACCTTGGATGATGAACTTTGTGCCGGATTGAGAAATGTTCACTTTGGTCTCAGTATGGATTAGACTATATTCCTTACCTTTAGATTACTAGCTGTCAGAATCCTTAAAAGCTATAGGCAATAAACTAGGACATTTTATAAAAATATCAGAGGCTACTCTGCGTGGTAAATACACATCTTTTGCGTGCATATGCATTGAAATGGACTTATCGGGAGCACTCCTGGATGAGGTCATCCTAGAAGTTTATGATGAGGAATGGGTTCAGGCAGTCGACTATGAACACATCCCGTTCAGATGCCGCAAATGTCATGAACATGGACATCTCTTCAGAGAATGCCCACTCAACAAAAGAGAGAATAATATGAAAGGAAACATTGGTAAAGACCTTGAAGGTTACACCAAAGTGGAAGGAAACGGGAAAGGAGGGGGGAAGAAGCACTAAAAGAAACCTAGTGAGAACAACCTACCAAGTCACAACAATTTTGAGATTCTAGAAGAGGAGGGGAAAGAAAATGAAAAGAGTAAAGATATGGGGAATACCTCAACAGAAAGGGAAAGAGAAGATAACATGGACATAATACAGGATGACAAAGAAAGGAAGGAGGACCAACTAAACAACACAGGACTTGGAGAAGACCAGGATATGACCCCCAGCGAAGTAGGAACGGAAGATCAAGACCTACAGGAGATCCTTGAGAGGGAGAACCTGGAACTTGAGCAGTTTCTAGAATAGGGCACTAACAAAGGGATTGACTCTTTGCCTCAAGAGAAGTTTGACAGAGTGCAATAACTCTACCTCAGTAGATCCCAAAAAAAGGTTGTTGGAGTCAAACGAAACTATGATAGCCAGGAGAATAAAGGGGTCAAACAGATGGAGATCACACCAGGATGCTCCACCAAAAATCCAGGGAAAAAAGGAGGAAGAAGAAGACAGAATGATCTCCTATCAGAATGCGGGAAACTCCTGATTAATTCAAGTAAGATGAAAAATCTTACCAATTACTCTTTTAAAAATACCTCATTATGAATCTCACAACCTGGAATATTAGAGGGTTAGGCAGCAAAAGAAAGCAAAGAAATCTCAGTAATAGAATAAAAGAAGAGAAACTAGATATGGTTTTCATACAGGAAACCAAATGCTCAATAAAAAATATCAAGGACCTCAACTGCAAATGGCTCAACAAATATGAGTACCTGGAGGTCAAAGCCAACAACATAGTAGGGGGAATTCTTACCCTCTGGAATCCTCAAAAAATTGAGATCATAGATGCAGAATGATCCAGGTGGATATTGGTGGCCACTTGCCAAGTCCACCGAGACCCCCACCATTTTCTTTCTCAGCATTTTTCAGTTTCCTTAATTGTAACACAGTTTACTATTTTTAGCATTTTTTTGGGTCCTGAACTTCCGGAGTCGTTTTGAGGCCCTAAACGACGTTTTTTTGGGAATCTGGGGCAACATGGGTCCATGGACCCATGTTGCCTCCCAAAGTGGTAGTACTCGGATAGATCTTTCTAACGAGCTATTGTATACGTCAAACGGAGATCATATGCCAAAGTTACGACCCTGGGAAGTTGATGTACCAATTTACCCCCAAACGGGGCCCACAGTTTGGCGTTTCATCTCCTAGGGTTAGGTTTTGGAATGTTAAGGGTTTTCCATTGTTTCTCAACAATAAATAGGCCTTCGAGCCTCATTGTAACACAGTTCAGAGGCATGTAGCCATCACATCTCTTCTCAGAGATAAGCTACCATCGCCCTAGCTGGTTTATTTCCATTTCTGGTTGTAAGCATATTTCAGTATTTTCCATTAATGAAATGAAGTATTATTTCCGCTGCATCTTTGTGTATATGGTTATCTCTGTAATTTGTTGCGTTCCTGTTTAAATCTGGATCAGTGGTATCAGAGCGGTTTGCTTTTTCTCTGTTTTTCTTTGCATGTCCCCAACAAGGTCATGATATAAGGAGTTAGGGCTTGAACTGGTTGAACCTTTGCAAGACCAGCCTCGTAAATCACGACGGCCTCCCATGGCGGACGAGAAGAAAGACGAGGGGGCAGGAGATCCCATCAAAATCTTGCTCGAAGAAGCCCTCGAGTGACAACGGAACGCGATGATGGACAACTTTGCCCAGATCCTTCAGCGGCTACCCAGAAGCAACGCATCGACTTCCAGCAGCTACTCTGGAAATGCCACACCCTTTAAGGTACAAGTTAATTTTGAAATCCCCATATTCGAGGGTCAGATAGACGCAGATGCTGTAGATAAATGGTTAAATCTGCTAGAGGGTTATTTTTCTGTACATGAATTTTCGAGTCGGGAAAAGATTGTTTTTGCTCTTCTCAAAGCAGCCCCCCACGTCAAGGACTAGTGGGAAACCTACTGCGAGCAGAAGGATGCAAGTACTGGCTCACTATTTTCAGCCGCACCCACCTGGGATTCGTTCCGGGATGCCATCAAGGAGCAGTACTACCTTGTCGGAAGCTATGAGGATGAATACATAAAGTGGACCACGCTGCGGCAGGGAAGGGACCAAGACGTGCCGGAGTTCAACAATATTTTCCATACCCTTCGCACAAAGTTGGGTATCAAGGATTCGGAGCAACATTTTATACTCAAATACCGTGGCTGCCTGCACAAGTACATCCAGGAAGAAATACAATTCCTAAACATCCCCTCGCTCGGAGCAACATACTGATATGCCGTCAAGGTCGAGCAGAAGTTTAAACAAAAGAAGCGAGACTTTGGGTCTGCGAATCCAAAGCAGGGGAAAGGTGCCCCTAAACCACAGAACAAAGGACAAAGCCAAGGCGGGACAGCCCAAGACAACCAGCCGAAGCTGCAAGCAAAGAACAGCGCCGCGAAGCCGAGAAAGGACACTGGAAAATGGTGCGAGTTCCATAAGAGCTCCACTCACAACACAAGTGAGTGTCGGGCCAAGCAGTCACTGGTGGCTGAGCTAAAGGTTTCAGAATCAGATGCATGTTCTGACTCTGAGTCAGAACCCGATAAGGGGTATGAAAAAGGGAAGCAAATCATTGATGCGGATCCCAGCGCCACTGTTGCTACCGCAAAGATCCAGAGGAGGAGGAGCGTCTCTTCCACTCCCAGATGTGGGTAAAGGGCTCCCCGATACAGTTCATTGTTGATAGCGGGAGTCAAAAGAACCTCATTTTGGCAGAGGTCGTGAAGCGGCTGGGCTTACCAACCACAGCACATCCACAACCTTACACCATTGGGTGGCTTCACCAAGGACGAGATCGTCGCGTGAGCCAGCAGTGTCGCCTTCCATACAACATCAAGCCCTTCACGGATGAGGTATTGTGTGACATTGCTCCCCTTGAAGTTTGTGATGTATTACTAGGACAACCATACTTGTGGAAGCAACATGTTGTGTATGAATCAAGGCCTCGTGCTGTTATTGTTATATTGGGAAATAAGTTGTTCAGGATACCAGAGGTAGCACCACCTGCCGCCATCTCTTTGATTACTGCAAAACAATGTAGTAAGATCATTTCCAAAACCAGGAAATTTGTTTTCTTGATGATACGCCCTCAAGGAAAGAAGAAGACAGTGGCTGCGGCCTCCAAACGGGGTCCCTCTGCACGACAACTACAGATGGACAAGGTTGTGGAGGAGTACGAGGACATCTTCACCTCCCCGGCAGGGGTTCCTCTGCACTGTCAAGTCAAGCACTCCATCGATCTGACCCCAGGTGCGCTGCTACCCAATGGACCAATTTATCGGCGCTCCGTTCTGGAGAACAATGAAATCAAGAGGAAGATTCAGGAGCTCCTGCAGAAAGGTCACATCCGTCCGAGTTCATCGCCCTGTGGGAGCCCGATCATGTTGGTACAGAAGAAGGATGGGACGTGGAGACTCTGTATTGACTATCGGGCGCTGAACAAGATCACTGTCCGTAATAGGTACCCGATCCCGCGGATTGATGACCTCCTAGACCAACTAAAGGGGGCGAAATATTTCAGCAAGATCGATCTGAAGTCAGGATATCACCAGGTACCAATCGAACCCTCCTATGTGTGGAAGAATGCCTTCAAATCCAAGGAGGGCCTCTTCGAATGGTTGGTCATGCCTTTCGGATTGATGAATGCTCCTGCAACCTTTATGAGGCTAATGGATGACATCTTGCGGCCATTCACCAACTCCTTTGTAGTAGTATACTTGGATGACATTCTGATCTTCAGCCAGAGTTGGGAAGAGCACCTCCACCACATCCGACAGGTTCTCCAAACACTGCGGCAACACAAGCTATGTGCCAATTTGGAGAAATGCACTTTTGGCATGACCCAGGTTCATTATCTGGGATACATCATTGATGAACAGGGGGTGCATGTCGATCCAGCCAAGATCCAAGTCATTCGGGATTGGCCCTCTCCAACCACTCTAACAGAGCTCCGCAGCTTTCTAGGTCTTGCCAACTTCTACCGCAGGTTTGTGTTGGGGTTTTCTCATATTCCTTGGCCCTTGAGTCAAGCCACAAAGGGCGGGGCGAAAGCAAAATTCTTTTGGTCTGAATCTCAACAGAAGGCATTCAGGGAGTTGAAGGATTACCTCTGCACGACACCAGTGCTCGCGTTACCAGATTTACAACAACCATTTGAGGTCGAGACAGATGCCTCTGACTATGCTATTGGGGCAGTCCTTACTCAACATGGACTTCCAGTGGCATATCACAGTGAAACACTTTCAGACACAGTCCGAAAGTACCCCACTTATGATAAAGAGATGTATTCCATTGTACAGGCCTGCCGACAATGGAAGCATTACATTTTGGGGAAGGAAACGGTCATCCATACAGACCACCGCCCTCTGCAGTTCATACAGACCCAAGGGAAATTGCATAATGATCGCCATCAGAAGTGGTCTACATACCTGCAACAGTTTCACTTGAATATCAAGTATAAAAAGGGCAGCACCAATAATGTTGCAGATTGCCTCAGTCGGCCACCGATCATGGCGCTAACCACCGTGCTCAACTCTTGTGGGCACGAGACTTCTGATTGGCCACTTCTCTACAAAAGTGACCCAGAATTCGGCCACACATACCAGACACTCTTGGAGGGTCGGCATGTTGCAGATTTTCACCTCCAAGACGCCCTATTATGCCACCTCGGTCACCTTTGTGTTCCTTCAAGCGAGCATGCCAAGATGATTTGGGAAGCACACTACAGTCGGGCTGCTAGGCATTTCAGGGTCGAGAAAACAGTGGCAGTACTGCAAAATTATTTCTATTGGCCGAATCTTCGACAGGATGTTGGGAAGTACATCCGATCATGTACTGCCTGTGCCATTGCCAAACCGACCATTAAGAAGCACGGCCTCAATACCTCGTTGCCTACCCCTAGTCGACCTTGGGAATCCATCTCCATGGATTACATGTCAGGCCTTCCTTCCTCTAAGCATGGAAATGACTGTGTTTTTGTGGTCGTCGACAGGTTCTCGAAGATGGCCATTATGATGGCCTGTAAGAAGAATATCACAGCAGAAGCCACTGCTAAACTCTTCTTTGAACGAGTGTGGGTGCACTTTGGGATCCCACAGTCTATCATCTCAGATCGGGACAATCAGTTTCTCAGCACATTTTGGTCCAGTCTCTGGTCAATGCTGGACACCAAACTCACGAAGTCCACAACCTTCCATCCTCAAACTGATGGCCAGACAGAGGTGGTCAACAGGATGATTGTGCACATTCTGCGCATGTATAACTCAAAGCATCCACGCACATGGGACGAGAGCCTCCCCTATGTTCAGCACAGCTACAACCGAGCTCTTCACAGCTCCACTGGCTATAGCCCTTTTCAGGCGGGTTTGGGATTCCAGCCACTATGCCCCATTGATGTCGCCATGCCCCTTGCAGCTACTCACATGAATTCAACTCATGTCCAGTCTGAAACAGATAAGGCCACCAGCTTCATTGAGCGCATCGAACATATTCGCCAGCAGGTCCATGACATTCTTGAGAAATCAAATGCCAAGTACAAGCAGCGACATGATCAACACCGGGTGCTACACAAGTTTCAGGTGGGCGACAAAGTCTGGCTGCATTTGCAAAAGGAACGCCTTACTGGAGCCTATTGAAAATTGAGACCACTCCGATATGGTCCTTACGCCATTACTAAGGCTATGGGAGACAATGCATTTGAGCTCAGCATTCCCCCATTCCTTGGCCTGCACCCAGTGTTCAATGTGGACCGCCTTCGGCCATACTTTCCACCATTGCTAGACACATCCGACATTGCAGAACAGCTCAAACCCACAGAATTAAATCCAGATTGCATGGAACAAGCTGCAACTGATCAGATCATGGACACACAGATCAAGAACACTTGCCAAGAGAATATCCAACTGTATCGAGTTGTCAAAGCAGGCCAACTCCTTCAGCAGGGCAAGTGGCTCACCAGGGAACAAGTTCAGCAGAAGTTTCCTCATCTCATGGAGGAGCTCAACGCAATGGGGACCATTGCTTCCTAAGGGGGGAGGAATGATCCAGGTGGATATTGGTGGCCACCTGCCAAGTCCACCAGGACCCCCACCATTGTCTTTCTCAGCATTTTTCAGTTTCCTTAATTGTAGCACAGTTTACTATTTTTAGCATTTTTTCGGGTCCTGAACTTCCGGAGCTGTTTTGAGGCCCTAAACGACGTTTTTTTGGGAATCTGGGGCAACATGGGTCCATGGATCGATGTTGCCTCCCAAAGTGGTAGTACTCGGATAGATCTCTCTAACAAGCTATTGTACGTGTCAAACGGAGATCATATGCCAAAGTTACGACCCCGGGAAGTTGATGTACCAATTTACCCCCAAACGGGGCCCACAGTTTGGCATTTCATCTCCTAGGGTTAGGTTTTGGAATGTTAAGGGTTTTCCATTGTTTCTCAACAATAAATAGGCCTTCGAGCCTCATTGTAGCACAGTTCAGAGGCATGTAGCCATCACATCTCTTCTCAGAGAGAAGCTACCATCGCCTTAGCTGGTTTATTTCCATTTCTGGTTGTAAGCATATTTCAGTATTTTCAATTAATGAAATGAAGTATTATTTCCGCTGCATATTTGTGTATATGGCTATCTCTGTAATTTGTTGCGTTCCTGTTTAAATTCGGATCACAGAAGCATCCAGAAATCATCTCTCTATTATAATCCAACCTTTGGGGGACAAAGATTGTTACTTGACTACAAATCTCTATGGTCCTCAACTGCTTGAGGATAAACTAAGACTACTCACCTCACTAAAGGAGCTAAGACTAAGACATCCAAGCATCCCCTAGACTTTGGGGGGGGGACCTCAATATCGTCAAATCACTTTTAGAAAAAAGGGGGAAGCGGAACGTTGGGGCGAGACTCACTCACATTCCAGAACTTCTTAGATAACATGAGACTAGTAAGCATGGAGACAATAAATGGCATCTTCACTTGGAATAACAAGAGAGGGGGAACAACCCAAGTTGCTTCAAAATTAGATCGCTTCATAGTTTCAGAGGATCTCCTTCTATAAGGTCACTCCATGACAACATGGATTCTTCCTTTTGGGGGTTCAGATCACTAGCCTATTCAGTTGGACGCTTCTTTCATAGGAACACTAAGAAATAGACCTTTCAGGTTTGAAAATGCCTAGCTTACTCATCCAAACTTCTCAAATAACATTAGAAAGTGGTGGGTGGAAGACATGCCCACTCAGGGCACAAAAATTTTCATCCTGCATCAACACCTTAAACATATCAAACAAAGGCTCAAAGAATGGAATTGAAATGAGTTTGGCCAAATTTTCGAAGTCAAGAGAGAAGTGGAAAGTAAATTACAAGAAATCAATCAAATTCTCATCAAGGAAGGATTCAGAGAGGAGAGGAAGGTATTGGCAGACTCTCTTCAACAGGAATGGGACAATAGATGTCAGTAGGAGGAGATCTTCTTGAAACAGAAATCTATGGTAAAGTGGATTAAAGAAGTGGAGAGAAACACCAGATTCTTCCATAAATCTACTATGAAACACAGGGCACATAACAGAATCACGAAGCTACTGGATACATAAGGGAAGGAGTTAAAGACTAACAAGGAAATGGAATCGGTGTGCTTCAACATTTCAAAAGTATAGCAATGGAAAGCTTGGCAGATAGATCACACTCCATTAAGAACTTAACTAAGAATATTCCCAAGTTGGTGACCAAGGAAGACAACTACAATCTCAATAGCCAGTAATGGAGGATGATTTCAACGAAGTGATCGAAGATATGCATAACGGGAAAGCTCCAGGACCGGATGGTTTCAATGTATATTTCTTCAAAACTTGCTGGGAAACAGTCAAACACAACATTCTTGATGTGGTAGAGGACTTGAGAACATCAAGAAAAGTTCTCAGAGTGATTAATGAATATTTTATAGCTTTAATCCCTAAACAGGAAAAGGTAATGACTCCAAAAAAATTTAGACCAATAGCTCTTTGCAATGTGGTGTACAAAATCATTTCCAAAGTTATAGCTAACAAACTCAAACCTCTACTACCATCGCTAGTTTCAGAGGAGCAGACTAGGTATGTGGAAGGCAGACAAATACTCAACAACATCATCCAAGCACATGAAGTGATCCATTCCCTCAAGACCTATAAGCAAGCAGGAATGATAATACAACTGGACATAGTGAAGGCCTATGATAAAATTAGTTGGAAATATACAAAGAAAATCCTTGAAGCTTATAGCTTTGACTTCAACTGGATAAAGTGGGTCATGGCACTGGTCACCATAGCAAGCTACTCTATCCTTCTCAACGGCTCACCTTCCAACACTTTCAGGCCTTCACGAGGCCTTAGGCAAGGCGATCCTCTCTCCCCATTCCTTTTCATTCTCATGATGGAAGGATTGGGCAGAACGATCAATACAACCAAGAAGGAAGGAAGAATCAAGGGGCTAAAACTGACTCAGAATGGGGAGGCATTGATGCATCAACAATTTGTGGATGACACAATGCTGCAAGGCACACCCACTGTCAAGGAAGCCAAAGCCTTTAAGCAAATCCTGAATGACTTTTCCCATGCTGCAGGCACAGAGGTAAGCCTTTCAAAATCCAAAGTTTTCTTTTTCAATACGGACATTGCAATCCAAAGACATCTCTCCAAAATTCTTGGTTTTCAATGAGAGAATCTTCCCTCTAAATATCTAGGTATGCCTCTTATTGACAAACCTCTGAGTAAGGTAGTATGGGAGGTATTTAGAAATAAGATTAAGGACAAGGTCAACAACTGGACTAATAGATCCTTGAATTTAGTAGGAAGACTAGTTCTTACAAAGATGGTACTTCAAACCATGCCAGTCTATATGTTCTCTACCCTTCCACTCCCTAAAGGAGTTTTACAACATATCAGGAACATTCAAAGAAAATTCCTTTGGGGCAAAGGGGAAGAGAAAAAGAAATGAGCCTTGGTAGCGTGGGACAAACCCCCCCAAAATCCATGGTGGTTTAGGTCCCCATGACCTGCACACCCTCAACAAGGTCGTGGGGGATAAACTTTGGTGGAGATGGCTAAAAGAGTCCAACAATCCTTGGACCAAGTTATGGAAACAAAAGTATGCAAGAAATTGGCAGGAAGAGGACCACATTCGTATCTCGGGCGCATCAGGGGTTCTCTTATTTGGAACAAGGCGTGGGAGAATAGAACTTTAATTCAAAATCACAATTTCTGGGAGATCAGAAATGGGAATTTGGCCTAGTTCTGGGAGGATAACTGGTAGCAGGAATAGAATCTATGCAGAGATAGTCTAGATATCATAAAAAATGACACCCTTAATAAGGGTCTCAAGAGGGTAAGTGACTTTTGGGACCAGTCCAGAGGGGAAGGGAAATGGAGATTATGGAGAGTACCATCTTACAGTGCAGAAACCCCTTTGAGAACCCAAGCAAAAATTCTTGAAGAGATCTTAGAAAAGAGACAGATTCTAACCTCAACTTCGGATGATATTCTTAGATGGGGTAGAAATAATGAAGGTACTTTCAACCTCAAAGAAGCCAAAAGAATAATCACAGGATTTGACTATTCAAATGCTGACAAGACTTGGGAGAACATATGGAGCAATCCTCACTGGATGAAAATCAAAATGTTCATATGGCTAGTTGTACACAAAAAAATTCTGACCTAGGAAAATCTCAGAAAAAGAGGTTTTGTAGGGCCTTCTAAGTGTCACTTATGTGGTCTACAGGAGGAGACCATGGATCACCTTCTCAGCATGTGTGAGTTCACCTCCTCCATCTGGAACTGGGTAGCCTCTATCTTCAACCAAACAGATAGAAAGGAAAATGACATTACGGAAACTTTAAAAAATTGGAGGAAAGATTTCTCGGAAAATGAAACAGTCAATGTGGCTTGGACACTGATCCCAGGCTTCTTGATCTGGGATGTGTGGAAAGAACGCAACAATAGAATCTTCAAAAATAAATCAAGCTCAACACAAGGTATTGTGGCTCATATTCTTAATCAGCTCAGAGAAATAGTTAAAGTCTTTATGAAGCAACCTCTTGGGAAACCCCCTGTTCAAAGAGACATCCTCATCCTAGAACAACTGGGTCTTCAGGCTTATGATACAATAGATAACAATAAGAAAGCAAGGAAAAGAATAGAAAACAAAGCCTTCTGGCAACCTCCCCCTCATGGCTTCATGAAACTAAACATTGATGGAGCTTCAAAAGGGAACCCAGGGGATGCTGGTTACGGACAAGGAAAATTTTAAGGATGGAAAATTTTCTTGAAGTTTAAAACATTGGCGAATCTCACTAATCCCTAATATGCAAATTATAAATGTTTATTGATATATTTGTAAAATTATTCAAATTTATAATTATTTTATATATAGTCTCTATATAATGTTGGCGATTTTTAAGGTAAAATAATTTCATATTCTAAAATTTGGGCGAATCGTCTTTTATAAAATTGGAAATTGGCGAATCTTTTTTGTGGAAAAATCATGGAAAATTAGCCCACTGGGCGAACATTAGCCCCTAAAATTTTCCATGGTTACGGAGGTGCCATCAGAAATGTAGAGGGCAATATCCAATTTATCTTTCATAGTCATTTGGGGAGCACCACCAAAAATATGGTGGAACTCATGGCCATTGAGCAAGGCTTAGAGATCCTAATAGATTACAATCTACCTAATACAATTATAGAGGTAGACTCAGAATTAATGATTAACTCAATTAAAAGAATAAGCATTGGTTCAGCACCAGATTAAGTTTCAAGGAATTGGAGACTACCGCAAGTGTTTCATAGAATCCAATCTCACCTTAGAACACTTAAAACTCTAAGCTTTGTTCATGTGCGAAGAGAGGCCAATAGGTTGGCAAATAGATTAGCCAATGAAGGAGTGATCTACACACAAGCAAACAAGTGCTTAGTTTGGGAGACTGTCGAGTCTGGACAACTTCACGAGGACCGTAATACTCTGACACATGAAGATAGGGAGCATCACCAAAACTCCAAAGGAAATTAGTTAACAGAAATCTCAGATGACGAAAGTTAAAGGCACAAATGACAGACAGGCTAAGTTCTAGGCCTTAAACAGGATAAGAAGACAGAGGAATGGCAAGCAGAGTAGAAAGAGAGGAAAACCAAAAAATGGATCCAGGGCTTCTTCTTAGAGAAGGGGGGTTTGGCAACCATTACCAGAGTTATCAGAAGCTCGAAGGTGCCGGAAGCAGTTTCACCAGAAAGCCTCCGATGCCACAAATGGATCTACAAGTGGCCCTCAACAGGTTGAGAATACCGCCTTCATTAGCCTGGTACACCCTGCACATCTCTTCAACCTGAGATATGGTTCAGCCGTCGGATCGGGTGGCTAGAGATCTAGGGCTATGAAAGGTAGTGCTTGTTGGGGGTGGGACCGGGGAAATTTTAACATAGTAGCCCTAGTTTTCGAGCGGCTCCATTTACTTAAGCGGTTTTTAAGAAATGCATGTGATGCCATTCATCATGAAACATGTGGCTCCAGACACAAAGGCAATACCGCCTTCATCGTGCAAGTAACGGTTGTGCATGTAATCCACGCGATATTCTTCATAGCTGTCGGATCGGGAGGTAGCAGATCGAGGGCTGAGGTTGATAGGGCTAGTTGGTGGTGGGACCGAGATGGTGTGGCCATAGTTTCCCACGTTTTTTGGCATCAAATCAACCACAATCGGACTTTCGGTAAAGTCAATGACCAAGTGACAAATAGATCCAGGATCGATGTGCATCTTGGGTAGCTGATTCCCATCAATTCTGCGAACTCCAATGGTCGGAGATCGGTGGCTCAGATTTGCAGATATATCTGTACTTCTAAGGGTGACACTCCTAAGCTTTGGGGTTTGTAAAGTGAATGTGCATGTGACATTTGCTCTCATGTATATTATGTAACTTTTTTGTTGATTTAGTTGAATAGAAGGTCCGTTTCTTGAATCAAATATAAAAAAATATATAGAAATGCAAAAATTCAAAATATAATAAGTAATAAAACATAAAAAACATGACAAAAAAATCAAATATAAACAATATATGAAATGCAAAAATTCAAATATTGAAGAAAAAAAGACAAATATATGAAAGAAGACAAAAATTCAAATATTGAAAAAAAATAAAAAATAAAAACAATAACAAGTAAAAAAAACATTATAGAAAAATTCAAATATAAAAAATATATAGTAATGACATAAAAAAACTATAAAATGTAAAAAAAATTAATCATAACATGTAAAAAAAAGGGTAAAATAAAATTAAAACGAAATAAAAATTAAAAATTAAAAAATAACAAAATAAAAAAAAAAAATCTATAAAAATAAAATACAACATTAAAAAAATTAAAAAACTAAAAAATATAAAAATTCCCCAGCCACCCATAGGCACAACCGGCCAGGGGTGGCAATGGACGATTCATGACAAAAAAAAATTTAAATATCATAAATATATATCTAAAAAAAACCCGTAAAAATTTAAAAAAAAATGAGAATTAACTTGTAAAAATGGAAAATTTAAATAATATAAAAGAAAACAAAAATGATATATATATATATATATATATATATATATATATATATATATATATATATATATATATAATTTAGGAAAAAATAAATAAAAATAAAAATAAAAACCATTTTTTGAAGTTAAAAAAAAATAATTTAAAAAAATGGTTAAATAATCACCAAAAAAATGTAAAATTAAAAATAAAAAAAATTCAAATTAAAGAAAAATCAAAACAAATAAAAAAATAAAATTAAAACTAAAAAAAATTATTTGATTTAAAAAAAAAAAAAATTATATATAAAATTTAAATTATAAAAAAAATTAAATTAAAATAACAATTAAAATAAAATTATTTGAATTTAAAAATTATAAACAAAAAACTTAAATTAAATTAAAAAAAAATTAAATTTAAAAAATAAAAAATAAAATTAAAAAGTATTCAAATTAAAAAATTAAAAAATAAAAAACTATATTAAAAAAAACAATTAAGTTATTTTTTAATTAACATACCCCCTTCCCCCCTTGTTCATCCCCACCACACCACCGCCCTGTCCCTCCCCATCCCCTCTCTCCCACAACCTAGCCCCCCCTCCTTCCCTCTCCCCTCCCCGTTTTCCACTCACCACCCCACACCCTCCCTCTGCCCCAGCCCTCCCATCTCCCCTCCCCTGATCCTCGCCCCCCACACCCTCCTTCACCCCCAGGCCATCCCTTCCCCCCTCCCTCACCCCCCGTCACCTCTCTAGTGGACCCTCCCCGCCCACCCTGGCCCCCAGCCAACAGCAAAGAGGTCAGGAATCGGCCTCTTAGTCGTTGGCTGGGGGCTTGGGCGGGTAGAGGGGGGCTGAGCGCAACCACCCTATCCCCACCCGCTCGGGACCCCAACCAATGGCCAAGAGGCGGCATGATGATTCCCGGAATCGACATGCGGCCTCTTGGCTGCTCGCTGCTGGCTGGGGTGGGTAGGGAGGTCCTACTAGAGAGGGGACGTGGGGTGAGGGAGCGGGAGGGATGAAGGGTAGGGGAGGAGAGAGGGGAGGGCCTCGGGATGACGGAGGGCATTGGCGGTGGGGATGAAGGGAGGGGAGAGGGGAGGGCTGAGGGGTAGGGAGGGTGTGGGGTGGAGAGTGGAAGAGGGGGAGGGAGGGGGGAAGAGGGGGGACTGGGGTGGAGGAGCAAGCGGGTGGGGAGAGAGAGGGAGGCAGTGCGATGGGGTTGAGTAAGGAGGGAGGGGGTATTAAATAAAAATAAAAGTAATTGTTTTTTAATGTTGTTTTTTGTTTTTTGTTTTTTTTTTTTTTTTTTTTTAAATTTGAATATATATTAACTTGTTTTTGTTAATTTTAATTTTTAATTTATTTATTTTTTTTCATTTTAATTCTTTTGGAAAAAAAATATTTTAATGTTTTTTTTGAAATTTTGTTTTTTATTTTTATAATTTAATTTTGTTTTTTAATTTTTATATTTTAATTTTGGTTTTGTTTTTTGTTTTTTTTGTTTATTTTATTTTATTTTATTTATTTGTATATTTTTTTAATTTAATTTTGTTTTTTTAAATTGTTTTGAATTGTTTTTTTCTTTTTAATATTTTTTTATTACTTTTAAAATTTTTGTTAATTTTTTTTATGTTTTTTTATAATAATATAGTTTTATTTATTTATTTATTTTTATTTTTTTAATTTCAATATTTTTTACTTTGTTATTTTTTGTTTTAATTTTAATTTTTTATTTTTGAAGTTTGATTTTTTTATTTTTTTTATTTTTATTTTTTAATTTTTTAATTTTCTTTTTTATTTTTTTTAATTGTTTTGAATTTTTTATTTTTATTATTTTTTTTTCTAATTTTTATAATTTAAATTTGGCTTTTATTTTTTAATTTTTATAATTTAGTTTTGTTTTTTTAATTGTTTTCATTTTTTTAAAGGTTTTTTTTGTTATTTTCTTTTTATTTTATTTTATGTTATTTTTTTATTTTTATAATTTTAATGTAAAAGAATATTCCACAAATCTTTCTTTTATTTCATTTTCTATTTTTAATTGTTTATTTAAATTATTCCATTTTTTTTTAATTCTTTATTTTTTTTCCTTAAGTAATTTTGGTAATTATTTTATGTTTTTGTCTAATGAGGTTTTTATTATTTATTTGTTTTTTTAACTTAAAAAAATTGTTTTTAGATTTTTTTTGGTTTAATTGTTTTTTCTTTAAATTATATATATTTTTTTGAAAAAAATTCATTCATTTCTTTATTTTTTGATATTTATTTCATTTATTTTTTATTTTTTTCTATTAATTATTTATTTTTAATTTTTTTTTACGAGTTAATTTTGGTTTTTTTTTAACATTTTTATAGGTTTTTTGTTTTTTGTTTATATATATATATATATATATATATATATATATATATATATATATATCTTTGTATTTGATTCTTTTGTCATGTTTTTTAATTTTATTTTTATGTTTTATTACTAACACGAAAATCACCAACATTTAAAAAAATTATCGACACTTAATTCATTAAAAAATTTAAAGTGTAAAACTAAGCCCTCTAAACGAAAAGGGTTGATGCTCATCAACACTTTTCAAAATCAAGATGAAAATCATTAACAAAAAAAAAATCATACTTGATACATAAAAAAGTTTAAAGTGTCAACAATAAGTCCTCTAAAAAAATGTGTTGATGCTGCATCAACACTTTTCAAAATCAGCATGAATATCACTAGCATTTAAAAAAATGTGTTGATGCTGTATCGACACTTTTCAAAATCAGCATGAAAATCACTAATATCAAAAAAAAATGTTCATACTTGATAAATAAGAAAATTTAAAGTGCCAAAAATATGCTAAAAAAAAGTGTATTATGGCATCACCACTTTTGAAAATTGGGTAATTTTTTTCTACCTCAAAAAAACGGGTACCAGTTCATTTTCTCATTTGATCGGTAACTATGTTAATGGTAAGTATTTCAAGAAAGAGGACAAAAGGAGTAGTTTTTGCCAAAGCAAAGTTGTAAGAAGAGGTCAGTGCAAGAATATACATACCACCAAACAAGAATGGTTTGTATGGCTTTTAATGTTGCATGGTCTTTGTAGCACTTCTACTACATACATCTATTTGAATTATGGAAAAAAAGAGTAATTTCTTGAAGAAATTGTCCACATGGGTGACATAAACATGTTGAGAAATTTTTCTTATGCACATGTCATCTATAAAGGAAAATTGTTTGATGTTTTGAAGATATCAAAGTACAAGTTGGGTTTCACTTCTTTGATGCATTTGGGCCATGATGTTGGAGGAGGTAAGTTGAAGGCACGCCTCTCCAAGTTGGATGACATTGTTGATTGATCAACGCCCATGATCATCATTTTGATAAGAGGTTTGTTGGGAGTAGCCCAATGTTGGAAGAGAGTTGTTGTTAACATTTCTTCTTTTGAAGCTCCTTCAAATGCATTGTCATGTGTGTGCAAAGTCTTCCAGTGGGGAGGCAAACAACAAGAGGCATGTGTTGCTTCAAATCAAAAGATCAGTTCAATTCTTTTTTATGCTCTTTCAAACTTGAAAGGTTCATTTGAGTTTTAGGTTTATGCAAGCAACTTCAACATCTTATTTCATTTAGAATATTTTCATGGTGTAAAGATTAAGTTGCAGCGATCCATGCACTTTCATTGGATGGATACTTGTCAAAAATTTCACTTGGTTTGAAGGTACAAAAGAGGTATAAGCAACAAGTTCATTATTATGCCTTTTAGGCCTATTGGTTATGTAACTGTTGTATTCAAGAGTCATTATGTTTTACATGAAAGTTCTGCTCAGAAAATTTCATACTTCCAAGAGGTACAATCGGGCTTGACTTATGAAAACCAAGTAATGAAATTTGTCATCCATTTGCATTATATTTTGTTATGTCGACATGGTAAGAAGGATGTTTCTTCTGATGGCGACATGGACAAAAGCATGAGTTTCTATGAATGACTAAAAATGGTGCAACAAACAGAGCGAGATTATATTGAAAAGGGAAAAGATAAGTACAGGTATAGAACAGGGTCCTCAAGGCAAGTGAATGTTGATTTGCTTAGAAAGGAGCTCAAGGAAAAAGATTCATCAAAAGCCAATTGGATCAAGCTTAGAAATATGAGGGGGCTATACTCCCATCTACTTGTCAGATAATAGTATCTTTTGCAGTCCAATAGGCTTCTAGTGGGGAGGAATGATCAGGTGCTTAGTATTAAGCTCAAAATTCAAAGTTCTCATATTGGCTCAAAAAGTGTATGGATGTGCCCATCTAGTCAAGATGATCGAAACACAATTCATTTCGTCAAAAATAGAGTCCTGATGAAGGAGAAAAGGCATGTTGTTCGTTTTCTTAAACAACTAAAAAATTGTAGAATGGGATAGAATGATGACATCGCAGTCCAGTCAGTGGTCCAGTGAGCAAGGGGAATCCTCTTCAGTTTTCACCCAATGGGGTTGTGACAAGTGTCACCTTCAGATTCGCCAATTTGTCTCAGGGAAGGTGAAATTTCCTGATTGACCTCTAAGGTGGAATTTGATTTTTATTTATTTAATTAAATATTATTATATATAACTATTATATTATATTATATAATTTTTAAATTATATATTATAATATAATTAATATATATATTATATTTTAAATATTTTAATTAAATAGATCCAACGTATATACAAAATGCACTTTTAATTATTGTGATATGGTACAGTTTCAAACTATACAAAGGAAATGTATCTAATACGACAAAATTATATCAACAAAGGGAGGGGGAATGGAACCCATGACCTATGCCTCCTAATTCCCATGCATTGCAAATAGACCAAGCATGCTCTTGTTTAAAAGATGCCCACGACCATATATTTAAATGCACAGTTCAAGTTTGATGGCAGGGTGGTGGGAGCCAACCCCCACCCCATGCGACCTCAAACACGTGACCAAGGGCCAGCGCCAGCAATAAGAATGATTAGTGCCATAATCAAGATTAGCAGTTAATTAATCTATTGGTTAAATTGGCATAATTTATGGTGGAGACACCAAATCCGGAACTGGCACCAACCTTGGTAGACTTAATTGGAGTCTCTGCAGATTTAACAGAGGTTTGCTAGGAAAAACTATTTGAGCCATAATTTACTCAATTTTCTACCAAATTGAGATCAGAAAGAAGTGTTATTAGCTAATTTTGACCTTATGAACACATTGGTGCAAGTACCAAGAGATATAGAGCTTTGTAAACAACATTGTTTTTCACATTGAGCTAATACAGAGGCCTAAGCCATGGAAGCTGGACCAAGGAGATGTAGCCCAGGAGGGATGAAATCCTTCATCAAAACACTATGTTAATGTGTCTCTTTGATGGTCTGGTGCATTATACATGTCTTTTGTTCATTATTCATTTTTGAAGCTATTTTTCTCATGAATGTCTTGTTTAACTTTTACCTGTTTGTAAGCACCAACAACTAAGGAAACCTTAGCAGAAAAAGCAAGAAGTAAGCACATGTTTATAGCCTATAATTTTTATTAGCACAACAAAACTAATCTTACAAATACAGATCAACACCATAGCACCTAGCACATCTCGACATGTTTCCTTGGCCTCTAGCATGCCTTAGCACTACCTAGAATATCTTGTCGCTCCCTCCTTAGCACACCTAGAACTCACTGACACTTTCTGTCACAAAATCTTATCCATTCATTTCCATTCATTACTTTTACCTAATGTTCCCTTGTGTTTCCTTGGTACACTGTAATGCTTCCTAGCACACGTTGGCACACCCTGGCACCTAGCACATCTTGGTTGCATGCTTCCCTATCACTGTAGCATGCCTTAGCAGTACCTAGCATACCATGTCACTCCCTCCTTAACACACCTAGAACTCATGGACACTCTCTTTCACACACTCTTATTCATTCATTTCCATGAATTTTTACCTAGTGCTTCTTTGTGTTTCCCTAACACTCACTAACACTCCTTAGCACACATTGGAACACCTTGGCACTTGGTACATCTTGACATGCTTCCCTAACACTCTAGCATGCCTTGGCACTACCTATCATACCTTATCACCCTCCTTATCATACTTAGAACTCACTAACACTCCCTGTCACACACTCTTATTCATTCATTTCCATGGAATGAAACTAGTACTCCCTTGTGTTTCCTGGCACTCCCTAATGCTCCCTAGAATGCTTTGACACCACATCCTAGAACCTAGAAAATCTTTCCACGCCTTATCACTTAGCATGTCTTGGCATGCCTAACATGCCTTGGAACTATCTAGCATGTGTTAGAACTTATTGGCATTCCCTGACACATGTTGGCACTCCTTGCTTGTTATACCCTTACAAACAGCCTTACTTTTTTTTCAACTTGGGAAACGAACCAAGTCATTGAAAAAATAATGTTTTGCCTAGCCCAAAGTCTCCCTTTGTCTGAACTGCTTTGTCTAGCCCCTTATCACAATCATAAGCTTTCCTCCTTTGAGTCCTATTCTAAAATTGTCTTAATGCACTTTGTCCTTGGGACACTTGGAATTCACTGACGCTCCCTAGCACATAATCTTATTCGTTCATTTCCATGCATTTTGACCTAGTTCCCCTTGTGTTTCCCTGGCACTCCCCAACACTCCTTGGCATGCATTCACGCTGTCTAGCATGTGTTAGCACACCTTTTCATTCCTTAGCACACCCTAGCACTCCTTATCAGACTGAAGGTAGCATTAAAATCTTTTATAAACCTTGAGGCTTAGATTATTCTTTATAATATAAAGTACTTATAACATTGTGTCTCTCACAAAGGCACAAACATTCAAACCATAAAAACTGCAAATTGTGATATGGTCTACACCCGATGAAATAATAAAAATTGTTATAACTTGAATCATGTCCAAACTATCGCAAATATCCGTTTCAATGAAATAATCATTCGTTTAGGGAAAAGTGCTCAAAAAATTTAAAAGCACACCGATCATCGCAAATCACAAGAATACCAAAGCAACTTTGAATTGGTCTATTCCACATAACCTGACATCATCGATTTTAGATATTGCGATAAATCCATTTACTGCAATCACTTGACTGGTATTGCACTTAAAACATGCCAATTTGAAATATCATTTACAACTTGTGATGTGATGTTTTGATGAGGCATAAATAAAATCACACGTAGGTCTTAATGAGTAGTTAATAAGGTTTTACCACATTTACTCTTTTCACGGCTCGAGAAGATTGATATCTTTCTTACCCATGTTGAAATAAAAGCTTCACTTTTACGTTGTTTCAGAGTTTACTATGTTATTGTGTTTCCGCTTTCATTGCTGCTCTGCATTTCATTCTATTTTGTCCATTGCCAAAATTTCAGGAAATTTCCAAAGAAAACAACACTCAGGAAAATGGCTAAGAAAGGAAAGAAGATTGTAGAGGCTACTGCGTCTGAAGATTCAGACATGCTTCCATTGTTCTCTGATACTACATGCAACAAGGATGGTGGAACTACCTCATGGGAAGCAATGTACAATCTATTGGAGGAAGAAAACCCAAGGACCATGGTGACTAAAGCAATAGCAGATGCCAAGGTATCATCCAAGGCTTATTACTTTGAAGCAGCATGTTCTTTCCTGCATAGAATAGATGCAAGACCTAAAATATTGACATACACTAATATGGTAAGTTGAATCATCGACAATGTGGAAATTTCAGAAAGAAAATTCAGGAATTCCAAGCACAAAGTCATGGGGTCATTTACTCCAAATAATCTACGTCGAATGTATCATCTTCCAGAACCACAGAAGCTATATTATAAAGCCTTCATTGAGAACTTCGTGAAAGAAAATGAAGACCCGATGGACAACATGTAGAATTGGAGGTCTGGCTCCAACAAGTTCAAGCAGAAGAAAACTAGTATGTACCCAATTGCACCTCTATCGGCCCTGTATAATTTTGTAGCTACAATGATGTGTAGGATATTTTGAGAGGGAGACAGTACCAAGTTTTCTATTGAATGGGTTCCACTAATTGATATGACTGTTAATTCCATCATTATTAACTGAAGAAATATTTTATTAGACGATTTGGCTATGTCCATTAGAGAATATAGATAGAACAGAATTATCACCTCTCAGGTTATCCCTCCTTTTTACATGAGTGCATATATGATGGACGCTATATGTTTCTGTTCAAATTTTCCAAACATGGGATGGAAATGGACTCTACATGACCCTACTCCTATCCATGTTTATCATAAGTTTTTATGGGAATCACAGTCTAACTCCCACTTTTACAAAAATTTTCATGGCGTTATGTTACCAATTCACCAAATTATTTTTGATAAGAAATCCCCTAGGCTATTAGAGGAAGCTAAAATAGATATCTTGCTAGTGGAAAGATGGTTTGGCGAAGAATTATTTACTTATGTCAGAGTTTCTTGGAGTATCACAGCTCCTCATGTTCTTCCATTATATATTCCCGATAATTTATTGGCAAGTGAAATTGCCTATAAAATTGTGGGGGATGGTATTACTAAAACCCTCTAAGAATGAAGAAATCTATATTGCCTACCTTTCTGGTGCAATGTGGTGCTTTTTCATTACATGATTTTGGGCATGTAGTAAAGGATATATAAAATATCACATCCCTGAATCTGGATATTGTGCCACACAAACAATACGACCCTAACAAGGTTGCCCAAAACTTCAATGCTATGGTTAAAATTAGATAATTTACTCATGAGAACGATGATTTCGATGATCTCTTCGAGTTAGATGAAATATTTTCACAGGTCTTACATTTGGCATCCATAAAACTGATCCCAACAGACCTCAACCGCTTCCATATATACATGTGTTAGGTTCCTATACCAATAGGTGTCATATATCATGATTGACTGGGTTTAGCTCTGAAATATGTACATACCTTTGCTTGTTGCAAATGTTTTCCATATTTGTAAAAAATCAAAAATTAAAAAATGTAAAGAGGGTATGTCCTAGAAAAAGAATAAAAGGACAAAAAGAATGAAGAAAAGGTCAAAAAATGAAAGAAAATGAACCCCAAGAAAAGAAAAAAGACCATGAAAGTGTGCAAGTCCAAATGCCACTGCTATTTTACTTTTTGTATAATAAATATTGTGTGCAACTTGTCACCTATGCCACAATCCATGAGTAGTCAAATAGTTTAAGCTTGACTAGTTCATATTTTCAATTTTATGTTTTAGAGATAGAGAATAAAAATTTGACCAAACTGTTTAATCTTGGCAGATAAGTAGATAGGTAGAGTGAATAAAAGGAGCTCAACAGTTTAATCTGAGCCCTTGCATGTAATAAGGTTAGAATTAGTTAGAATACCATTGTAAAAGAAAAGAAAAAGGTTTTTATAAGGGTTTGCCAGCTTAAGTGTACCCTAATAAAGAGAAGTAAAAATGGTAGGATGAGTAGGTGGGTAAGTAGAAGAATAGTTGCAGAATAGTGATGATTGTTAGATAAAAGCATGTTGATCACCTTCATCATCAAGTTGCTAAAGTATGGATGACAATGAAAACATTTACATCATAGACAAAAGTCAAACTATTTAACCTCCTCACTCATTTTTACCTAAGTTTTACTAATTTCCCATAAGTACTAAAGGCACCAACAACTTGAAAGTTAAAGGGGCTCAGAGCATTTCTCTGACTTTTGGAGGGACCGGACCCTCAGACCAATAACTTGTAAGGCCTAAGTGCTAAAGCCCCTTCAACAAAACTCACCCCCTTAATAATTCATTCATCCCTTTCAAATCCCTTTCCTAAGGTAAAATCACTCTTTTACTTAGGAAAATTAAATGGTTCTTTATAAAACCACCCAAGCACATTTTAGTCTAAGTCATAATGTTGGATGATGAATGTATTTTCGGAAACATCTACTTAGTGCATTTCTTTTTCCATGATCATATTAACTTTTAACTCTTATTATTTATGTAACTCCCGAAACAAATTACCCTTCCGTATTATTACTAAAAATCCCAAAATAAATAAATATCCCTTTCTGATGGTTTGGAAAATAAACCATAAATAGAGTTAATTAAGTTAGATTAATTAATCGAACCGCGATTAATTAAGAGCCAAAACCCCCTGATGTGTTAAAAATGGATTAATTAATCACCTAGATTAATTAATAGCCTCTCTGCCAATACAATCATCCCCGATATAATTAAAGTCAATTTAATTATGGTGATTATTCCATCAGGCCCCTCCATTAACTCCCTAAAACTTTCCGCTGTTGCCTACCATTCTATCAGCCTTCCCTCATCCAACGGTTCTTGCCCATATCGCGCAGGCCTTTTGGTCGAACATTAACCACACGATGCAAGCGGTTTTGACTTTTCGTCGATGCTACATGTCATCCAATTTCTGGCATCGTGTGACCCTCTGCCAATACCACCAACCTCAGAAAGTGGTGGGATGGATCCCACTTACCACCTGCCTGCTTCGCGACAAACCATCTACTATTTAGTTCGCGCCATATTTTGAAAGTTTACCCGTTAAATTTCAAAACCCCAAGAATCCATGTTTTCTCGCCCTTCGCCCATTCTACTATTTAAACTTATGAAACCCTTCTCCTCCACCTAAAGCCTCTGCTAACCAATTCAAGCATGGTTTACTTCCTAGAATCATTTTAGACTCGCTTCATAGATCTATAAAGCTCGATAAATCCATTAATGATCCTCCCTGTCAACCCAATGTTTTCCTAACAGTTTGTTTTGTTTTACAAGTGATCAAAAAACCACAGCCTTGGATAAATAGTCTTAATACTAGTCATAAGACTTGCTTACTCCGATATTGTTATCAAATCAATTCAAACAGAGATGGAAAATAAAACATACAGTTAAAAGACAAACAGAGGAAACATGGAATTAAATGATTTACTATTGAAATAGACAGTAAAAAACCTAAAATATATAGTGAAGATAAAAGGACACAATAAAGGAAAAAGTGTATCAGGGTTAAAGAGTATCAGATTGAAGACCAAGTCAAGTAAATTAGCTAGCATGAAGATAAACAGGAGGGAAAAAAATTACAAAGCATAGCATACATATTCATGTCAAAGTGAAGATAGATGAAAAAATAGAATGGTAAAAGTAAAACGGTAAAAGTAAACTTAGATGTAGTAAGGATTAAACAAAGATGAAAACACTTTCACTAGAAACAATGAAGTTTATCTAAAGTAAAAGTGAAAAACAGTTAAAAGAAATTCAAGGTAAAAAAATGCAATCAGAGCAAAAATGGTACATTTTTCAGAAATTTTCCTGTTTAATTCATAATTTTGCAGAAACTATTGTGGCCAATACAAGAAGTATTTCAAGAAATTGGAGGAGGTTTTTGTTCCTAACAGACCAATATACAAAATCTATCTCACTTTTTACACAGGTATTACCAAAAGGGAGATAATTGCATGTCTTCACAGCCTAGTTTTCAGTTTGTGCACAGTCCTATTTTTGACATCTTTTTACAGAGCATATTGTGAACAACTGGACCTTAATTTTGGGAAACAAAGAGAGGTTTATCTCAAAAACATTCTTATCTACAATAACTTCTTTCAATTTTTACATATCTATCTCGGATTGAGATATACAAGCGTATCATTGGACCCTAATTTTGCAGAATTTCTAGGGTAGAATGCACAAAGGAAGCAGTTAGTGACTGGGATGCCTCATCATCACTTAAGAGTTGCTATCAAATTCGAATTTCTCTTATTTGTCACCATGAATCCATAAACATAGTGCCAAATAAATTCATTAATTTTTAATGTCCTTTATTTAAGTTATATTAATGTAAAACAATTGAAGGTATTTGTGAAATCAATCTTGATATTTTTTCAAGATATTTCAGTTCAGAATTAGTATAAATACTTATCCATTTGAAATATTTTGGGTGGACTCTATAACATCTCTGTAAATCTATGCTATCAAGTTGAGAAATCCTTTTGTACTCAAATCTGGATTTTTGCTAGAAAAGGAATGAAAGTTAAGGACATTTCATCTGATTCGCGTGCAGTATAATTACAAATAAGTATTATATCTTTGTGATTTAATGTGTTTTCTATATGTTTCACTGTTTCATCATATTAAATCTAAATGGTAAAATAGTCAAAGTATATAAGAACTAGCTTTATTGCTCTCTGCAATCAACAGTTTACCATTTCCATGTTTTCTTCTACACTATATTGATAAGGGAATTTTTAGCTACTCCTCTATCCCTGTGGTCTTTCTCTAATAGGTCCCTGGTATAGGATTCTTAATTTCCCTCTATTGGTTGACCTATCTTCCCTTCCTCTTTCTGATCCTAACTTGAGGATTCTTGATTGCCCTCTAGTTTTGATCAAAACTATCACCCATTCAATTCTCAAAGTTTGTTTTTACCCTGTTATCCTACCTGTTGAAATCCTACCTCAGCAATTTGACTTATTCCAGTGAATTATCCCTGTTTGACTCCATAGCCCAATGGCCTAAAAGCCTATTTTTCCCATTTGTTTCATAACCCCACCACTCTTAAACAAAACAACCTCATTGAACATTAATACTAGCCTAAAATCCTTTCAAACATAACTAAATCATAAAGAGAGAGCCCTCTCTGGATTTAGGTGGGCTAGCACCTAAGTATAAAAGATTGGTTTGTGGTTACCTCGAAAATTTCTTTCTTTAACCTTGAGAAAATTCTAAGTGATAACATAGTGGCAACTCCATTGGGGAGGACTAAGATTTTCTTCAGAATTTTTCTATAGGTTTAGATCTCATCTATGATGGTGGACAGTGATTAGAAACAAAAAGGTTAAAATCATCCACCTGACGACTCCATTTCAATTCTACAATCAAGACTCCACTAGAGAAATGAAACTGAAAGAACTATGTGAAAATATTAGGATTTTAACTTGGATTGTTATCCAAGACATTATTTTCTTTCTCATTGATAAAGTTTTTCAATGTATATTGTATTTTAGAGATGACTTTAGATTATATTTTTATTATTTTCCTTTGAAAAATGTAGATATAAAGTCTCCTTACACATTTAAACAACGGTCTTCTAAATATTATGAAGATCATTTTCCAATTGAGGAGAATAAAAAAAATAAGACTAATCGTGCAATCCCTGTACATATTCCAGTACCTCATAAAGTTCCTGATAGATACAAGCCCCTCATCTTACCTTATGCACTCCATGCTTTCCCTAACGATTATCACAAGCACCTCCCTAGGTTTGCTGGAGAGAATGGTATCACTGCCAAAAAACATATTCAAACTTTTTAGGATTATATTAACTTATTTGAAGTAGATGAAGAAGATGTCAATATTAGGCTTTTTGCTCTATCTTTGCAAGATAAAGTCAAGAGTTGGTTCAAAACCCTGCCTGAGGCAAGCATCTCAAATATCCAACATTTTCTCAAACTCTTCCTTGATAGATGGGTAATCAAAGTCAATATTCTTGTAATCATAGAATAATATAATCAGTTAAAAAGACATCCAAATGAAACAATACAACAATTCTCAGATAGATTTAATCAAATCTACTATTCAATACCATTAAATATAATACCTCCCCCTGGTTCAGCTCTTTTGCATTAACCAAGAGAATTTGATTCAGAGATAGAATTTCATCTAAGCGAAAGAAACCCCTCCACAATGGAATATATGTAGAACATGGCAATGGATGTAGAATTTAACCTGCAAATTAGAAAATTTGAAAGTAGAAACAGAGGAAAAACTTGACATTTTGGGGAAGAAAATAGAGGAAATGATAAAGAAGATCACCATGAAAGATGAAATTTTTGTTCAAAATCACCATGACACATTTGTTTCACAAAAAGAAGAGGTTGACAGCCATGAACAAATTCCTACTAATTACAACTACCATAGATCAGAAAATAGATTCATAAAGCAATATGTGGAGGAGAAATCTCTTGATCTAATGTGTATGTTTGGTGACATTGCTTCTTTTGATGATTTGCCCAAATATGATCAGTATAATGATAATTATTTTCTTCAAATCCAAACTAACTTTATAGAGAAATTAGAAGCTAGTTTGGAGAATAAGGAAATCCAGTTTCAGCAGCTTGAAAATAGTGATTAGCTTGTTCATCTCAGCTATGAGAAAGAGGAGGAAAGTGCAGAAAATTTTGAAACCAATGAAGGAAATTTACCATTGTGTTTTGCTTCATTTCAGTTTATCAAAGATAACTTTCATGAAATTAGAAATCAAATGTCAACAAGTTTTGATATTAACCATCTAGAGGGCAATAAAATCCTTGTTCAACACTTCTCATATCTCGATTTGCGGCCCCAAAATTCCATTGAATTTCAGGTTGCAGAAGAAGACTTTGAAGCTGGAACATATGATCAAATGATCCAATATGATTCCCTGCATATTTGTTTTGAATCATTTCAAATTTTAAAGGAAATGTGGTATACACTTTTTAAAGAAAATGAGGAGCAGCTTGTAGAAATCTATGAAGTTCCATTTGAACCTATATGTAATAAGTTGCAGCAATCCTTCCAAGTTCTTTATGATCCAATATCTGATAGGTTGGATGATGAATGCAATTAGAATTTCTCTCCATTAACAAATTATGAGAGTTAAAATCAAGATGATAATGGTTTCACCAGACAGACATTACAATTAATAAAAATATCATCACAAAGATCAGTTGAAAACATGCAGGGTGATAAAGATAAAAGTGATATTTCAGTTTCATGGCATGCAAGCCATACACAATAGATGTCCAGTTGTTTGAATCAGTTCAAGAAAAGTGTATATATTTTGTAAGATCCTTTTGTACAGTTTCGAGATTCAACAAAGGAGATCGGGAATTTCCTTATCTTCTCAAAGGTTAACAAAGCTATATTTGGTTTGAAGATTTCAATTTTAACCACCAACAAGCACAAGCAAAAAAAGTCACCAATGTATATGATGCTTGAGTGATTGCATTGGTTGTTTCATTTTACCTAACCAGCAGCCAGATAGCTGATTAGAGTAAGTAGGTAGGATTTCAGTTTGAATAAATTCAGTTTTCAACAACAACTTTATGTTAGATCATATTTCAGTTTGCAGAAAAGGCTACAATTTCAGTTCAATATTTTCAATCACAAAGATTATACAATAGAGCATACACATGTATGGGATTGGCCCAATGGATCAGGCTACTAGTCGACAGTGTTCTTGACATTTCACAAGGAAATGCCATCCCCAAGTGGAGCCACTGTTAGGTTCCTATACCAATAGGTGTCATATATCATGATTGACTGGGTTTAGTTCTGAAATATGTACATACCTTTGCTTGTTGCAAATGTTTTCCATATTTGTAAAAAATCAAAAATAAAAAATTGTAAAGAGGGTATGTCCTAGAAAAAGAATAAAAGGACAAAAAGAATGAAGAAAAGGTCAAAAAATGAAAGAAAATGAACCCCAAGAAAAGAAAAAAGACCATGAAAGTGTGCAAGTCGAGATGCCGTTGCTATTTTACTTTTTGTATAATAAATATTGTGTGCAAATTGTCACCTATGCCACAATCCATGAGTAGTCAAATAGTTTAAGCTTGACTAGTTCATATTTTCAATTTTATGTTTTAGAGATAGAGAATAAAAATCTGCCAAAACTATTTAATCTTGGCAGATAAGTACATAGGTAGAGTGAATAAAAGGAGCTCAACAGTTTAATCTGAGCCATTAGATGTAATAAGGTTAGACTTAGTTAGAATACCATTGTAACAGAAAAGAAAAAGGTTTTGATAAGGGTTTCCTAGCTTAAGTGTACCCTAATAAAGAGAAGTAAAAATGGTAGGATAAGTAGGTGGTTAAGTAGAAGAATGGTTGTAGAATAGTGATGATTGTTAGATAAAAGCATGTTGATCACCTTCATCATCAAGTTGCTAAAGTATGAATGACAATGAAAACATTTACATCATAGGCAAAAGTCAAACTAATTAACCTCCTCACTCATTTTTCCCTAAGTTTTACTAATTTCCCATAAGTACTAAAGGCACCAACAATCTTAAAGTTAAAGAGGCTTAGAGTATTTCTCTGACTTTTGGAGGGACCGGACCCTCGACCCAATAACTTGTAAGGCCTAAGTGCTAAAGCCCCTTCATCAAAACTCACCCCCTTAATAATTCATTCATCCCCTTCAAATCTCTTTCCTAAGATAAAATCACTCTTTTACTTAGGAAAATAAATGGTTCTTTATAAAACCCCCCAAGCACATTTTAGCCTAAGCCATAATGTTGGATGATGAATGTATTTTTGGAAACATCTACTTAGCACATTTCTTTTTCCATGATCATATTAACTTTTAACTCTTATTATTTATGTAACTCCTGAAACAAATTACCCTTTCCCATATTATTACTAAAAATCCCAAAATAAATAAATATCCCTTCCTGATGGTTTTGAAAATAAACCATAAATAAAGTTAATTAAATTGGATTAATTAATCGAATCACGATTAATTAAGAGCCAAAACCCCTCGACGTGTTAAAAAGGGATTAATTAATCACCTAGATTAGTTTTCCCGTTAAAGTTAAAAACCCCAAGAATCCATGTTTTATCGCCCTTCACCCATTCTACTATATAAACTTATGAAACCATTCTACTCCACCTAAAGCCTCTGCTAACCAATTCAAGCATGGTTTACTTCCCAAAATCATTTTGGACTCACTTCATAGATCTATAAAGCTCAATAAATCCATTAATGACGCTCCCTGTCAACCCAACATTTTCCTAACAGTTTGTTTTCTTTTACAAGTGATCGAAATACCATAGCGTTGGATAAATAGTATTAATACTAGTCATAAGGCCTATTTTCTCTGAGATTGTTATCAAATCTATTCAAGCAAAGATGGAAAATAAAACATACAGTTAAAATACAAACAGAGGAAACATGGAATTAAATAATTTACTGTTGAAATAGACAGTAAAAAACCTAAAATATACAGTGAAGGTAAAAGGACACAGTAAAGGAAAAGGTGTATCCTGGTTAAAGAGTATCAGATTGAAGACCAAGTCAAGTAAATCAGCTAGCATGAAGATAAACAACAGGGCAGACAGTTACAAAGAATAGCATACATATTCATGTCAAAATGAAGACAGATGAAAAAACAAAACGGTAAAAGTAAGATAGTAAAAGTAAACTTGGATGCAGTAAGGGTTAAACAAAGATGAAAAAATTTTCATCAGAAACAATGAAGTTTATCCAAATTAAAAGTGAAAAACAATTAAAAGAAATTCAAGGTTAAAAAATGAAATTAGAGTAGAAATGGTACATTCTTCAAAAATTGTCCTGTTTAAGTCATACTTTTGCATAAACTATTGTGGCCAATACAAGAAGTATTTCAAGAAATTGGAGGAGGTTTTTGTTCCTAATAGGCCAATATACAAAAACCTATCTCACTGTTTACACAGATATTATGAAAATGGAGATAAGTGCATGTCTTCACAGCCTATTTTTCAGTTTGTGCAAAGTCCTGTTTTTGACATCTTTTTGCAGAGCATATTGTGAACAGCGGGAGCTGAATTTTGGGAAACTGAGATAGGTTTATGTCAAAAGATTTATTATCTACAATAAAATCTTTCAATTTATATATATATATATATATATCTCAGATTGAGATATAGAAGCGTGTCATTGGACCCTAAGTTTGCAAAATTTCTAGGGCATAATGCACAAAGGAAGGAAGCAGTTAGTGACTGGGATGCCTGATCATCACTTAAGAGTTGCTATGAAATTCGAATTTCTATTATTTTTCACCATGAATCCATAAACATAGTGCCAAATAGATTCATTAGTTTTGAACTTCCTTTATTTAAGTTCTATTAGTGTAATACAGTTGAAGATATTTATGAAATCAATCTTGATATTTTTTCAAGATATTTCGGTTTAGAATTAGTATAAATACTTCTCCATTTGAAATATTTTGGGTGGATTCTATAACATCTCTGTAAATCTATGCTATCAAGCTGAGAAATCTTTTTGTACTCAAATCTGGAGTTTTGCTGGAAAAGGAATGAAAGTTGAGTACATTTCACCATATTCTCGTGCAATATAATTACAAATAAGTATTCTATCCTTGTGATTTAATGTGTTTTCTATATGTTTCAATGTTTCATGCATATTAAATTGGTAAAATAGTCAAAGTATATCAGAACTAACTTTGTTTCTCTCTGCTATCAATAGTTTACCATTTCCATGTTCTCTTCTAAACTATATTGATAAAGGAATTCTTAACTGCTCCTCTATCCCTGTGGTCTTTCTCTAATAGGTCCCTGGTATAGGATTCTTAATTGCTCTCTGCCAATTGACCTATATTCCCCTCCTCTTTCTAATCCTAACTTGAGGATTCTTGATTTCCCTCTAGTTTTGATCAGAACTATCACCCATTCAATCCTCAAATTTGTTTTACCTTGTTATCCTACCTTTTGAAGTTGTACCTCAGCAATTTGACTTATTTCGGTGAATTATCCTTGTTTGACTCCATACCCCAATGGCCTAAAAGCCTAGTTTTCCCATTTATTTCAGAATCCCACCTCTCAAATAAAACAATCTCATTGAACATTAATACTAGCCTAAAATCCTTTCAAACATAGCTAAATCATAAAGAGAGAGCCCTCTCTAGATTTAGGTGGGCTAGCACCTAAGTCTAAAAGATTGGTTTGTGGTTTCCTCAGAAATTTCTTTCTTTAATCTTGAGAAAATTCTGAGTGATAACAAAAGGAACAAAAGTATAACAAAGTTCCCTTTGGACTTATTAAATATTGAAGAAACAAGTGAATGAGGAGAACCCACTCCCAGCATAAGCCTGGAAGAAGGCTCCAAGCATAATTCTGATAGGGGATCTCAAGAAAAATTGGTTCAAATTTCAGAACATTCTGAACACCAATCTCAAGATATGGAAGAAATCCTCCAGAAAATCCCTGAGGAGGACATTGAGAAAAGTTTTTAAGAAACGACCAAAAAGGCCTCGACTGAGGAACACATGGAGACTAACTTCACACAAGTTCATGCAAAAACAACCAAAGTCATTGATATGCATCAAGAATGGGAGAAATTACAAAAAGATCCAAGTACAACAAATAGAGACAAGTCTTGAAGGAAGGTTTGGATTTTAGACTCCTCAACAGACTTAGCAGGTCATAAGCATGGAGACAACAATACAAGGGGTTACAACTACTGAAGATATTGAAATCATCCTAGCCTACCCAACTTCGGAGATTGTTCTAAAAATTGAGGAAATACCCCCAATAGATATATTCTACAACCCAACACATAAGGCTATAGTGAAGAGGCAAAGAAAGAAGAGGAAATTGGATACATCAACAATAGTAATTCTTGAAAATGAATTGATGGAGGTAGTATGGAAAGACACCCCCATTGATCCAACATAAAACCTTACTAAGTTATCACAATTTGCAGGTGCTTATATAACTGTGACAATTGATAAGGAAACTGAAGTTTCTACTTTTTCTCAAAGAAAAATAAGAAAGAATTCAGTTGTTGGAACAACAAATTGACCTAGAGAGATAGAGCACTAATAGACAAGCATAGACACACATGATACAACTACAGAAAGATTTTGAACATATGAGATTACAACATCAAGCAGACATCATAGAAAAGGATTCACAGATTAATAAAATGCATACTATAATAGATAAATTGAGAGACATCTCTCAAACAGAGGAATTTATTAAATAAACACTTGAAATAAACTCTTTGTTATCACAACAACAATAAGTATTCTGCCAAAAAATCTCATTGATCAATCCATATTGTGAAATAAGTGATGCATTAACCAATCAAGTGGTTGATAAGAGATTAGAATATGAAGAAGGCAATATGATAATTTCATAGTTTATTTCTTGGTAGGAATCTGAAGAAGGTAGAAAATATGATCTGCCAAAGATCAAGGAGTCCCACAAGGATATTCTATTCATAGATTGGGACATACAGTTGAAGCAAGTAGAAAGGGTAGCGGCTAGAGCAGCTAGCACAAAAAATACTATAATTAAAGTTGTGATTGAAAACCTTCATAGTGATAATCTCATTAAGGAATGCAAGCCAAAAATTCTCCCAGACTTCAAACAATTAGACAAACATTGGAAAGAGACCGCTAAAACAAAAGAAAAGGTAATCAGAAAATTGTCTAAGCTTGAATGGGAAACTTACTGGCAGAATCTAGTGAAATCACATAGTCAATGGCTGAACCTATGTTTTCTAACAAATTCCACTCAAAAGATGGTGCCACCACTCTCCAATGTTGTATTTATGGGGAAATTAAGATCTAGAATCAGCTAATGACCCCAGGTGAAGCCGATGATAGATATCTGTGGATTGAAGGACCGAATGGCTGATTAGAACCTTTCAAGTTGGAAAAGATCGTCATATTTTTTATTTCTATTTTATTTTTTATTTTACTTATTTTGAGGAAGATTGTTTGAAACATCCTCAACTTTTTGTGTAATAATCTATTTTTGATACATATCTTGTATTATTTAAACCTCTCCCATTCATTTAGAGAGAGGTCCAAAATTTGATCAAGAATGATTTGTAAAGGCCTGCATTTTTGTACTTTTGTAACTATCTTGATGAAATAATTGGAACAAGCTCTTGATTTTCTTAGAAATTGAAGCATACTCTACTGAATTTGCACTTTTGTACTCTTAGAGTATATTTAGTTGAAAGGAAGCAGATCAATATTGTTGACTTCATGACTAGAAACTCTCATATATGGTACTTATATATTTGTGGTTGAGTTTTTCTTATGAATTACTAGTAATCTTTTCTTATATTATATTATGTATGGAACCTGAGCTACAATTTGACATTATAGCACTTTTGTAAAATGTTTTAGCTGTAATTCCTTAATAAGTGCATGAGCAATTGATATATGCGATATAGTTTTCATAATTATTTTTCCTAACTATTTATTCAAAATAATTATCATTAATGATTTCATCTCTTATAGCAATTGAATGATCTTTATTACCTATTGCTCTAAGATATCTTTGTAGATTCCATGATTTAAGTTATTCCCTAGGTATATATTAAGATAAATGTTAGAATAGATAGTTGCATGTTTTTTTTGTTTAATTAGATCATTTTAGTAGAGTAATTTCCCATCATACCTTATTTCAAACCACAATCATCATCCTCTTAATTCTTGTTGGGAAACTGATCCCATTATCCCCAGTCGGAGCCACCATATCAAATGGAAAAGGAGCTACTTCCAAGGTCTAGACCGAGTGGTTATCCCCCATGTTGTTGTAAAATATTTTTGAGGCTTCAAAATTTTGGTGCTAGAATGAGGGCCATGACTGTGAATGAAAAAGAGGACTGATCATAAATAAAAAATTAATCCTAAGAGTTATTCCCCCTCTAGATCTCCTCCAACTTCTAGATCCCCATTTAGAACCACAATCCTAAGATCAGAAGTTGAGAAAACCTCTCCAAAATATTCTAGTGAATATCAGGAATACCTTCTTCAGACTACAACCCTAAAAACCTAGAAGTTTAAACTTTGATAGAGAAGTTAGAGCAAATCTATATTTTAGCTGAAAAGCCTACAATATCTCAGTCATTTCAAGGAAATTTTTCCTCTATTCTACAACTATGATGAATCTTGACTCATTCTCAAAGTGTGAAGACTGGAATTCCTCCTTTTGAATTTCCCATTCCTTCTTTCTTAAGTAAAACCAAAAAATATGAATCGTAGAAATCCACTAGCGAGGTTTTATCAAATTCTCCACCTCAAACTCCTTCATTCCCTCCAATCATTTCAATACCTTCCATTCCAACAACTGGTGCTAGTTCTTCTAGTCCAAGCACCCAATCTGCCTCTTCTTCAACTCAAACTCCACCCATATCCTCATCCACTCAAACCCCTCCTATCATCTCATCCACTCAAAGTCCAATGGTAGGACAACAACCACCACTGCGAGTAAGACCATGGAATAATCTTGGTGTTGTAGCAATGGAAGCTCCTCTTCACCCTCTTCCTAAGCATCCTGAAAGATGGTTGCCCAAATTTAATCCTGATGATGAACTACCAACTGAGGAACATCTCCATAACTATATGTTTGCCATAAATTTAAATGAAGTTAGTGAAGAAGACTGCGTAGTCAGATTATTTCCATATACTCTTACAAGATCAACAGGATCCTGGTACTTTTCGTTGCCCCCTCGCTCCATAACTAGTTGGGATATGTTCGAAGAAAAATTCCTAGCTAAGTGTGGAGATGATAGAACAACTACATCTCTCATCAATGAATTGTCCAATATAAAGGCTAATACAGGAGAAAATGTCAAATATTTCAACTCCAAATTCAACAAACTACTCAATAAAATTCCAACTACATCAGCCCCTGGTGTTGATGTTCAAATTGAGTGGTACATATCTTCTCTTTCTTCCAATATAGTCACTTTTGTAGATATAGATAATTTGGCCACATTAGCCGAAAACATGAAGGAAACCCTATCTGTAGAGAAACACATACTTGCTCTTGAAAAGAAAACCTCTCAGGAAGATATAAAATCTAAGAAATTTACTTTCAAAGATGACTCTAAAAAGAAAGCCCCAAAATACCCTTTTGATCTTGAAGGCCTTCAGAAAGTACTGAAAACCATGTCTAACAAAATGGTTGAATGTTATGAAACCATCTCACAAAAAGATAGAAAAGATAGATCAACGACTTAGAAATCAACCTCTTGGAGGGGGCAACCTCCTTTACATTACACAAATGAACAATTATTGGATGATAAAAATGACAAAACCTCCTTTCTATATATAGGAGTCTAAGGGGTCACAATATAACCAAAACCAACCTAAAAATAGTAATATAAGGGCATAAAAATAACAATAGTGGGCTTCTGTGGGGCACAATAATAAGAATATGGGAACAATAGGGGCACAACAATAACAATAAGGGATACAATGACAATAGTAATGGGGAAATCTCTAGTATTATAGGAACATAACATGACCCTCTCCTTCAAAAGAGTGTTGCCCTCAACGATTGAGTAGTTTTAGATGCTTATGTATAAAATTCTCATCCTCCCATGTGGAATATTCAACGGGTAAGTTCTTCCACTTGATGAGATACTCTGAAATTGATCGATTTCGTAGCTGTCGAGTTCTTGTTTCTTTGATTGCTTCAGGTTCCAATACGATTTTTCCTTCGTCATCAAGTTCTGGCAATATTGTTTGAACTGGGAGCTTGTCACCTATAACCTTTTTTAAGCATGAAACATGGAAAACTGGGTGCACTCGGGAAGCTATAGGAAGCTCCAATTTGTATTCCATAGCACCTATCTTTTGTAACACCTTGTACGGACCATAATACTTTGGAGATAATTTATTATCCTTCTTAGCTTGCTTGAGGTACATTTCTTTATATGGTTGTAATCGTAGGAATACCCAATCACCTACATCAAAACTTCTTTTGCTACGATGTTGATATGCCTGTTGTTTCATTCTATTTTTTGCCAATGTGATGTTATCCTTTAAGAGTTGGAGAACTTGTTGTTGATGCTCGACGTGATCTTCCACTGCTTGAACCTTAGATTTTTTTTTATAAATATGATGTGATGGATGGTGGATGATATCCATAAAGTGCCATAAGTGGGGTCATTTTTGTTGCAGTATGGAAGGAAGTCTTATACCACCATTCAACCAAAGGCAACCATTTGATCCATTGTGTCTGTTTATCAGATACAAATCAACGAATATATCATTCCAAAAATTCATTTACTATCTCAGTTTTCCCATCAGATCGAATTTGATAAGATGAGCTATGAGCTAAATGAGTACCAATACAAGAAAACAATTATGTCCAAAAATTTCCAGTGAAAATGGGATCTCTATTGCCTACAATAATCTTTGGGTTTCCATGTAGCTTTTGAATTGTTTCCATAAATGTAGTAGAAATTTTACTAGCTTTAAATGGATGAGATAATGCACAAAAGTGTGCATACTTGGTAAGTTTGTCAACTACCAACATGATAAGACTCTTTCCTTCGGACTTGGTTAAACCTATGATAAAATCCATTTAAACCTCCTCCCAACATTGTCTTGGAATGGATAAAGGTTGTAATAGACCTGGGATCTTAATTGTTTCAACTTTATTTTGTTGGCAAACCAAACATTCCTCCACAAACTTTTGAATATCTGATTTAAGTCCATCCAAAAAAAAATACCTTCTTAACCCTGTGGTAAGTTTTTATAAATCCCGAGTGCCCTACTAAGGGAGAGGTGTGCAATTCACTAAGAATCTTTTGTTTGAGTTGGGAATTATTACATAGGTACAATCGATATTTGTACCATAACGAATCATTTTTCTAGCTAAATGTATCAAATGTATTGGGAGCTTGTTGTAACTTTTGAATGAGTTCCCACACTTCTTTGTCATTCTTCCATCCATCCCTTGCTTTTTCTATTTAATCTGGTTGGATAATAGAAATGGCGCAAATAAATTATTCCACATCCTCATTCTTTCTTGAGAGTGCATCTACCACAACATTTTGCTTCCCTTTTTTGAGATGATTTCAAAGTCATAACCCAACATCTTCGTGACCCATTTTTGCTGCTCTTCTGAGGATAATATTTGATCTAAAAAGTATTTAATACTATCATGATATTTTTTTACCTTGAAGTGTCTTCCCATTAGGTAGGGTCGCCGTTTCTTAAGTGCATGTAGTATTGCTAACATTTCCTTCTCATAAATAGCTTTGTGTAAATAATTTCCTTTGATTGGATGAATTTTGAAAGAAATGGGTCTTTTTTCTTGCATTAAAACAACACCAATTCCATTTCTTGAGGCATCAAATTCGACAATAAAGTTTTTTGTGAAGTCTGGTGTAGCTAAGACCAGTGCTTGGCACATTGCCTCTTTAAGATGTTCAAAGGCCTTCGTTGCTTCTGGAGTCCATGAAAATGCATCTTTCTTCAATAATGTTGTTAGAGGTGCTGCTATTCTCCCATAATTCTTAACAAACTTGCGATAATACCCTGTCAACCTAAGAAATCCTTGCAGATGCTTTATGAATGTGGGGTTTTCCATTCCTTAATGGTTTTAATTTTGATAGGGTCTACCTTAACACCTTCATGAGAAACAATATGACCCATTCTACTCGAAAGAAACATTTGGAGGTTTTTGCATATAATTGTTTCTCTTCCAATAGTTTGAGCACCCTATCAACATGTTCAACATGATCCTTTCAAGACTTGCTATAGATTAGTATATCATCAAAAAATACTAACACAAATTTTCTAAGGAAGGGTTTGAAAATGGAATTCATCAAACTTTGAAATGTAGAAGGTGCATTGGTAAGGCCAAAAGGCATGACCAAAAATTCATAATGACCCTCATGATTTCTAAATATTTTTTTCAGAATGTCTCCAGTCTTCATTCTGATTTGCTGATATCCTAAACAAAGATCCAACTTGGTGAAGTAAATTGACCCATGCAATTCATCCAATAATTCATCAATGACAGGTATGGGAAATTTATCTTTAATAGTGAGCTTGTTGAGCTCCCTATAATTTGGACACATGCACCATGATCCATCCTTGTTGTGGACCAATACTACTGGAGTAGAGAAACAACTTTGACTAGGTTGAATTATATCGGCCTCTAGCATTTCCACAACCATACGTTCAATTTCACTATTTTGGGCATAGGGATATCTATAAGGCCTGATGTTTGGACGAAAACTTCCTGGAATCAAATGAATAGAATGATCATGATAATGAATAGGTGGGAGGAATTTGGGAGTCTCAAATACCTTGGAATGATTGTCCAAGGATTTTTGGAGATCTGGAGAAAAAGATGATTTCGATGTGGGAACCTCTAGTGAACATAATTGTGAAATTATGCCTTGTTTTTCTTTCTTTAGAAGCTTTGTCATTCCATTAGAGCTGATTATCTTTTACAGTTTCCATGCAATACCCCTTAACTCAAATTCCTTTCCTTCTAAAGAAAATTTTATGAAAAGTTCTTGAAAATTAAAAGCTATTGTACCCAAGGATTGTAGCCATTAGACTCCTAGTACAACATCACCACCACCCATTCAAATGGAAAGCATTGGGCTATTCAATACATATTCTCCCATGGATAGCTTGATATTATGGCACTTTCTTGAGAAATTTATGGTTCCTCCACTTGCAACCATCACTTGACACTCTGGTGCTGGATATAGGAAACAATTCACTTCCTTGGCTATCTTACAATGAATACAATTATGGCTACTTCCCAAATCAATCAACACTATTACCTTTTTCTTCTTGATGTGCCCTTCTATATTAATAGTTTGAGGAGTGGTAATTCCAACCAATGCATTACAAGATATGGTTGGATTAATTTATTCTTTCTCTAGGGTTTGTTCCTGGTGTATATCCTCTTCTTTTGACAGTTTTTATTCCTTTTCTTCCTCCTCTCCACAATCTATGTAAAATAATTTCTTCTCAACACACTTATGAACTTTAGTGTATTTTCTATCACAACTGTAACAAAGCCATTTTGCTCTTTTTTCTTCCAATTGTTGTGGTTTCAACCTTGTAGGTTGTGGATGGGTAGGGGCAACAACACTTCAATCTTTATGATTGTGAGTGGTAGGCTTCCTTGTTGCCATAATTTCTCTTTCCATTTTTCTTGCCAACCTGAATGCCTTCTCCAATGAATCAAGTTCCCAAAGTTGAACCTCATGTTGGATGTTATCCTTTAAAGTACCTATGAACACATTAATCCGATGCTCTAGAATATATTTAACCCTTATATTAAATTTTTGGAATTCCTCAATGTGCTCCATCATTGAACCCTTTTGTTTGAGATTTATCAATTGGCTAAAAAAAGTGTTGCTTTTTGTATCCTAATAATGTGCTATCATTTCCTCAGTAAAAAAAGCCCAACTGACAATTTGTTTATGAGAGAAAAGCCATCGATAACATACAAACTGATTTGGTTCCAAATATAAAGTTGCAATGCATACCTTTTGTGTGTTCTGGACATTATGGAGATCGAAAAATTGCTCCATCTGTAGTATCCATGTTACGCAATACTTGCCATCAAACTTACTCATATCGATATTTGGAACGTTGTGGGTCTTTGATCCAATATTATAGTCTATGAAATCATGATTAACATTTATTTTGTTCTCATCATGAGTTTCCTTTACTACCATTTCGCCATTAGTAAGTATTTCTTATAGAAGCTTTGTCAAATCTGTCTTGAAATCTTCCATCTTAGCATCCACACCTTTCTTTAAATCATCCATCTTAGCTTCCATGCCATCCATCTTAGCTTCCACATCATTCATATTAGCTTCTACGCCTTTATTTAAACCATCCATCTTAGCTTTTGGTACTTTTTGTGCGAGTGAATTTTGTTGTGTTTGGTCTCATAATTTTGATATATCATGTTGCATTTCTTCCTCTTCTTCATGAGTCATGCTAGAGCATTCAGGTTTCTTACTAGGTGTTTCCATTTTATTTCTTTGGGGCATCAATTAATGATAATAATTCTTCACTATGCCCTTTTAATTCCTTTAAACTAATTTTTAAAACCAAATTTATGCAAAAAATTAAAAAAAAACTACATACCTTTTTTCACTTTGTAGGAGCTCGATATTGAATCTATTGTATCTCTGTGATTTTGGATCTCCAAGGTTGGAAGTTTCTTCCTGCACTAACCCTTTGAGTCCTCTTGCTAGCCTCACAAGTCTGATCAAGATTTGATTCTCCAATGAAGAGTTATGCCAAATTGCCCATGATGACCTGATTATATACTAGTTTAGTAGAGCAATCTTGTATGACATTCCACGTGTCACTATTTCGACCTTAGGTTTTGAAAATGATATCCAAAAAAGTACAGTCTATCTTCTTTATGTCACTTATTACAAAATTTGAAGCAGATGCCCCGAGAGAGAGTTATGACGATTTTTCCAAGGTCACCTATTTGGGATGTAATTCGGGGGCCTGTGGAAACCCTAACTGTCTTGGACCGTATCTCTGAAAATATAGTGAAGCAAAATAAGAAATTTGTGTCTGAGCTTCACCAATATTTCGGTTCAAATGGGGTTTAATTTCAGAATCTAAAACTTTGTAGAAAACAAATTATAGAGAAAATTCCATGATGACCTGTTTGAGATGGAATTCTGGAGCTTGAAAAAACCCTAACCTCCTTAGGTCATATCGCTGACAATATAGAGAACAAGATCTGACATTCGTACCCAAGGTTTCAAACGATTCCATCTCAAATGATTTTTTTTTATCTTCTAAAATGTTGCAGAAAAAGCATTATAGCGAAAATTCCATGAAGACCTGTTTGGAGCAACGAAACCCTAGAATCCAAAGCTCTGACACCAAATGTTATGAAACCAACTCACAAAAAGATAGAAAATATAGATCAACGACTTAAAAATCAGCCTCTTCGAGGGGGCATCCTCCTTTACATTACACAAATGAACAATTCTTGGATGATAAAAATGACAAAACCTCCTTTCTATATATAGGAGTATAAGGGATCACAATATAACCAAAGCCGACCTAGCAATAATAATATAAGGGCATAAAATTAACAATAGTGGGCTTCTGTGGGGCACAATTATAATAATATGGGAACAACAGGGGCACAACAATAACAATAAGGGATACAATGACAATAGTAATGGGGAAATCACTAGTATTATAGGGACCTCACATTGGAATGAAGAAACAAGTTGATGAATCCACTTCTGCCAAGAAACCTTTCAGATATTTTAGGAGGAATTAGTCTTCTAGTCCTCAGCCACAAAATACCATATCTAATGCTAAGTCCAACTTAGAAGAAGAGGAAGAAGAAACCACAATGACCGATGAAGAAACTGAAGAAGAAGAATTAGTCGAACTAAATGGGATGTGGGACTTTATCCTTTCAAACGAAGAAGAACAAGAATATTTTCCCATTAGCACCAGAAGCAAAGGGCCTATTGATATGACTCAATCAAATCAAAAGTAGAAAACTCCAACTCCTACTGCTAAGGAAAAAGAAATTAGCCAAAATTTTTCTCCTAAGGCTTCACAGCCAAATCCATCTTCATCAAATATTCCATCTACATCAAAAACCCTGATAGTTACTGATACCATGGAGTATAACATTGTGGAAGACATGAAAGAAACTAGGGCCAATATTTCGCTACATGAACTTAGAAAACTGAAGAAATAATAGAAAATACTACATGTTATCGTTCTGTGATTTTGAAGATTAGCAAGACAAAAGTCACAAAAGATACATCAACCCACTTATGAGTGTAGGACGCAGCCTTCCTGGACTCAGAGAGGGATCTCTCTTTGATATTTATCTTTAAATTTGTTTTTAGCGATACAATATTTTAGGCTAGATATTAATAATAAAGGGATTGTTTGTTTGTTTGTTCATTTGGTTGGAGAAAGATAAATTTTAAACATTTTCCATTGGGCAATGGAGTCATAGGCTGGGTGGTAACATGAATTTTACAGAGTGCTTACAGGGCAAGCTAACTATCCTTACCAGATTTTTTAAAGGAGAATAATAAATGGAATGACAGATAATGATATTAGTTAGGATTACAAAGCACTTAAGTATCTTGTAATCATACTTCAGAAGAAAATAGAGAGATTGTAAATACAGATAGCAGTAAGGTGTTCCAACAACATATCTTAAACTATAATTTATGCTTTACAATGAGAAGTGAAAATTCATGGATAAGTAAATAGAAATACATTAAACACAGAGAAAAAAACATCACCAGGTCAAAACAGATCAAGTATCCTGTAAACTATCCTTTTATTGATGCTCCAGCTCACAATTACAATGCTCCAAATAGAAAAATAGTTCAAATGACGAGGGTCCAACCCCTAATACACCCAATTCATGGAGTATTTAAACAAAAACTACAACGATTTTCCTTGTACACTTGGCAATCTATTATTTATTACAATGAAGGAAAAATTGACTAATGTTGCTAAAGAGTATCCACGCTGAGAAGATTGGAACAGGTGTCCCTCCTTTTCTGGAATGTTGTTGCCTAAAGTGTTAGATAGATTGGAGTGGTTTTTCTAAGGTGGATGGTGCTGACTCAAACCTATATGACTACTCTATTCATCCTTGTATCGTTCTTCCTGGTAGTCACATAAGTCACTCCATGCTTCCCCTTTAGGGATCCTAATTTTGAGTAACCTTCAGTACACATCATCAGCATCAGTGTATTTTGCAAATGATGGCTTGACCAAAAATACATGCTTCAGCTCATGTTGAATGTAAATTTGATTGTTGATTGCTTCTAGTAAAGCTTTTCCTGTTATGTTGCCTTTGATGTTTGACAAATTTGCAACATCCGTGTCTATGCCTTGAAGATTCTAAACATAATACCCTCTATCCATGAGTTTTTCATTTATAAAAAACAGAGAGGGAAGACCCTTTTGGCGCAGAGGCAACATTCTATTAAAAAAATTGTTTATTGTCAATTCTAAAACTTGGCACTTTTCCTTCAACTGCACATTTAAACTCTTCTTTATCAGCACCTTCTTGACTTGTAGTATGGTTTATGTCCTATCTGCCACTCCCAAGTCTTCCAGCTCATATTTTTTTCTTGCACTTAGGAACTTGATAATTCTATTTGTTGTCTCTATCATATCTCCTTACCCTATGTTGGTGGCTAAAATGGCTTCTTTGTATTTTTCCAGCAACTCTTTCTGCTCAAAAATAATTTGGATGTTAGGCCAAATTTCATTCATATGATCTATGATATTGTGCCAAATGATTTACTTAACCCTCCCTAGAGTATTCCCAACGGAGGACTCTTTTTCTGACTTCTGAAGCTTCTCAATCAATGCCTTTTCTCTCTGCATCTCTACCAAGTGGTTATCTTTAGCGCTTTTAAAATGATATTGTAACACACTAACTTGATATTCCAGCCTTTTAATTTCTTCATTTTGTAGATTCATTCCCTCCATAGATATTGCCTATTGTTCTGTATCGTTTCCTGCTCCTGTTGCTGTACCTGTTGGAGTAGTTATGGGGAGGTCTATTAGAGGAAGGGTCTCCATTGTGGTGATAGCCATCTATGCTACTTTTTCCTTTTCCTGCACCATCTTTTCCATATTTGTCTCCATCTGTTTGATTTGGATGGACTGCTCCACTATAAGTTTCATCATGTTAGCTTTTATGCTCTCTATTTCCTTGGTTAGTGGGTCATGTGTAGCAGGCAGCTTGAGCTACTTCTTCAAATATGCGATGTATAGCTCTTTCTTCTTTATCACTTCTTTCACTACCTTAGTATCTAAGGGGTCATACCCAATTTTTATTATTAAGTCTTCCAAAGACTTAACCTTGGTCTCCTTTGATAATGACAAAATTTTCCCCATCTTCAACTAAGACCGAGCATTTGAAAGGTCTACCTGCATTTTGAACAAATTCATGGAACTGTTGGTCAAAATAGATGAAATCATTTCACCTGTTTGCTTGTGCATCTCTAGCTGATCAATTGGATGCACATTTTTTACATAAAACTCAAATGAAGTCTCCTTGTAGTATGTTGGAGTTTTAGGCTCTGATGTTTGTGCCTCCAGAAATGCAATATGCATCTTACCCTTCTCCGAGTCAAAGAAAAAGAGAATTTTGCCTTGTGCATTTGCACTATGCTTCCAAAATTGAGCATAAGTGCTCTTCTTGAGCATTTCATTCCTAATTTTGATTTTCCTGAAGGTATCAAATACAATTTCTTCTTTCTTTTTCGTCACCTTTGTAGGTGAGGACACTTGAAGAGTTTGTTGTATTTTTGAAGTTGGAGTAGAAGGAAATTATTGTCCTCCAGCTAGTGAAGAATCTGGAATATCAATTATTTTGATCACAATCTATGGTGGTGATCCTTTATCTATATCGATGTGTTGTTTTTCTAGTTTTCTTTCTGTACTTCAATTTGAACTCCTTTATGGAAATATTAGTTCCTAGTGATTGTTCTTCTCTGGATCTCTTCCATGTTATTCCTTGCTCTGGTTATTTTCCTTTTTTAGAACTTTCTTCAGTAGTTTGTTTCTCCTGTGGCCTTGGGGTTTGTGCACTGGATGATGAGATTACCTGCTCCTCAGCCTCCTGTAATGTATCTAGAATCCACTCTATTTGATTCATGTATTTTTCGATTTCAGGTCTTTGAGTGTGGATGTAGGCCGTGGATTTATTTTCCACCCTCTTCTTAGAAATAATATCACAAGTGTCATAAGACCAAGTGAAGCTATGGGTGAAATTCATCTCTCTTAGTCTTCTATCTACCTCCTCTCTTGCAGCTCTGCTATTGGAAATGAAGGGACCAATTTGGGACTGATCCTGAAATGGGATTTCTTCTGGGCTACTACAAAATGCATCTCATCTACACTGATCATCTGTCTGATATACTCTAGTGCAAAGATCCTCATGGGGAGGAACTTTGGAAGCTTGTAGGGGGCCAATACAAAGCCATACACTCTTATTTCAGTGTAGTTTTGGTACAAGTACCAATCACTAGTTCTGGCTTGATCAGGCAACTGTATAATTATTTTTGTGTCTTCACTTATCCTTGGTTCTCCAGTTCCACTAAGGAGGCTCATTACTGGGTGTACAAACATTTCCGCAAATGTATTGTATTTGAAATCCTTTTTATCTTTCATAACTAAGGTTGTCCAAAATATCACTAATTGAGGCTCACCTTCATCATTCATTTTTCTCAATGAAAACTGAAACCTATCTTCCTGAAAATACACAAACATGTAAACCAACACTGAGGAATAATGAAAAACTTCTTCTGTGAAAAAGTTGACAAGCTGTTCATGAATTACATCTGCTAGAAACTAGTTGAAGTTGAAAATGATTGAGGGCTTTGATTCAGTAGAGAGGATAGATAAGAAATCTATAATAGCTTTATCAAGGAATTGATCAGAATAATAGCCAAGTAGGTAGGAAAGAACTGAGGCAATATGTCTAGTTTTGTCAGGGAAAATAGAGGAGGAATAAGGAGGGTTTTTGCCTGGCAGAGGTGTGTTCTCGGCCATGAAAAGCTCTAATGTTTTAGCTCTTTTGGAGAAATCAAGTTTTTGGTACATTTCAATCAAAAATTCATGTGAAAAAGGAACAAATCCTTCAATAACTGGGGCATGCATCATCTGCGTGATTGATTGAGCATCAATTGTGAATAAACTATGTCTTGTTGGGGCCATCATTGCCCTTTGTTGTGGGTTGTAACAAGAATGGAACTTCTTGATCAGTTCTGGACAACTCTGTGTTTTAGGGAAGATATAGAAAGGCAGGTTGGTGTCCCACAGGCCTATGTCATCCATTTCCTCCATGAATTTGTCCTCCCACCAACAATATACATTAAATAGATCAAATTCTGAGAGGGTTTCATGGATCTTGAAATCCCTGTCAGCCAATGGTAAATGATCTAAATCCAGTGGTGGGTGCACAATTGGGTTAAATATTTCTATTTCTTTCTACTTAGGTGCCATTGTTGTCTACTCCGTAATAGAAAATGATGAAAGAAGTGGAATTTTTAGTGAGGGGGAAAGAAATGGATTTGAATAGAAATGGGATTCAAGGATAGGAATTGATGATCATTGCTTGAAAATTAGTAATCCTAGACTGTGTTGTTGTTCACTTGCTCTACTTTTCATTCTCTACAATAGATGAATGGAGTGGGAGGATGCGTGTGCAAGTGAACAATAACATTTAAAATTTGAACTCGGTGCAAATTTGGTGGTTTTATGATTTGAAATCAAGTCGTTGGATTGGCTTAATTTGGCATGGGTCCATTGGCTAATGGCCCAACGTCATTTATGGCTCAACGATGGGAATGGGGATGATTGGATGGATGGGATGGGTCGGCACGGTGAGGTGGTGAGTGTTCAAAGGTCACTTGGGTGAGTGGTTTGGACGATACCAAATACAACTTTTTGGGGGGCTTGTAGAGTGGTAGGTAATATGGGGGGCAGTGCAAACTCACGAGAGAACAACACATGGGGGAGAGGAAACCGCTGACTTCAGACCCCCCGTGGCATGAACTTTCAAATTGTGGGGGGGGGGGGGCATAAAAATGACGTGGGCCACTCGATCCGGTAGAGTGAACGGAGATGAGGGGAAATATGGTGGGTTGGTTAACAATGACATGAAGGGTGAGTGCGTGGTGGGGTCAGGTTATGAATGGGGGTAGACTATAGGAATATGAAAGGGAAAATAAATAAGGTTTAAAGGGGGGGATAATTATTAATGTGTCATAAGCCCCTTTTCCTTACAAATCTTGCTATTCGACCTTAGAAAGATTGAATTTTCTTTGAACCTTAGGAAATATCTTCCAATTTTTAAGAAGGTCCTCTGATACCCCTTCTTTATTCTCTGATTCTACCTACCCTTATTCTCTATCCTAGCATTTTTTGTTCTTTCATTGTTTTTTTTTCTTTTTCATCTCTTTTCTTTTAAGATCTAACCTACTCTATCAATTATTTATCCTCTTTGGTCTATATTAAACAGTTGGACCAAATTCCATTTCTACCTTGCTACTGATTTTCCAAGATTTAACTGTTTGGAAACTCTTTATTTTCTAACCTATCAACAGAAATTGAAATTTGTTGAATCATGCTTAAATTGTATGATTTGAACAATATTTGGGGCTTTCTTTTTCTTCTTATTTTTCTCTTTTTGTTTTTTTGTATACCCTCTTTTCATTTCTTTTTCCTCTTTTTTTATGAAATCAATTGAAAATTGAAATCTATGGACAATTTGAAACCTGCAAACTGTGAAATGCTTAATCACCTTGAGATCCTATAAATTATAGGACCCTAACAGTGGCTCCAGTTGGGGATGGCACTTCTCAGCTTGAAGTGTCAAGAACACATGACCAACAGCCTTGATTCTTTCAAATCTATTTTGTCTTCAACTGATTTCTTTTATCAAATAAACTAATAAAAAAAAAACCTAAAACTTGTGATATTTACAATGGAGTGAGGAGATTTATGTTCTTATGAGAAATAATGTTTCAACATCCTGCCACTGTGAGTACCTCCTGATAATTTTGTTCCATCGAATTCTTTGAGAAAAAATGCATTATTTCCTTTGAAAGTTGAAATGAAATATGGACCATTCCAAAGATTCTTAAATTTACCATGTTTCCCTTTTTCTTCTCTTCTTGAGTCCCACTTTAACAATTTGTCCGCCATGTTGAAATCATCAACCTTGGTTCTTCTGTCAAAAATTTATTTATATTTTCTTGGATAACTGGAGTTCTGTTTTAAAATTTTTCTCTGGATTGTTGTAATTGAATGGTCTGATATATCCTCCTTTGTATATCACTAGGTTCACTTTGTATCTCCTGGATGATCTTCATAACTGGTACTCCCAATGGAGATAGGAAATAATGCATCTATACCATAAACCAACTGGAATGGGGACATGCTAATTGATTTCTTTGTAGTCAAACTGTCAGCCCATAATGCATAGACCAATTTGTTGTTCCATGAATTCTTATTGTCCTCTAATATCTTCTTAATAATATTCACCAAACTTTTATTAGAAGATTCAGCTAACACATTACCTTGAGGGTAATAAGATGTTGAATGTCCCAAAGAGATATGATATTTGTGACAAAAACCCACCATCTTTTTTTACTTCAAAGCTGCAACATTATCAGTGATCAGTTTCCTAGGAAAACCAAATCTAGAAAGGATATTGGTTTCTAAGATCTTTATTTTGATAGAGTCAGTAGAAGCTCTTGAAGGAATGGATTCTATCCATTTGGTAAAATAATCAGTGGTAGCTAGGATCCATTTATGTTTGGAAGAGGATGGAGGATGCATTTTACTAATGAAATCCAGTCCCCATTGCTGGAAAGGTCTTTCAGCAAAGATGGGTTTCAAAGGCAGGGGTAACAATTTTCTCTTTGCTTCAAAAAGTTGGCATTTGTGGCAAGTGGTTACCATCTTATGGATTTCTGGCAATAGTGTAGGCCAATAATAACTAGCTCTAAGGATTTCATTTGTAGTTTCCTTCCAATAAATATGACTTTCACAATCACCTTCATGAAATTCCTGAGTAAAACATCTTTTAACAAGCATCTGAGTAAAACACCTCCAACATCTTTCCAATACAATATACTACCAACAATACAAAATTTGACAACTTTCAATTTGAGAAATATAGCTTTTGTTTTGGATAATCCAGGAGGAGCATTTAAATTGAAAAGGACATATAAAATTTCTTCATACCATGGAGGATTTAAATATGCCTCATCTATGGGTGGAGTCACCAATTCCTCAAGATCATCCAAAGCAAACACCATGTTGATGTCTAAAGCATTGAAATTTGATTCAACCATTAATTTGGCTAATCCCTGTCCTTTGATCAACTTGGTGGGCTTGATTTCTATATCATATTCCAATATCACAACTATCCATTTGCCTCTCTTCCCATATGGTCCATTTTGAGTGAGAATGTCTTTGACCACTACATTGGGCACATAAGCAATGATATGAGAATGTAAAACATAAACCCTGAAATCTTTAATTGCTTTGACTAAAGAAAATGCTTTCTTTTCCATGATATTGTACTTCAAAGAAGCATCTATCAATGCTTTGCTAAAGAATTCTATTGGTTTTTCTTGTCAATCATTGTTTTTCTATAATAACAGAGCAACAATAGTATGTTTAGTTGGAAAAGAAAATATTATGAAATCCTTGGTGAAATCTGACCTGATTAAAATTGGAGCTTCTGTCAATGCATGTTTAACTAGGTCAAAATATTGCTTAGCTTCCACATTCCATTTGATTTCTATATCCTTTTTAAGCATGTTTGTTATATTCCTGAGTAATTTGGCCAGATTTGGTATAAATATTCTAAAAAAATTGATTCTCCCAATAAAAGACTAAAGTTCTTTCATGTTTCTTGGATGATTGATTTTTAGGATGCCTTCAATCCTACTAGGGTCAATCTTGATTCCATCTTTGGATATGTTATTGTTTTGGAGAATTTTGTATCTATGGATAAATACTAATTCCCTAGATAAGTAGTTGTATCTAGAACAACAATTTAAGTTGTTTTAGACTTTTCCTATAAGTAATAGATAAGATGAGAAGATAAGAAGACCTACTTGTAGTTCCGCTTTCCTCTCGTCTCCCTTGTATCGATCATGTCGCTCCTTCCCATACTTAATACACTTTAGAAGTACCCTGTAAACACAAGTGAAAACAAAGAACCAATCAAAGCACACAATATATTGAATATAAGTGAAAGGAATCAGATAAAATTCACACATATAAGCATTATGAAACAATACAAGCATATGCGAAAAAGGTTCAAACAATTTATTAGATAGAAGAAGGAATTACAACCATTGGTGTCTGATTCAAAGCCATTCCTCCAACTTGGATCCCATCCAGATCACATCAAAAGCATGAAAAACTTGTATCATTACAATACTTGCTTCAAAGCCAATTCTCATAGCAGCGTTATCTCCTTACAATTCAACATAATCTAGCCCCTGATCACTTAGATGAGTGGTCAATTTATAGTAAGATGAAGGAGGTTTTGTCATAAATGGTTGCATTGAATGGCCTTCCATACTGAGAATTAGTTCCATGGAGGAAGTGATGAGAGGATAGGATGCACCTTAACTCATTCCTCATCCACTTTCGAGCTCATAGGAGTTGATAAGTGACAGAACCTTCTAGATGACTTCAAAAGATAAGAATATTCCCCAAACCCTATGTGAATTTCGCTCAATCTCTCCCACCGCAGGTGAAAGGAAGCCTAAGTGCTTTGTAGAGCACCCTGGCATGGACTTAACTGCTCTGTAGTGCACCCTCACAAGGGCTTACATGCGCTGGTCCCTCTAGAGGCTATTTCTGGATGTCTTCAAGTCATGAAACTGTCTAGGAAGGAGGCATTCAAAGGGGTGACTTGTTTGGGGGATGTAGAAACTAAAATTAGGGTTTGATGGGCCCTAAAACACTATTCTGGATGATGGGATTGATGTGCAGAAATGGATCTGTAACAGATGCCCCCTAAAGCATGAAGTCAAAAAAATGCCAATGTCGAATGAAATGCTTTATGATGTGATGAGGAGGTATTAAAGTGGAAGGTGACCTACATCAATTACAATACATATATCATGATATTTGATTTTACATGAATTGATGAGGGAAGGCATACCCATGCTCAACTTATAAACTTTCATTACATGTACATAAACAATCATCTACATATATAGACCCATGATCGGAATGACCATCAATGTAAAGCGATTGTACATATGATTTAGTACTCCTGAAATCATAGCTCGGATGGATGAAACTAGATTCAGGGTCTTCTATCTCGTTCAATCGTTCACTCAAGTATGAGTCTGACCATGTGAATATGTGATATGAAGTCGAACATGGGAAGACACCATTTGATTACCAACGAATGATGTAAGATGTTAACAGATGTGAGAGAAATCACTTATAATCATAATGATCCTCAAGGTACTGCAATACATTTTTCATGGTGTGAATGGATGATTTGATGTCAAACACCATACAAAGTCTTTCATTCAAAGGCCATTGATGTATGCCTATCGCTGGAAGAGAGAAACTTGCTATTGATACATGCAAGCCTCAAGGTACTAAAAGGGTGTTTCTAAGTCAACTTCTTGGATAATGAGATGATGTCGACAAGAAGCAACTCATCGCAGGAGAGCCCTCATGTATCCCACATCAAAAACAAGAAAAGAATGTAGTGATTTTAGAGATGGAATTTGACTGACGACACAAGGTTCAGGAATGGCGGTCATGAAAATGAAGATTTATGGTATTGTAAAGCATGAATTTTGACTAAGTGACTTCTCTTGAACATGTCGGCGACAATGAAATGAATTGGTAGCATAGACCCAAAACAAAATTATGGATGGTATGATAGACCAACGATGTGATAACCATCAAGCTAATAACCCAACCCAAATAGTCATGGTAATGGAGTGAAAGTGTCATGTTGAAGAGCGACCTGCGACCATAAAGTGGTTTTCCCCTTTTTCCCATTTTCCCTAGTCATTGTTGACTAGTACCTCTTTATTTTTATCAAGCTTTAGGAGGATAACATATTCTTGTTGTATAATTTCACCCTTCGGGCAAATCCATCACTATTTGATGTTTTAACGAGTCTAGCGAAGGTGAAACTTGGTCTTGTCTAGATGGACAAGTTTGTCACTATTTGATGTTTTAACGAGTTTAACGACAAAGATAACTTATTCCTTTTCATGTGTAGAGAGTTTGAAAAGGGACAAACAGAAAACACCATAAGTTCTTTTTCGTAAATAATCTCTCAAGCTTGAAAAAGAATAAAATAATACAAGAGAGATGTAGATTCCAATTCGTTAACGAGGTGGAAAGGACAAGCACTTGACAATCTTTTCATATTTAGAGAGTCTGAAAAGAGCTTAAAGAGGAATCTACTTTGAGGAATGAGTGGTGTCTAGGATAGCAACAGGTTTCGGTGATGTTGGAAATTCTCAAAACATGTTGATTTATGTGAAGAGGCGGGCTAATAAGACCACTCATTGCAACTGTTCCTCAAAAAAGGTAAAACAACCAAGTGAAAGCATATGATCGGCCAAAGGGATGGTGGCAATGGGATGAAAACAACCAAGGCTTAGATAAAAAAGGAGGCTGATAGAATGGCAATCGTGAGGTTTAAAATGGAGATGTGTTCATTTTTACACAACATTGAACCATTGGGAACTATGCTTGGATTCAGTTTCATGTTTACACAAGCTTGAAATGAAAAAATATGCTTGGATTTAGTTTCACTTTTACACAAGCTTAAAATGAAGAACTATGCTTGAATTCAAACTCATTTTTACACAAGCTGGGTTGATATTAGTTTACATGCCCCCAGCATGATGAAAGGGAAAGTCTCTTGTAACCATATGGAAGTCGCTGCGGTGAAGCAGGATGGTTATCCAACATCTTTTTAGCTTCATCCAGATAGGGACAAAGGTAGATGGGGTAATTACCTTCACATAACCTATAGGAAAACTTAATTTTACCACTAGGTGCATGTCCCCCAAGCTTCATTACATTCACTTAATTAGACTACTCCTGGCTATCAAGTGGATGGAATGAAGGTTCTTTAACGAGATCAGGCGAAAGACTCAATTGGGATTTTACGAGATCTACTCAAATACTCGTCTTGGAACTTTGCTCCAGGGGAGATTGTTTCATTTTTTAATGAGCTTGAAACAAGACAAGGAACTCTGCTCAAGGACCTATTTCATTTTTTAATGAGGTTGACACAGTAAAAGAACTATCCTCATTCCCCTTGTTTCATTTTTTAACTAGGTTGACACAAGACAAGGAACTATCTACGTGGGAGTTGTTTCATTTTTTAATGAGGTTGACACAGTGAAAGAACTATCCTCATACTCCTTGTTTCATTTTTTAATGAGGTTGACACAGGACATGGAACTATCATCATTGGAAGACACCATCTGATTACCAGCCAATGATGTAAATTGTTAACAGATGTGAGAGAAATCACTAATAATGATAATGATCCTCAAGGTACTGCAGTACATTCTGCATGGTGTGAATGGATGACTTGATGTCAAACACCATACAAAGTCTTTCGATCGAAGGCCATTGATGTATGCCTATCTCTGGAAGTGAGAAACCTAACATTGATGCATGCAAGCCTCAAGGTACTGAAAGGGTGTTTCTAAGTCAACTTCTTGGATAATGAGCTGATGTCGACAAGAAGCAAATCATCGCAGGAGGGCCTTGATGTATCCCACATCAATGACATGAAATGAGTTTCATGATTTTAGAGATGGAATTTGACTGACGACACAAGGTTCAGGAATGGCAGTCATGAAAATGAAGATTTATGGTATTGCAAAGCATGAATTTTCATTGAATGACTTCTCTTGAACATGTCAGTGACACTGAAATGAATTGGTAGCATTGACCGAAAACAAAATGATGGATGGTATGATAGACCAATGGTGTGATAACCATCAAGCTAAGAACCCAACCCAAATAGTCACAATGATGGAGTGAATGTGTCATGTTCAAGAGCGACCTACTACCATAAAGTGGTTTTCCCCTTTTTCCCATTTTCCCCAGTCATTACTGACCAGTACCTCTTTATTTTTATGAAGCTTGATGAGGATAACGTATGCTTGCTGTATAATTTCACCCTTCAGGAAAATCCATTACTATTTGATGTTTTAATGAGTCTAGCGAAGGTGAAACTCGGTCTTGTCTAGATGGACAAGTTTGTCGCTATTTGATGTTTTAACGAGTTTAACGATAAAGGTAACTCAACACTTTTCATGTTTAGAGAGTTTGAAATGGGACAAAAAGAAAACTCCATAAGTTTTTTTTCATAAAGTAATCTCTCTAGCTCGAAATAGCATAAAATAATACAAGATAGATATCGTTTCCAATCCATTAATGAGTTGGAAAGGACAAACGCTCGAAAATATTTTGATAATTAAAGAGTCTGAAAAGAGCTTAAATAGGACTCTTCTTTGAGGAATGAGTGGTGTCTAGGATAGAAATGGGTTCCAGTTATGTTGGAACTTCTCAAAACATGTTGATTTATGTGAAGAGGCTGGCTAAGAAGACCACTCATTACAATTGTTCCTTAAAAAAGGTAAACCAACCAACTGAAAGCGTATGATCGGCCAAAGGGATGGTGGCGATGGGATGAAAACAACCAAGGCTCATATGATGAAAGAGGCTAATAGAATGGCAATCACGAGGGTTAAAATGGAGATGGGTTCATTTCTACACAAGCTTGAACCATTGGGAACTATGCTTGGATTCATTTTCATGTTTACACAAGCCTGAAACAAAAAACTATGCTTGGATTCAGTTTCATTTTTACACAAGCTTAAAATGAAGAACTGTGCTTGAATCCAGTTTCATTTTTTACACAAGCTTGAAATGAAGAACTATGCTTGAGATTAGTTTTCATGCCCTAAACATGATGAAAGGGATAGTCTCATGTAACTAGATGGAATTCGCTGCGGTGAAGCCTAAAAGCTTTCCTTCTTCAAGGCCGAACAATGATTTCTTAGGATTAAGTGGAACACCAAAATTTCTGCACTTTTCAAATACCTTTCTTAGATGTTCTAAATGTTCTTCATCATATTTTGAAAATACTATGATGTCATCAAGATAAATTACAATGAAATATCCAATCTCTTCTAAGAAAGCAATATCCATTGCTCTTTGAAAAGTGGCACCTGCATTCATTAATCTAGAAGGCATTTTAACATACATAAAAGTTCCCAAAGGGGCAGTGAAAGTAGTTTTATCTTGATCATCAGGATGTAATAGGGCTTGATTGTATCCTAAGAAACCATCTAACAAGGAAATCCTGCTAGAACCCACTACCCTTTGCAATATATGATCCATATTTGGTAAGGGATAGTTGTCCTTGAGAGAAACCTTGTTTAGATTTATAAAGTCAGTGCACAGTCTTATTTAACCACTTTTCTTTCTTGTACACACTATGTTGGATACCCATTTCAAATATCTTATCGAGACTATGATCTTAGAATCATATATCTTCTTGATTTCCTTTTCAACCAAAGGCATTAAAACAGGGTTTATCCTGCATAGCTTCTGTTTAAATGGCTTTTGATCTTCTTTGAGTGGAAATTTGTGTTGTATAATGCTAGTATCATAAGCTTTCAAATCTTCATAACTCCAAGCAAACACATCTATGAATTCTTTGAATAGAGCTATATATTTTCTTTTAGCCATGAGGGGTAGTGATTTTGATAGTTTTATGATTTTGGGGTTCAATTCACTACTTATATTGCATTATTCTATGTTTGTCCTTGTGGGTTCTACTTTTGGGTTTCTAGCAACATCGTTAAAATCAAATAGTTCTTCTAAAGGAGCGATTCCTCTAGAGAGAACATTATCTTTAATTTGGAGTACTTTAAATTCTTCTTTTTTCTAGGTCCTTATGTATTTCAATTTTTTGTACAGTTTTATTTACAGGAAATTTCTCCTCATAGACATAAGTTTTTTCTAAATCACTATGTAGATCAGTTTGACTGTCTATTTCACTTTCCAAATCTATGTTGCAGTTCTCAAAATTCATCTTTTTATTGCAAACAACTTTCAATCTTTTTTTCATTCCCAAAACCTTGCAAGTTATATCATGTTATCAGGAATTGTAGGGCGATGCTTTACTTCAACTGTGTATTTTTTGTTTGGATGGGGTAATTTGCAAGTGCTGGCTGAAAAATCTAGTCCATTGGCCAAAGCATTCTAGAGCCTAGGGATAACAGCAAGGTCATACTCTTCAAATGTTTTGAGGAAATCAATAATAACATTTCAATATTCTCTCAATCTGGGGTGTTTAACTAAGTATTGTCCTTTGATTTGTCTAATGATAAGATCAGAGTCTCCCTAGATAGAAATCCTTTTGGCACCTATCTTTTTAAGCAACTTTAAGCCTAATAATAATGCCTCATATTTTGCTATGTTGTTTGTACACAGAAAATTCGGTTTATAAGAGTAACCTTGAGCCTGATTAGTTGTCGAATTATATAACTAGATTCCAGCCGCTGGTCTTGTTTTATGACATGAACCATTGAATGTGATATTCCACAGAGGTTCTGTTTCATAGTTTTGCTGCATAGTGGGTACTTGAATGTCATGCTTTTCATCAAATTCATTTTTTTCCTATTTCACCTGAGTATCTATGTCTCCAACATTGTCATTATACATAATGAAGGAATCAAGATCAATGTGGACTGAGTAGAGGGGATAATTGTCTGGCCTTTCTTGACTACTCACCATGTACTTCATTAATGTTTCTCTATATAGTCTCCTTGATTGACCAAATACTGGTATTGTGGCATATGTCATATCCATTTGAAGTGTTCCCTGCAACTTAGCCCCCAAAGACTGTGATAAAAACATACTATACTTAGGAGGGATACTTTCTACTACAATGTCCATCACTAAAATTTTAGCTGGTATCTGGGCTGGCGTGACACAAAGGTCCTTAATTAGACCTAGACATCTAACCTTGTTGTATTCAAAAGTACAGATCCTTATATGGTCTAGTGATTTCCAATCCAAGTTTCTCCATAACAATTTTTGGCATGAGATTATGTGATGCACCTTAGTCTAACATGGCATTATGAAGGATCTTATCATGAATATTAAGGTTGACATAAAATGGAGGAACACCTCCTTCTTGAGGCTTTCCATCAACTGCTGGTCCAAACAAGAGTTTAGGCAGGTCATCACTTAAATTCACTGTATCTGTGTTAGGGAAAGTTTTAAGAACCACCCTAAATTTATATGTATAATAAATGGGCGAATCCCCATGCTACATAGGAAAAATGGGAGGCGATTTTATCACTAATATAATATGTATATATATATATATATATATATATATATATATATATATATATATATATATATATATATATATATATATATATATATATATATATATATATATATATATATTGGCGAATCTCTCACCAAATTATATTATCTTGTAAAGTCTTGGCGAATATTTCACTGAATTATAAAATCTTGTAAGATCTTGGAAAATCTTTCACTGATTAATAAAACATTGTGATGTCTTGGCGAATGTTTTGTTAAAGTATGAAACCATATATGATAATAATAAAACATATTCATTAAACTGTAATATACTAACATACATGTTTGGAAAAAAGAAACATAATTTCCACTTCCTACAAACAATGTTTCAAATTTTAGTGGCCATGTTTGTCATGGTGGGAGAGATTAATGTTTTCTCTACCAGTTTTGTCAAGCTACCACTTTTTCCAAGCTATCAAATTTCTTTCTTATTCCATAGGCTCCAACTGCGAGATAAAAAAAAAACACATCAAGTTTTTTTATGCCAACACGCTAACAAGTAGAAAGCCCCAACTATATAATATAATGAAGTAGTAGGTATCCCAAAGGCTTGAAGGGGATCTAATGGAAAGAAGTGATTGTTGTTAGAAGCCTTCCAATCAATATATAAATATATAAATGTAGATTTCTTATTATTTTAATTGGAAATCTTCAATTAAATAATAAAATTTAATTACGTCTCTCTCAATCTAAATTCCGTATTAGCATAATTCACTACCTTCATACCATTTTTAACAGCGTTGTAACATGTGGATTAATTTTCTTTTTGGTGCACAATCTCCACCTTTTAGGAAAATATGGTGCAGTGACCCAACCCCTACAGATCATTACAACAAACTAAGAATAGCAGATAAGATGAAAGGTTGTACAAACTAGCATATTTTTCAAACAACTAATCCAAGATCAGTACCTTAACTTTTTCATGAAGAAATCATATTGAGAACGTCTAAAAAATGGTGGGAAATCTGGGCAGCTACTATCTGTCTTCTACGAGGTGATACAAAAGAGTTAAGATTTCATTGTTTTGAATTTTTTTTTGCTACATCAGAAAAACCAATATTAATGGAGATATTAGTATTTTTTACTAAATTTTGTGAAGTGACTAAATGTAGCTTTAACCATTCACCTTAATATTTTTTTACAATATAATTTCCTAAGTCTATTTAATATCTTCATTATCATCAAAACCAACCTATATCCATCTTAACTCCACATCTACCACTCTTAGAGGGATGAAATCTATTTATCCATCCTAGCACTTGGTAGACCAGGAATTAAGATGGATCTAAGCTGATAGAATTTCCCCTTTAAATAGTCTATGCTCACATGAATACCATGGTATTACCATGGGTCAATACCATGGGTTATCATAAACGGAGCTTAAAATTTATAAAAATTAATAAAATTAATAATTGATTTTTATTTTATTTTTTTATTTTAACCAAGTTAAAATGTTTAAGCGACATTAAATTACAAGATCCATTTTTACTCTTAATCTACCAAGCCCCGAGAGGGATCAAATATTTTTTCACTCTATGTTAGTTTGCACATCACGATATTTGATCCAAAGTAAAGATGGATCTATGTTAGTTTAATTCCCCCCTTTAAATAGGATGCATTCCATGTGAATACCATGGGTCAATACTATGTGCCATCTTTATTTTTATTAATACTAATATTAGGGTTAATAATGATTTTTTGCATGGTATTAATAATAATTTGACCCATGGTATTTGGCCCATAGGCTTCACCTAAATATAACACATTTTTTGAGTGTCCTTAAATATAAGGTGGCTTATAGAGTAAATAAAAAAAATGTTTTATTTATTTACCATACCTCCCGTTTATTTATATTTTTATTAATTTACCATACCTCTTTTATAAATATGGTATTTGGTCCACAGGATTCAATTAAATAAAACCTCTGTTTTGAGCCTTCTTAAATAGAAATAGGGTTATGGACTAAATATAGAAAGAGGCTTTATTTATTTAGCATACCTCCACTTTATTTATATTTTTATTTATTTACATGCTTGCGTGTTCATAAATATAAGGTGATATATGGAGTAAATATAAAAAAATGTTTTACTTATTATACCTCTCATTTATTTATATTTTTATTAATTTACCATACCTCTTTTATAAATATGGTATTTGGCCCATAGGATTCACTTAAATGAAACCTCATTTTTTAGCCTTCTTAAATAAAAAGAGGGTTATGGACTAAATGTAAAAAGATGTTTTATTTATTTACCATACCTTTGGAGTAAGTATAAAAGGAGCTTTTATTTATTTACCATACCTCCACTGTATTTATATTTTTGTTTATAACTATAATAAATACATTTCCCTCAAAATGAGGGCTAATGGAAGATTGTAACTCCTAATTTCAAGGGCTAAATTTACTTTTCTTACCCTCTCCCTTAAAATAAGGTGGGCTAACCTCCATACTTAATTGTTTTATAAAATAAATTTGAGGCAATTTGTAACAATGTACTATGATACAAAATATTCGCCCAATAAAAATATAAAACCCCTTAATTTAGCCCAAGGGCGAAAATTTGCCCCTAAAATTTTCCATGATCTGTGTTTTCTCCTACATTGAGTGCCTTTAAAACTCGAGACCTATTAACATTCTTGTTCACCAATTCAGTAGGGGAATATATAGATCTTGAGTTTTGCAATTTCATTCTCAATACTGAAGAGCAAGTTTGAGAAATCTATTTTATCAGTTATGGTCCTTGTTATTAGTTCAGGTTGTTTACTTGTAGTAGGCATTTAGTTTGGAAAAAATTTGTTGAGACATCAATCATTTTCTTGGTAATATTTTCTGTATTTATCTTTTCTGCATTGTTGTCATTTCTCTTTGAGCTTTCAACTGTTTTCTTAGGATCAGATTCTAAATTTTTCTTTCCAGAATTATTTATATCTTTCTTGTTGGAGTTATCATTGTTTTTCTTACTCCTCACATTATATTGTCTATGGACTTCTAATATAGAATTTTCAAAACCATGTTTATAATCATCAGATTCTTCAGATTCCAATTCCGTTTGAGTCAATAAAAATAATTCTTGTTCTTCTTGTGTAAGAAAAACAAAATCATCTTCATTAGTTCCCATCAAATTTATCTGATTTTCCTCAACTTCTTCTATCACCTCCCTGCCTTCCTTTGCATAATTTTCTTGAAATGGAGGCCTAATTTGTTGATTTGGGCCTCTTTGTCTGTTCTGTTGAGGATTTCTTCTAGGATTTGGATTTCGGTTCCATTGAGAAGGTGTTTTTTCATTGATATTTATCCTTTCCATCACTCTTTCCATAGTCCTTAACAGAGAATAAATCTTGGCTTTTGCTATAGAAGTGGATGCTTCTTCTCTAAAAGTAACTTGTCTTTCAGTTCTAATACTAGCTCTTTTAGCTTGTAAATTGGCCTCTACACTCACATCGTCTCTTTGCATTGCTTCTAATGTTGGAGAATTTCTTTCCCTAAGTTGGTACGACATATCTGCATCAAAACTATCTGGGAATTTTATCAAGGCTAAATCCTAGGGTGGTTTTAGATTTACAAGTAGCATTTTAGGTATTGTTAAATCTAGCACAATAATCCAGTACACATTCACCTACCTCCCTTTTAATATTTTCATATTCTGATAGAATTTGTAAAGGGTTCTTCTTGATTTCCCGTCTATTGAGAAAAGTTTGGTGAAATGTAGGCAGATCAGTTATACTATTACAGGTAAAGATTTGAACCACTTTCTAACTTCTCCTCCTAACCTTTGAGAAAACATTTTGAGCTTAATACTTTCATCATCTACCTCTTGTAGTTCAAAATAGTCATTCATTTTGTCCACATGTCATTGGGATGTTAAAGGACCTGTCCCATCAAACAATACAATTTTGGATTGATAGTCTTGTGGCATATTAGCCAATGGTGCAGGTAGCACCAAAGGAGCATATCTGGCAGCCATGATTGGTGGTGGTGGTGGAGGGCCACTTGAAGGAAGTTGAACAGTGGATGGAGTAGGTTGAACAATGGATGGAGTTGGACTAGTGCTAGGCAGGAATGAGAGTATGGGAATCTGAGCAACCTTATGTTGAAGGATGAAAGAAGGGGTGGGAATTATGGAGGTAGTAGGACTTGGTGACTGAATATATGTAGGTGGAGATGTGAAGGAGGAAGTTGCGAGGCTTAGATCAATTAATTCTACTGGTTTTTGAAGGTAAGCATCATCAATCTATGAGGTGATTTCTGTCACTAGATCTTGCAGTGTATCAAAATGTTGTAAGAGTTGAAGATCTGATTCAGTCTGTGAGGAAAGTTCTCTTACTGGGCTCTTAGGTAAGATTGACGGATCAAAGATGATATGGTATTTCCAATTCTTTGATTTAGTCCTGAATAAACCTTGTTAAAATTGTAAATCAAACTAGATATCTTGGAAGGTGATAAATTTTTCAGGGAGTGAGTTGGTTATGTGAAGAAATCTACTACTTGTTTGACTCTTAGTTCTAGGAGTTTTCCTTAGGATCTTTTTAGGATTATCTACTATGGTAGGATGGTTGGGATTTGGATGAGATCTAGTAGATATTCTTTTAGGATCCAATGTTCATATCTAACACACAAACAAATTGAATATTCAAAAACAAAAGATAAACCAATCTTAGGAATTATAATATCATACAAAGCTATTTAATTGGGTACTCTGAATTCGAATGAAAGGATATTTTTTGAATTTCCCCAGTATGGTTGCCACTATGTTATCATTCTGTGGTTTTGAAGATTTCCAAGACAAAAGTCACAAAATATACATCAAACCACTTATGAGTGCAGGACCCAACCTTCCTGGACTAAGAGAGGGCTCTCTTTTTGAGATTTAGCTTTAACTTTGTTTTTAGTGCTGGAATATTTTAGGCTAGATATAAATGTAGAAATTTTGAATAATTTTACACATATTCAACAGAGATTATCCTAATCATGTACTATTGCGGAATACATACACAATACATAAGCTCCTCTATGTTGACCATCAATATAGCAGCATTAATAAAAATAAAATATCAAGAGCATTCACACATTAACACAGTATGTAACTCGGGGAAAGCATCTCGCTAAAAACCCCAACTATCTGTATATTAATGATTGAGACCATGTAACATTACAAATTACAATGCTTATCACAAGAAATATAGTACCAACTCCACCTATTACACACAATACAACTAAGATCTGATCTCCAAATCTATTCCACTGCTTGCCTGCCTCCACTGCTCAATACCTGCTCAAGAATGAATGGGAATGGTTTACCAAACTCGTATTTCACCTCCAAAGAATCACTGACACTGTGTTAGATGTGAGAAGAGGCTATAATACTAGGAAAATACATGGGCAAACTCATTGGCATAATCAATCCCTTGATTGTGCAAGATCTGATGCACAACTATAGTCACAACTGATAACAATCTTATTCTCTAACACCTGTCCCTGCTGAACTGAACATGCACTGACATGAAACTGAGTTAACTGATGTATTCTATAGTTCTATTATGAGTTAATAATTAGTTTAACAACTCATCATTAGTCTATTTGCAGTTAGACTAACTACAACTAGTTTAACCAAGTCAAACTGAACACAACTCCATCAACTCCACAATCAACTCCACCAAACTCAACTGATTGAGTTCTAACTAATGTCATGCATGCAAAAGCTCAACTGACTCATAAGAAAAGCGTACTTCCTTCTGGCAGCTGCATGGGCCACATCTGCAGCTCAAACTAAAGTGCTCCAAGAGAATAAGACCAAGTTTATAGTCCAAATATTATTATGAGACAATAATATTTGACTTTTCTATTTTGGACAACCAGTCTAAAAATAGACTTTGATCACCCCTGCTGTGATCACTCCTTCTGTGGTCACTCATACTGTGATCACTCCTACTGTGATCATCCTTGCTGTGGTCACTCTTGCTGTGATCATCCCTGCTGGGATCCAAAAATAGAACTTGCGCCATAATTTGCCTGCGGGCCCACTTAGTGAAGGCGACTCTTTTCACTAAGCTCCATCATCTTGTTGCAATCTAAACAATTAAGAATAAAGAGATTGTTCGTTTATTTGTTCATTTGGTTGAAGAAATATCATTTTTAAACATTTTCCATTAGGCAATGGAGTCACAGTCTGGGTGGTAACATCAATTTTAGAGAGCGCTTACGAGCAAGCTAACTGTCCTCACTAGATCTTTTAAAGAATAATGATAAATGGAATGATAGATAATGATATCAATTAGGATTACAAAGCATTTAATTATTTTGTAATTGTACTTCAAAAGAAAACATAGAGATTGTAAATACAGATAGCAGTAAGGTGCTCCAACAACATATCTTAAATTATAATTTTTGTTTTACAAGGAGAAGTGAAAATGCATGGATAAGTAAATAGAAACACATTAAACACAGAGAGAAAACATCACTAGGTCAAAACAGATCAAGTATCCTATAAACTATCTTTTTATTGATGCTCGAGCTCGAAATTACAATGCTCCAAATAGAAAAATAGTTCAAATGACTAGGGTCCAACCCTTAATACTCCCAATACATGGAGTATTTAAACAAAAACTACAACGATTTGCCTTGTATAGTTTCCAATCTATTATTTATTACAATGAAGGAAAAATTGACTAACGTAGCTAAAGAGTAGCCACACTGAGAATACTGGGATAGGTGTCCCTCCTTTTCTGGAATGTTGTTGCCTGAAGTGTTAGTTAGACAGGAGTGGTTTTGCTGATGTGGTTGGTGCTGACTCAAACCTGTATGAATACTCTAGTCATCCTTGTCTCATTCTTCCTGGTAGTCACATAAGTCACTCCACGCTTCCCCTTTAGGGATCTTAATTTTGATTAACCTTCGATACACCTCATCAACATTAGTGTATTTGGAAAATGATGGCTTGACCAAAAATACATGCTTCGACTCATGTTGAATGTAAATTTGATTGCTGAGTTCTTTTAGTAAAGCTTTTCCTGTTATTCTTTGTTTGATGTTTGACAGATTTGCAGCATTTGTGGCTATGCCTTGACGATTCTGGACATAATCCCCTATGTCCATGAGTTTTTCATTTATAACAAATAGAGAGGGAAGACCTTTTTGGTGCAGAGGCTGCATTCTGTTAAAAAACCTGTTTACTATCAACTCTAAAACTTGTCACTTTTCCTTCAACTGCACATTTAAAATATTCTTTATCAACACCTTCTTGACTTGTAGTATGGTCTCTATCCTGTCTGCCACTCCCACATCTTCGAGATCATATTTGTTTCTTGCATTTAGGAACTTGATAATTCTGTTTGTTATCTCTGGCATATCTCCCATCTCTGTGTTGGTGGCTGAAATGGCTTCTTTTTCTTTTTATAACAAATCTTTCTACTAAAAAATAATTTGGATGCTTGGCCAAATTTAATTCATCTGATCTATGATATTGTGCCAAATGATTTCCTTAACCCTCCCTAGAGTATTCCCAAAGGAGGACTCTTTTTCTGACTTCTGAAGCTTCTCAATCAATGCATTTTCTCTCTACATCTATACCAAGTGGTTATCTTCAGCCTTTTTAATCTGACCTTGTAGCACACTAACTTGAGATTCTAGAATTTTAATTTGTTCATTTTCTAGATTCATTCCCTCCATAGATCTTGCCAACTATTCTGTACTGCTTCCTGCTCCTATTGTTGTACCTACTAGAGTGGTTATGGGGAGGGTCGTTAGAGGAAGGGTATCCATTGTGGTGATAAACATCTGTGTTGCTTTTTCTTTTTCCTACACCATATTTTCCATATTTGTCTCCATATGTTTGATTTGGATGGACTGATCTAATATAACTTTCATCATGCTAGCTTTTATGCTCTTTGTTTTGTCTATTTCCTTGGTCAGTGTGTCATGTGTAGTAGGTAGCTTGAGCTGCTTCTTTAGAGCTGCGATGTCTAGCTATTTCTTCTTTATCACTTCTTTAGCTGCCTTGGTATCTGAGGGGTCATACCCAATTTTTATTATTAAGTATTCCAAAGACTTAATATTGTGTCATTTGATAATGATGAAATTTTCTCCATATTTAACTGAGACTGAGCATTTGAAAGGGATACGTATATTTTGAACAAATTCATGGAAGTGTTGGTCAAAGTAGATGAAATCATTTCACCTGTTTGTGTGTGCATCTCTAGATGATCAATTAGATACACATTTTTTACATCAAACTCAAAAGAGGTCTGCTTGTAGTCTATTGGAGTTTTAGGCTCTAATGTTTGTGCCTCCAAAAATGCCATATGCATCTTACTCTTTTCCGAGTCAAAGGCAAAGAGAAGTCTACCTTGTGCAGTTGCACTCTGCTTCCAAAACTGAGCATAAGTGCTCTTATTGAGCATTTCATTCCTAATTTTGATTTCCCTGAAGGTATGAAATACAATTTCTTCTTTCTCTTTAGTCACCTTTGTAGATGAGGACACTTGAAGAGTTTGTTGTCTTTCTGAAGTTGGAGTAGAAGGAAATGATTGTCCTCCAACTGGTGAAGAATCTAGAATATCAATTATTTTGATCACTGTCTATGGTGGTGATCCTTTATCTATATCCATGTGTTGTTTTCTGGTTTTCTTTCTGTACTTCAATCTGAACTCTTTTATGGAAATATCATCTCCTGGTGATTGCTCTTGTCTATATCTATTCCCTGTTATTCCTTGCTCTGGTTATTTTCCCTTTTCAAACCTTTCTTCAGTAGTTTGTTTCTCCAGTGGCCTTGGGGTTTGTGCACTGGATGATGAGATTACCTGCTCCTCGGCCTCCTATAATGTATCTAGCATCCACACTATTTGGTTCATATATTTTTCAATTTCACGTCTCTAAGTGTGGACGTAGGCTGTGGATTTATTTTCCACCCTCTTCTTACAAATAATACCCCAAGGGTCATAAGACCAAGTAAATATATGGGTGAAATTCATCTTTCTTAGTCTTCTATCTTCCTCCTCTCCTACAACTCTTCTATTGCAAATCAATGGACCAATTTGGGACTTGATCATGAATTGGGATTTCTTCTTGGCTGCTACAAAATGCATCTCATCTGCACTGATCCTCTATCCAATATACTCTAATGCAAAGATCCTCATGGGGAGAAACTTTGGCAGCTTGTACAGGGGTAATTCATAGCCATACACTCTAATTTCAATGTAGTTTTGGTACAATTACCAATCACCAGTTCTAGCTTGATTAGACAACTGTATAATTATTTTTATGTCTTCACTTATATTTGGTTCTATGGTTCCATTGAGGAGGCTAATTGTTCGGTGTATAAACATTTCCACAAATGTATTTTAATTGAAATCCTTTTGATATTTCATAACTAAGGTTGTCAAAATATCACTAATTGAGGCTCACCTTCATCACTCATTTTTCTCAATGAGAACTGAAACCTGTCTACCTAAAAATACACAAACATGTAAACCAACACCGAGGAATAATGAAAATCTTCTTCTATGAAAAATTTCACAAGTTGTTCATGAATTACATCTTCTAGAAACTGGCTGAAGTTGAAAATGATTGAGGGCTTGGATTCAATGGAGAGGATAGATAAGAAATCTATAATAGCTTCATCAAGCCATTGATTAGAATAATAGCCAAGTAGGTAGGAAAGAACTGAGGCAATATGTCTAGTTCTGTCAGGGAAAACAGAGGAGGAATAAGGAGGGTTTTTGCCTGGCAGAGGTGTGTTCTTGGCCATGAAAAGCTCTAATGTTTTAGCTCTTTTGGAGAAATCAAGTTTTTGGTACATTTCAATCAAAACTTCATGTGAAAAAGGAACAACTCCTTCAATAACTGGGGTCTGCATCATTTGCATGATTGATTGAGCATCAATTGTGAATAAAATATGTCCTGTTGGGGCCATCACTGCCCTTTGTTGTGGGTTGTAACAAGAATGGCACTTCCTGATCAGTTCTGGACAAATTTGTGTTTTAGGGAAGATATAGAAAGGCAGGTTGTTGTCCCATAGGCCTATGTCATCCATTTCCTCGATGAATTCGTCCTCCCACCGACAATATACATTAAATAGATAAAATTCTGAGAGGGTTTCATGGATCTTTAAATCCCTGTCAGCCAATGGTAAATGATCTAAATCTAGTGGTGGGTGCACCATTGGGTTGAAGATTTCTGGTTCTTTCTACTTAGGTGCCATTGTTGTCTACTCTGTAACAGAAAAGGATGAAAGAAGTGGGATTTTTAGTGAGGGAGAAAGAAAGGGATTTGGAAAGAATTTGGATTCAAGAATAGGAATTGATGATCACTTCTTGAAAATTAGTAATCATAGACTGTGCTACTGTTCTCTTTCTCTGCTTTACGTTCTCTATAATAGATGAATGGAGTGGGAGGAAGTGCCTGCAAGTGAAAAATAACATTTAAAGTTTTAACTCTGCTCAAATTTCGTGGTTTTATGATTTGAAATTAGGCCGTTGGATTGGGTTAATTTGGCACGGGACCATTGGCTAATGGCTTGATGTCATTTATGGCTCAACGACAGAAATGGGGATGATTGGATGGATGGGACGGGTTGGTGCGTTGAGGTGGCGAGTGTTAAATGATCGATTGGGTGAGTGGTTTGGACGATACCAGATACAACTTTTTGGAGGGCCTACAGAGTAGTATGCGGTATGAGGGGGGGTGCGAACTCACAAGAGCATGATACATATGGGAGAAAAAGCCATTGACTTTGGACCCCCCCTGGATTAACTTTCAGACGGTGACGAGGGGCCGAAAAATGATGTGGGCCATTGGATGGAGAGAGGTGAGTGGAGATGAGGGGAACTATGGTGGGTTGGTTAACAATGACGTGATGGGTGAGTGTGTGATGGGGTCAGGTTGTGAATGGGGGTGGACTATAGGAATACGAAAGGGAAAATAGATAAGGTTTAAAGGGGGGGGGGGGGGGGGGTAGGAATTATTAATTTTTCATAAGCCCCTTTTCCTTACAAATCTTGTTATCCGACCTTAGAAAGATCAAATTTTGTCCAAACCTTAGGAAATGTCTTCCAATTTTTAAGAAGGTCCTTTGACACCCTTTCTTTATTCTCTAATTCCACCTACCCTTATTCTCTATCCTAGCAATTTTTGTTCTTTCATTGTTTTTTTTCTTTTTCATCTCTTCTCTTTTAAGATCTAACCTACTCTATCACTTATTTCTCCTCTTTGGTCTAGATTAAATAGTTGGACCAAATTCCATTTCTACCTAGCTACTAATTTGCCAAGATTTAACTGTTTGGCAACTCTTTATTTTCTAACCTATCAACATAAACTGGAATTTTTTCAATCATGCTTAAATTGTATGATTTGTAAAACCTTTGGGGTTTTATTTTTCTTCTTATTTTACTCCTTTTTTTTATATACCCTCTTTTCATTTTTTTCCTCTTTTTTTTATGAAATCAATTGAAAATGGAAATTTATGGACAATTTGAAACCTACAAAATGTGAAATGCTTAATCACCTTGAGATCCTATAAATTATAGGACCCTAACAGTACTTAGAGAACTAAGTGTAGTTCCTGCTTCTCCCCTACTTTCTGCTGTTATATCTCAAGCTGCAAAAGAGATGGGTAAACCCCCCACTTATTCAAACAAAGTTTACCATAGAGATGTCATCCTAATTGGTGACAGATCTAATTCACACATGCCTCCTTTCCTATTAACCTATGAATTTTTCAATAGGAACCTTCATAATTGTCTAATTTACTTAGGAGCCTCTTCTAATATAATGTTGAAAAACGTTTGTGCTAAGTTAAACATCACTCCTAAAAAGTATTATGTTCACATAGTACAACTTGACAAAATTAAAGCAGAGGTCTTAGGGGAATTAAATTCAATTAACATTTAAATTTCCTCAAATCCCAAATTCTCTCAAATAATTGATATATTGGTCGCTGATATTCCTAAATTCCATGGTCTAATTCTAAGTAGAGACTAGTCCAAGAAACTCCATAGATATTTTTCTATGGACTGGTCTCTCATGTGGCTTCCCTACAATGGAAAGCTAAATCAAATTCGAGTTCACCAAGAGAAACACCTTAAACATACATTGAATAATTTTGATGGTGATAATGAGCTGGTAGCATTCAATAATAACATTATTGGGAATTATTCGGCTGAGTCATTTCTAGGGAACTTTAAAGCACAAGAGTCTCCCCTTTTGGATAATTTTGTCATCTCACAGATTGAAAATTTCTTGTAGACAAATGCTTCCAAGTGTAACTTTTTTGTAAATAAACCCATATTTAACACTTTATTTTGGACTTTATACTTTTATGGTTCCAAATCTAATGATGGTGCAGGAGCTGGTTGCATTTTAATCAACACTGAAGAAGAAAAGACCATGTTAGCTTGCAGATTAGAATTCAAATGTAAAAATAATACCGCATAATACGAGGCATTGGTTCAAGGAATATAAAGCAATTGGCCTCAACATCAAATATCTGCAGGTGTTTGGAGACTCAGAAATTGTCATTAAACATGTAAGAAATATTATCCACTACCTTTTTGGAAATCTTAAGCATTATCAATCATTGGTCCAGGATCTTACATCACATTTTCTAGCATTTAATATTTCTCCTGTACCTAGACTGCAAAATGCCAGTGCCAATATGTTAGCATATGTTTCATCAAAACTCATACCATCTGAGGATTATAGTCCTGATGGATTTTCCATTGAATTAGATTTTAGACCATCCATTCCTAACAACATCACTAATTGGTGAGTCTTCAATGATGATTATGATATTGTAAATTTTATAACATCAGAGAGGTCATACGATGACCAAATCATAGATGAAAATGAGCACGACATTTTGTTAAAGCAGAACATTGATGAAAATCCAATACCCAAATCTGTAGTCAAATTAGAAGATCTTTATGATTCCAAAGATAGATTTAAGAAGGTAGCTAATGCCAAAATCAAAAGCTCAACCCTCATATTTGAATTATTGAACCTTGGAACTAATGCCAAGCCTCATAACATTAATCTAGGTCTCAGTCTATCCTTTGATGAAAGATCATCATTCATTCGATCGTTAAAGACATACAAAGGTATCTTTGCTTGGGATTGTTCTGATCTAAAAACTTATGATACCTATGTCATATAGCACACCATTTCTATGATCTCTAATGATAAATCAGTGCAACAGAAACTAAGGAAAATTCCCACGAACCTCGAAAGTCAAATCAAATCAGAGCTGAATAAAATCCTTAAGGTCAAAATCATGTTTCCTGTTAGGCATTCGAAATGGGTGTCCAATTTAGTGCATGTTAGGAAAAAGAATGGATACATTCATATATGTATAGATTTTAGAAATTTAAACAAATAATGTCAGAAAGAGAACTTTCCATTTCCAACCATGGAACAAGTGCTACAGTCAGTAGTCAGTTCTGAGCTCATGTCGCTTCTTGATGGATTTTTGAGATATAACCAAATAGAAGTCCATCTAGATGATAGATTGAAAACAACATTCAAAACTAAATGGCAAACATATGCTTATCAAAAAAATTCCTTTTGGTTTGACTAATGCAGGTGCCACATTTCAAAGAGCTATGTATATAGCCTTTAAAGGAATCATTAACAAATAAGTTGTTATTTACCTGGATGATATCATTGTCTATTCCAGGAAGAGAAGAAACCATTTAAATGACCTTAAGAAAATCTTTGAATGATGCAAAAAATATGGTCCATCCATATGATAGATTGAAAACCACATTCAAAACGAAATGGGGAACATATGCTTATCAAAAATTTCCTTTTGGTTTGATTAATACAGGTGCCACATTTCAAAGAGCTATGTATATAGCCTTTAAAGGAATCATTAACAAATAATTTTTTATTTACCTAGATGATATCATTATTTATTCCAAGAAGAGAAGCAACCATTTAAACAACCTTATGTAGGCTTTGAGCGATGCAAAAAATATGGGATCTCGCTCAATCCAAAGAAGTCTTATCTTTCCTTAAGCAAAGGTAAGATTTTAGGATTTATCGTATCAAAAAGGATATTTATATTGATCTAGAAATGATTAAGGAAATTGAGAAAATCCCCTTACCCCATAATAAGAAATCAATGCAATCTTTTGTTGGTCAAATAAATTTTGTAAAATTATTTGTCCCCGACTTTTCGAAAATAGTTTTACCTTTACAGTCTATGATTAAGAAAAATTCAGTTTTCAAGTGGGGTTACAATGAAAGAGAAGCAATTGATTCAATCAAACAAGCTATTATCAACACTCCATCCTTGACAACTCCCAATTTTTCCAATCATTTTATTTTATACACATTTGTGTCAGAAACATCATATGTTTCCGTTTGACACATCTCAATGATCAACATATAGAAGCACCAATCCTGTTTTTTAGTTCAAATCTACAAGGTTCCAAATTAAATTACTCCGCTGTGGAAAAACATGCCTTTGCTATTTTTAAGTCAATAAAGCATTTAAAACCATTTCTCCTTAAAACTCACACCAAAATCATACCTCCATTCTCAAGAGTAAGGCAATTACTGGTGCAAAGGGAAGTAGGAGAAGAAAGGGCCAACTAGGTAACCACACTGCAAGAATATGATGTCGAAATTAGACTAGCTAAAATTGTTAGGGGTCGAGGTTTTTGTAGAATGTTAGCTGGAGGATCCAAATTAGTAGCAGAAGAATATTTGGGTGATGATATACAAATATTGGAGGTAAGCCTTAACGAAACTAAATCTCAATATTTTTATCTCACCTTTTATTTAAAAAATGGATATGCCCCTATGCAACTTGGTTACAAAAGAAAAATGGCTTCGAGATTGAAATAAAAGCAATACAAAATCGTCAATAATGTTTTATTTATAAGAAAATATGACTCTATTTTGCTAAGGTTCCTTGAAAACTTTGACGTAGAGAAGGTTTTGCAGGAACTCCATGATGGACTGGTTGGTGGACATTTTGGAGGAGACACAACAACACTTAAAATCCTTCATTCTTGCTATTACTGACCAATCTTGTTCAAGGACGCACACGAATATGTAAGGAAGTGCAAAACCTGTCAAACTGTTGTTGGAAGACAAAGAAAACCTACATTTCCATTACAACCAATCAACATTGAACAACCATTTGAGAAATGGGGACTAGACATAATAGGTGATATCATTCCTCACTCTTCAAAACAACATAGGTACGTCCTTATAGAAACTGATTACTTTAATAAATGGGTGGAAGCAAGTCCACTAAAGGTAACTAATTCTGAGAACATTATCGAATTTATTGATTAATTTATCATCACCAGATCTGGCCTACTGACTGCCCTGATGTTTGACAATGTATCTTACTTCACAGGCAACATTATGACAAAATTCGTTGTCAAAAGAGGTTTCCTTTAAATCCATTCGAATTAAAACCTTAGATGGACTTAAGATATTAAGCCGAGTCACTTTATAACTAAGCATTCTCACTTTATCACAAATCACATGATCCCAAAGTAACAAATGTTATTCATGAGTTGGAGTCTAGGAAACGCAATAAAATAACCCCCTTAGAATACCGAAGGTAGCATTAAACTCTTTCATAAACCTTGAGGCTTAGAGTATTCTTTATAATATAAAGTACTTATCACATCGTGGCTTTCACAAAGGCGTAGATGTTCAAAACATAAAAACTACGAATTACAATATGGTCTGGACCCAACGAAATAATACAAATTGTTATAACTTAAATCAAGTCCGACCTATCATGAATATCTATTTGAATGAAATAATCATCTGTCTAGGGAAAAACACTCGAAAAATTTAAAAGCACACCGCTCATCGCAAATCGCAAAAATACCAAAGTGACTTTGAATTGGTCTATTCCATGTAACTCAACATCACCAATTTGAGATATTGCAATAAAGCCATTTATCGCATTCGCTTGATCGGTATCACACTTAAAACACGCCAATATGAAATATCATTTACAACTTGTGATGCGATGGTTTGATGAGGCATAAAGAAAATCACATGTAGGTCTTAATGAGTAGTTAATAAGGTTTAATCGCATTTACTCTTTTCGTGAATCGAGAAGATTGATTTCTTTTTTACCTATCATGAAATAAAAGCTTCATCTTTACATCGTTTCAAAGTTTGCTATGTTATCGTGTTTCCACTTTCATTTTCGGTCTGTGTTTCATTCTGTTTTGTCCATTGCCAAAATTTTAGGAAATTCCCAATTAAAGCAACACTTAGGAAAATGGCTAAGAGAGGAAAGAATATTGTAGAGGTTACTGCGTCTGAAGATTTAGAAATGCTTCCACTGTTCTTTGATACTACATGCAACAAGGATGGCAGAAATACCTCATGGGAAGCAATGTACAATCTATTGGAGGAAGAAAACCCAAGGGTCTCAGTGACTAAAGCAACAACAGATGCCGAGGTCTCATCCGAGGCTTATTATTTTGAAGCATCATGTTCTTTCTTACATAGAATAGTTGCAAGGCCTAAAATATTGCCATACATTGATATGGTAAGATGGATCATCAACAATGTAGACATTTGAGACAGAAAATTCAGGAATTCCAAGCACAAAGTCATGGGGTCATTTACACTAGATAATCTACATCGAATGTATCATCTGCCAGAACCACACGACAAATCCTTCATTGAGCGCTTCCCTAAATAAAATGAAGACCTGATGGACAACATGTAGAATTGGAGGTCTAGCTCCAACAAGTTCAAGCGGGAGAAAACTGATATGTACCCAATTTCACCTCTGTCAGCCCCACATAATTTTGTAGCCGCAATGATGTGTAGGCTATTTGGAAAGGGAGATAGTACCAAGTTTTCTATTGAATGGGTTCCATTAATTGATGTGGTTATTAATTATATCATTATGAACTTGAGCAATATTTTATCAAACAATTTGGCTATGTCCATTAGAGAATATAGACAAAATAGAATTATCATCTCTCGGATTGTCCCTCCTTTTTATATGAGTGCATATGTGATGGATGTTATATGTTTCTTTTCAAATTTTCCTAACATGCGTTGGAAAAAGACTCTACAGGACCCTACTCCTATTCATTTTTATCATAAGATTTTATGGCAATCACAGTTTAACTCCCACTTTTACAAAATCTGTCATGGTGTTATGTTACCAATTCACCAAACTATTTTTTATAAGAAATCCCCTAGGCTATTAGAGGAAGCTAAAACAGACATCTTTCCGGTGGAAAGATGGTTTTGTGAAGGTTTATTTACTTATGTTAGACATTTTAGGAGTATCACAACTCCTCATGTTCTTCCATGATATGTTCCTAATAATTTATTGGCAAGAGAAATTTCCTATCAAACAATGGGGGATGGTATTACCAAAACCCTCAAAGAAATGAAGAAATCTATATGGCCTACATTCTTGTTGCAATGTGGTGCTTTTGCATTACATGATTTTGGGCATGCAACAAAGGAGATAAAAATATCACATCCTTGAATCTGGCTACTGTCCCAGATAGGCAATACGACCTTAACAAGGTTTTCCAGAACTTCACTGCTATGGTTAAAGTTAGACAGTTTAATCATGAGAACGATGATTTCGATGATCTCTTCGAGTTAGCTGAAATATTTTCATAGGTTTTACATTTGGCATCCATAAAATTGATCCCAACAGGCCTCAACCACTTCCATATATACAGGAACAAAAGGTTAACAAAGTTCCATTTGGAACTATTAAAGATTGAAGAAAAAATTCAATGAAGAGAACCCACTCCCAGTGTAAGCCGGAACAAGGTTCTTAATATAATTTTGATAATGGATCTCAAGGGAAATTGGTTCAAAGTTCAGTCATTTTGAACACCAATCTCAAGATATGGAAGAAATCCTCTAGAAAAAACCTGAGGAGGACATCGAGAAAAGTGTTGAAGAAATGACCAAAAAGGCCTTGACTAAGGAACACATGGAGACTGACTCCACACAAGTCATGCAGAAATGACCAAAGTCATTGATTTGGATCAAGAATGGGAGAAATTACAAAAAGCTCCAATTACAACAAAGAGAGATGAGCCTTGAAGGAACATTTGGATTTCAGACTCCTCAACAGACTTAGTAGGTGATAAGCACAGAGATAACGATACAAGGGGTTACAGCTACTAAAGATATTGATATCATCGCTGCCTAGCCAACTTTGGTGATTGTTCTAAAAATTTAGGAAATATCCCCACTAGATATATTCTACAACCCAACACATAACGGTGTAGAGAAGAGGCAAAGAAAGAAGAGGAAATTGGATACATCAGCAATATTAATTCTTTAAAATGAATCGATGGAGGTAGTATGGAAAGACACCCCCATCGATCCAATAGAAAACCTTGATAAGATATCATAATTTGCAAGTGATTATGCAACTGCGACAATTGATAAGGCAGCCGAAGCTTGACTTTTTTCTCAAAGAAAAAGAAGAAATATTTTAGCTATTAGAACAACTTAACTAGGAGAGATAGAGCACTAACAAACAAGCAGATACACAGATGGCAGAACTACATAAATATTTTGAACATATTACATTACAACATCAAGCAAACATCATAGAGAAGGATTCATAGATTAATCAAATGCATACTATAATAGATAAACCCAGAGACAACCCTCAAACGAAGGAATTTATTAAAGAAACACTTAAAATAAACTCTCTGTTATCACAACAACAAGAAGTATTCTAACAAAAAATCTCATTGATCAATCCATATTGTGAAATAAGTGATGCATTAACCAATCAAGTGGTTGATAAGAGATTAGAATATGAAGAGATCAATAAGAGAATTTCAGATTTTATTTCTTGGCAGGAATCTGAAGAAGGTAGAAAATTCACTCTGCCAAAGATCGAGGAGTCCCACAAGGATACAGTTGAAGTAAAGAGAAAGGGTAGCGGCTAGAGAAGCTAGCACAACAAATAATATAATTAAATATGTGATCAAAAACTTTGATAGTTCCAATCTCATAAAAGAATGCAAGCAGGAAATTATCCCACACTTCAAACAGTTAGAGAAATAGTGGAAAGAGACCCCCAAAACAAAACAAAAGGTAATAAAAAAATTGTCTAAGCTTGACTGGGAAACTTATTGGAAGTTTCTAGTGAAACCACATAGTCAATGGATGAATCTACATTGTCTAACAAATTACACTCAAAAGATGGTGCCACCACTCTCCGATGTTGTATTTATGGGGAAATTAAGATCTAGAATCGGCTAGCCACCCCAGGTGAAGTCGATGACATATATCTGTGAACTAAAGGACAAAATGGCTGATTAGAACAATTCATGTTGGAAGAGATCCTCATCATTTTTATTTTTATTTTAGTTTTTATTTTACTTATTCCGAGGAATTTTGTTTGAAACCTCCTCAGCTTTTTTTGTAATAATCTATTTTTGATACATATTTTGTATTATTTAAACCTCTCTCATGCATTTAGGGAGAGGTCTAGAATTTTATCAAGCATGATTTGTAAAGGCTTGCACATCTGTAATTTGTGACTTTCTTGATTAAATAATTGGAGCAAGGGCTTGATTTTCTTAAAAATTGAAGCATACTCTACTGAATTTGCACTTTTGTACTCTTAGATTATATTTAATCGAAAGGAAGCAGATCAATATTGTTGACTTCATGAGTAGAACCTCTCATATATGGTAATTATATCTTTATGGTTGAGTTTTGTTTATGAATTATCAACGATATTTTCTTATATTGTATTATGTATGAAATCTGAGCTACAGTTTGAAATTATAGCTATTTTGGAAAATGTTTTAGCTGTAATTCCTTATTAATTACATGAGCAATTGATATATGTGATATAGTTTTCATAATTATTTTGCCTAACTATTTAGTCAAAATAATTATCATTAATGATTTCATCTCTTATAGCAATTGAATGATCTTTATTACCTATTGCTCTAATATATCTTTGTAGATCGCGTGATTTAAGTTATTCCCCGGGTATATTAAGATAAATGTCAGAATAGATAGTTTCATGTGTTTTTTGTTTAATTAGAACATTTTGGTTAAGTAATTTCCCATTATACCTTATTTAAAACCACAATCATCATCCTATCAATTATTTATAGGAAACTATTCCCGTTATCCCTAGTCGGATCCACCATATTAAATGGAAAAGGAGTTTCTTCCAAGGTCCAGACTACGTGGTTATCCCCCATGTTGTTGCAACAGAATTCCGAGGCTTCAATAGAACCCAACCAAATCCTGGCTCGACTACAACAACTTCACCAAGTTACAATTACTACAACTAGACTATGCCTTGTTCACCTAAGAAATTCCTATAACTCATCTTAGGTTACTCATGTTGAATCTCAACTTATACAACTTAACAAGTTATGAAGACAAGGCTCACATCCAACCATGGTCATGACACAACTAAGAAACATAGTTTATATCTTGACATGCCATAACTAACACATCTGACAATCCCTTGGCACCATGTGGCACATGTTAGCATCCCCTACATTCCTTGGCATGTTTTGGCACTCCTTAGCACATCCTAACACACTATGACACCTAACACACCTAGTCCTCACTGACACTCTCAGTAACACTCTTATTCATTCAAGCTCCCTTGTGTTTCCCTAACACTCACTAGCATGTGTTGGCGCCACACCTTGGTGCCTAAAACATCTTGGCATGCCTTATCACTTTGCATGTCTTTGGATGCCTAAAATTCCTTAAAACTATCTAGCATGTTTTAGTACTCTGTGACATTCCCTGGAACACCTTGGCATTCCCTAGCTATCATGCCTTCATAGATAGCCTTAATTTTTTTGCGACTTGGAAACACAACCAAGTCATTGGAAAAACAATGTTTTTCCCAACCTAAAGACTCCATTTATCTAAAATTTCTCTATCCATGCCTTATCACAACCATATGCTTGCCTCTTGCAACTCCTATTATAAACTTATCCTAACATACTTCGTCCTTGGGACAGCTGGAATTTGTTGACGCTCCTTAGCACACACTCTTATTTGTTCATTTCCATGCATTTTGACTTAGTTCTCCCTTGTGATGCCTTGGCCCTCTCTAACACTCCAAAACATGCATTGACAATTTCTAACATGTGTTATCACACCTTTTCATTCATTGTCATTCCCTGACACTCCTTAACTATCATACCCTCACAACTACCCTTACTTTTTTTTAGCCTTAGGAACCCAACCAAGTCCTACCTTGAATACAATAGCTTGACCAAGTTATAATTACTACAACTTGAAAATGCCTTTTTCACCTAAGAACCCAATATAACTCATCTTAGGCTACTCATATCCAAATTCAACTCATCCCACTTAACAAGTTATGAAGTGATCAAGGCTCACATTTGATTGTGGCCATAAAACAACTAAGAAACATAGTTTACATCTTGACATGCCATAACACCTGGCACGTTTAATAATCCCTTGGCACTATGTGGCACGTGTTAGCATCCCAAGAATTCCTTGGCATGATTTGACACTCCCAACCACACTGTAGCACTCCCAGATTGTTATGAAACCGTCTCACAAAAAGATAGAAAAGATAGATCAACAACTTAAAAATCAGCCTCTTCGAGGGGGAAACCTACTTTACATTACACAAATGAACAATTCTTGGATGATACAAATGAGAATACCTCCTTTATATATATAGGAGTATAAGGGGTCACAATAAAATTAGAGCCGACATAACAATAATAATGTAAGGGCACAACAATAACAATAGTGGGATTCTATGGGGCACAATAATAATAGTATGGGGACTACATGGGCACAACAATATAATAAGGGGGTTGCACTAATAACAATAAGGGGTTACACTAGTAGTATAGGTACCTAACATGCCCCTTTCCTTCAAAAAGTGTTTTCCTCAATGCTTGAGTAGTTCTGGATTCTTCAGTATAAAATTCTCGTCGTCCCATGTGGAATCTTCAGTGGGTAAGTTCTTCCACTTGATGAAATACTAGGAAATTGATTGATTTCATAGCTATCAAGTTCTTGTTTCCATGATTTCGCGAGGTTCAATTATGATTTTTCCTTCCTCATCACATTCCAACAATATTGTTTGAACTAGGAGCTTGTCACCTATAACCTTATTTAAGCATGAAACATGGAAAACTGGGGGCACTTAGGAAGATGCAGGATGCTCCGATTTGTATGCCATAGTACCAACCTTTTGCAGCACCTCGTAAGGACCATAGTACTTTAGTGATAATTTATTATTAGCCTTAGCTTTGGTTAAGGGACATTTTTTTGTATGGTTTTATTCATAAAAATATCCAATCGCCTATATCAAAACTTCTTTCACTGCGATGTTGATCTATCCATTGTTTCATTTGATTATGCACCAAAGTGGGGTTATCGTTTAAAAGTTGGAGAACATGTTGTTGATGCTCAATGTGATATTTCACTACTTGAACCTTTTTCTTCTTGACATGTCCTTCTATCTTGAGATTTTGAGGAGTGGTAATTCTTGTCAATGCAATATAAGATATGGTCGGATTCATTTCTTGATGCTTGATGTGATCTTTTACTTCTTGAATCTTTTTCTTCTTCATATGTCCTTCTATCTTGAGAGTTTGAGGAGTGGTAATTCTTACCAATGCTTTATAAGATATAATCATATTCATTTCTTCTTTCTCTAGATTTGTTTCCTGGTGTATATCCTCTTCTTTTGACGTTTCTTGATCCTTTTCTTCCTTCTCTTCACAATCTATGTAAAATAATTTCTTCTCAGCACACTTATGACCTTTAGTGTTTTTGCTATCACAACTATAACAAAGCCCTTTTTCTCTTTTTTCTTCCAATTGTTGTGGTGTAAGCCTCGTAGGTTATGGAAGGCTAGGATCAAAAACACTTCCATATTTATAGTTGTGAGTGGTATGATTCCTTGTTTCCATAATTCCGCTTTTAATTTTTCTTGCCAACCTGAATGCCTTCTCCATTGAATCAGGTTCCCAAAGACGAACCTCATGTTGAATGTTTTCCTTTAATGTCCCTATGAAGACATAAATCCTTTGCTTCTCTCGAATATCATTTACCCTTGTATTCAATTTTTGGAAGTCCTTAATGTGCTCTTCCATTGAAACCTTTTGTTTGAGATTTATCAATTGGCTAAGGAATGTGTCGCTCTTTGTATCCTCATAATGTGCTATCATTTCCTCCAAGAAAATTGACCATGTGACAAGTGGTTTATGAGAACAAAGCCCTGTATACGATACAAATGATTTGGTTCTAAATATAAATTTTCAATATGTACCTTTTGTAACAGTTGTACATCATGTAGATCAAAATATTGCTCCATTTGTAGTATCCAATTTACCGGATCCTTGCCATCAAACTTCCTCATATTGTTTTTTTCTTGATTTTAGGAGCTCGATCTTGAATCTGTTGTATCTCCAAAATTTCATATCTCCAAGGTTTGAAATTGCGATCCACAGTAGCCCTCTACATCCTATTTCCAATGCCACTAGTCTGATAAAAATTGGATTCTTCAAGAAAGAGTTATGCCTAATCTCCCAAGATGACCTAATTATATACTTTTTCAGTAGAGTGAACTTGTACGAAGTACCATTTGTCATTGTTTCTACCTTTGGACCTAAAATTGATACAAAGAACACTACAGGTTTTCCTCCTTTTGTAACTTCTTACTAAATTTTAATTTGATGCTCAGAAAGAAAGTTATGATGATTCTCCCTAGGTCACCGGTTTGGGATATAGTTTGGGATTTTGAAAAACCCTAACTTCCTTGGATCATATCTCCGAAAATAGAGCGAGACAAGATTTGAAATTCAGATCCAAGATTTAGAGAGATTTCGGCTCAAATGGGTTTTTTTTAGCTTCTGAAATGTCTCAAAAAAAAGTTATGGCGAACATGCCACGATGACCTGTTTAGAGCAACGAAACCCTAGAATCCAAATCCCTGATACCAAATATTATGAAACCGACTCACAAGAATATAGAAACGATATATCACCAACTTAAAAATTGGCCTCTTCAAGGGGGAAACCTCCTTTACATTACACAAATGAACAATTCTTGGATGATACAAATGACTAGACCTCCTTTCTATATATAGGAGTCTAAGGGATAATAATAAAATTAGAGCCAGCATAACAATAATAATGTAAGGGCACAACAATAACAATAGTGGGCTTCTATAGGGTACAATAATAACAATATGGAGACTACATGAGCATAACAATGTAATAAGGGGGTTACACTAGTAGTATAGGGACCTAACACTGACATGCCCTAGCACTCTAGCATGCCTTGTCACTACTTGCCATATAACCTTGTAACTCCCTCCTTAGCACACATGGAACTCACTGACACTCCCTATCAAAGACTCTTATCTGTTCATTTCCATTCATTTTGAACTAGTTCTCCCTTGTGTTTTTGTGGTACTCCCTAACACTCCCTGGCACACATTGGCGCACTCTCGCACCTAGGACATCTTGGCATGTCACCCAAGCACTCTAGTATTCCTTAGCACTACCTAGCATACCTTGTCACTCCCTCCTTATCACACCTATAAATCATTGACACTCCTTGTCACACATTCTTATTCATTCATTTCCATGCATTTGAAACTAGCTCTCCCTTTTGTTTCCCTGTAACTCCATAACACTCCTTGGCATGCATTGGCACACCCTATCACCTGGCACATCTTGGCATCTTTCCCCAACCTCTAGCATCTCTTATTATTGCCTAACATACCTTGTTACTCCCTCCTTATCACACCTGTAACTCACTAACACTTCATGTCACAAAATCATATTTGTTCATTTCCATGCATTAATCTAACCTAGTGCTCCCTTCTGTTTCCTTCGCACTCCCTAACACTTCCTAGCATATGTTGGAACACCCTAGAACCTGGCACATCTTGGCTGCATGCTACTTTGGAACTATAACATGACTTAGTGCTACTTAGCATACCTTATTAATCCCTCCTTAGCACACCCAGAACTCACTAAAACTCACTGTCACACACTCGTATTCATTCATTTCCATGAATTTTTACCTAGTACTCCTATGTGTTTCCTTGGCACTCCCTAACACTTCCTAGCACATGTTGGCACACCCTGGCACCTAGAACATCTTGGATGCATGTCATCCTGACACTCTAACTTGAATTAGCATTGTTTATCATACCATGTCACTCCCTCCTTAACACACATGGAACTCGTTGGCACTCCATGCCACACACTCTTATTCATTCATTTCCATGCATTTTGACCTAGTGCTCCCTTATGTTTCCCTAGTACTCCCTAAAAATCCTTAGCACGCATTGGCACTTGAAACATCTTGGTATGTGTTGGGTTGTGTTATATTCTTTCCACGACTAGCCTACCCAGTTTACCAGGGGGTTAGACGGGGGGCAAAGCCCCCCCTTCATTGCACTGACTATGCAGTGGGGAGTTCATAGGGGGTTTGAGGGGGGTGGTAAGCCCCCCCTTGGTTGCACTGACTACGCAGTGGGGAGTTCATAGGGGGTTTAGGGCAGCCCCCCTCTATGGGGTTTAGGGCAGCGGCCAGGGGAAATTTTTCTGGGACCCTATATTAGGTGGGCAAACCTACCTATGGTTTTTTGCATGGTTTTTGCACATGGTTTTGGGCGCGATGGTTTTCAGTCCATGGTATTGGATGCTGCAGCATGTATATATATGTATTGTAACATTGAAAGGAACATAATGAAAAATCAATCTGGTAGTCTTGGTTTTGGGATCTAGGGGAAAATCTCTGTGTATATTTTTTTTTATGTGTTATGCTCTCATTATTGTTTATTTTCTTCTTTTTAGAATTCGTATGTAGGTAATTTATGTACGGGGCTAAAACCTACAATATGCTTCCCTATGAGTCTATCATGCCTTGTCGCTACCTAACATACGTTGTCACTCCCTCCTTAGCACACTTGGAAATCACTGACACTTCATTTCAATGCATTTGATATTGGTTCTCCCTTGTGTTTCCCTGGCATGCATTCACACCACATGCTGGAACTCGACTCATCTTCACATGTATTTCATGCCTTGGAACTTCCTATCATGTGTTAGTACTTCATGGCATTCCTCGACACACTTTGGTACTCCCTAGCTCTGATTCCCTTGTAGATATCCTTAGTTTTTTTGCGACTTGGGAACCCAACTAAGTCATTGGAAAAACAATGTTGTGCCCAACACAAAGTCTCCCTTTGTCTAAAACCGACTTTTCCATTTTCTTATTATAACCATAGGATTTCCTCCAACAAGTCTTATTCTAACCTTTTCCTAACACACTTTATCCTTGAGACACCAAGAATTCATTGACCTTCCTTGGCACGCACTCCTATTCATTCATTTCCATGCATTTTGAACTAGTTCTCCCTTGTGATGTTTAGGCACTCTATAACGCTCCTCAACATGCATTGACACTATCTATCATGTGTTAGCATGCATTTTCATTCCTTGGAATGCCCTGACATTGCTTAATTATCATGCCCTCACAACTACCCTTACTTTTTTGTAGACTTGAGAACCCAATCAAGTCTTGCCTCGACTATAGCATCCTGACCAAGTTACGGTTACTACAACCAGATTGTGCCTTTTTCACCTAAGAATTAAATATAACTCATCTTAGGCTACTCATGTCCAATACCACTTTATCCCACTTAACAAGTTACAAGCTACCAAGTCAAGGCTCATGTCCAACCGTGGCCATAAAACAACTAAGCAACATAGTTTACATCTTCTTGACTTGGGTGTTCTTCTTTTGTAAATTTGACCCTTGACTATGCCATGAAAACCCCACAAAACATTCTTAAATGATTGGAAATCCTCTTCATGTGTGAAGATAGTGAAATGTGACAAGTCATCCAAGATACCTCCAAATATTTGATTTGTGCCTTAGGGAATGTGAAAGATACCCTTAATAGAAAACATGCATGAATATTTGTAGCCAAGTTCCATGAGATGTTTCCACATGTGCAATTGTGCTTCCAAATATGGAAACTCAACAAGAAAAGAAGCCTTAAAATGTAGGAATTTAAAGGGTAAGTTCCTTAGATAGAACACCAAGGGATACCACTCACAAACAGATCACAGATCAATACACCAGTATTCTTGACGTGGTTAAAACCCTCAAAGAGGGAAACAGTCCAAGAATTGAGCCAACATGGCCACTTTAGAAAATTTATCAATGTAAAAGAAAGAGAATTTACATAAGCCTCTCTCATGAACTGTCTCCTTACAAATGACCCTCCATACTCTTTAAATAGAGATCATGGACCAATCAGGTGTTAAGACATAGATCAAGTGTCAGCAATACGAAGGAGAGAATGAACTGTCGGATCACTTCATGTCTAGAAGATATCATGACCATTGGATTGTATGTTACAAAAGTACAAAGTAAAGAAACACACTTTACCTAACTCTACACTAGACCAAGTTATACTTAACTATTTCCTATGTGTCATAATATCCTAACATCCCCCCTTAAGAACAACTTGGGATAGGATTGAAGGATGTAAAAATATGACACAATAGGAGAAGGAAGGAGGAATTAGAGATAATCCCCCCTTAGTGACAACTTCTTGAAATCCAACCATAAATCGAAGTTTAGTAAACTTCACCTCTGTGAGAGCCTTTGTAAAGATGTTTGCAACTTGATCATTGGTTGAACAATATTGCACTTCAAGAACATGGTCATGAATGATATTTTTGATGAAGTGCATGAGTAGTTCAATGTGTTTGTTGTGATGATGTTGGACTATATCTTTGCATAGTTTAATGGAACTTTGATTATCACACCAAGGTGTAGTCGGATGATGCTGCTGAAAGTTAAACTCTAACAAGATATGATGAAGCCACAGGGCTTCCTTACTAGCTTCTACGGCACCGTGATACTTTGCTTCTGCTCAAGAAAGAGAAATGCAACTGTCTTTCTTGAGAGTATGTGTAATAGGTCTAGAACCAAGAATGAAGACATAACCTGCAGTAGACTTCTGATCATCAGGGTCACCATCCCAATCAAAATCAGTGAAACCAACCAATAGAGGAGATTATTTTGCACTATAATGAATCCCAAACTAAACTGTGCCTCGAACATAATGAAGTATTCTTTTAGTTGTTTTCCAATGACTTTCATGTGGGTTTTGCATAAACTGAGCAATAAGGCCAACAAGAAAGGAAGGTCAGGATGATATGGGTTAGATACAAAATTTTTCCTACAAGCTGACAGCATAAGGTAGCATCAACTTTAGGGGAAGTACATGTGACTAAAAGTTTGGATCCACATTGAATGGGAGAAGGGGCTGGATTATAGTCCTCTGTGTGAAAGTGACGTAGAAGATCATAGGCATACTTGGACTGGGAAAGGGAAATAACTTCTTTGGATTTCAAGACTTCAAGACCAAGAAAATAATGCAAATGTCCTAAGTCCGTCATTTCAAACTTCTTTTTAAGGTTGGACTTCACATGGTTTATAAGGTTGGGATCACTACCAATAAGGATAAGATCATCAACATAAAGAACAAGAATGATAAGAGATTTACCCACTTTCTTAGTGTAGACAATATTGTCAAAATTACACCTAGAAAAGCCAATATCTAAAAAAAAATCTAACCATTTTGGAATACCAAGCGCGAGGGACTTGCTTGAGACCATAAAGGGATTTGTTAATCCAACATACAAGGCTAGAGTCTGTTTGTATAAATCGAGGAGGTTGTTCCATATAAATTTCTTCATGCAAGTCCCCATACAAGAAGGTGGATTTAACATCCATTTGATGGACTTCCAAGTTGAAAGAGGCAGCAAGGGGAAGAACAAGGATGGTAGAGTTCATTTTGGAAACATGGGAGAAGGTTTCAGTATAGCCAATGATTTCAACTTGTGTAAAACCCTTAGTAACAAGACGAGCTTTGTGTTTATCAACTTCTCCATCTAGTCCAAACATGGTTCTATAAACCCATTTGAATATAAAAAAAATTGTCCCTTTGGAAGAGGAACAAGGTCCCATGTATCAGTTTCCAATAGTGAATGATATTCTTCATTCATAGCTACATCCCAATCTGGATGGCCTTAAGCTTTTGCCAAGGTGTCAGGTGCTAAAGCTTAAGCTAATAAAGAAGAGGCTCTATCAAACTAAGAAAATTTTCGACGTTGATCTGTAAGATCACCTGCAAGAGAACCTTCTGAATCCCAAGTCGCGCGGACCCATTTTGGAAGCTAAGGAGATAAAGGAATATTTCGATAAGGTGGGGGATGGTTTTCATCCTCACTGTCATCATCTGAAGAATAAATATTTTTAGAAGTAGAAGGGATAGAGAGGTGGCACATCTACTGAACTAGGCTCGTAGGCCGATATATTTTCAGCAAAATTTACATATCTTCTAATGATAACATTTTTGGATTTAGGTGGAACAAGTCTATATCATTTGACATCTTCAGAATATCCAAAAAAAATACATTTTTCACACTTAGGTTCTAAGGCTTTATGTTTCTCATCTGGAATATGGTCCCATGCTTCACTTCCAAAAACACGAAATTGACTTACATCGAGTTTAATTGAGCTCCATGCTTCTTCTAGAGTGATATTCTTTAAAACATTAGTAGGAGTGAGATTTACTATTTAATTTGCATAGTTAATTACTTCTACCCAAAAATTAAGACTAAGACCTTTAGATTGAAGCATACAATTAGCCATTTCCTTTAAGGTGCGCTTCTGCCTTTCAACTACACCATTCCGTTGTGGAGTATATGGAATAATATTTTGCAATTGAATTCCATGCTCAGTGAAAAAGTTGATGAATTTGTTGTTAACATGTTCTCCTCCATTATCATATCTTATCTTAAGGATTTGATGTCTATATTGTTTCTCAACAAAGGCCTTAAAGGCCAAGAACATGTTAAATACTTCACTCTTGAGTGTTAAGAAGTATATCCAATTTTGTCTGGAGAAATAATCAATTAAAGCTAAGAAATACTTGTAGCTAAAGAGTGAAACAACTGGAAGTGGACCACATAAATTACTATGCACAAGCTATAAAGGGGTTGAGGCATGCCAAGAGGAAATTTTTTCAAAACTATCCCGATGATGTTTCCTAAGTACACATCCAGAACAAACACCATCTCTACAAGATACCATAGGAAGATTTGTTATCATATTTTCTTTACATAGATTTTGAAAGGAGCAATAGTTTAAGTGACCAAATCGCTCATGCCAAAGTTTGTTCACTTCATCATTATGAACAACAAATACCAAGGGAAGAGTTGATGACCCAAAGTTTTTAAACTTATACAACCTTGTAGAATCATTAGTAATTCAAGTAGCTAAAATCTGTCTAGGATCTCTTAGGTCCTTAATTACAACATCATGAGGAAAATTCAACGATTTTACCTTCACCTAAATGAATTATCTAATATAAAAATAGAAGGTTGCAGGATAAGGTAGGAACACATAATACATCGTTAAATTGACCATTGTCTAATGAATAGTTCTAGCCCCTACAACACTAAGATATCTATCATCACTAACATATATATTTTTTGTGTTATAATCATTAAAGAAGAAAACATGGCTTTTTTTTTGCCATGTGATAGGAAGCTCCAGAATCAATGAGCCACTCATGAGAATGAGAAAAAGTAGATGCATTTAGTGCATAACCAGACGAGATTCTTGACAACCACATGTAGAAAGTGTTATTCCTGAAGATGAAGTTGAAGTTGAAGACTGATCCAAATGGATCTTATTCTTGTTAATTATTGCTTCCAAGGCTTCCATGTTCTTAAATCATTTGGATTCTAAGTAGCCATCTCGATTACAAAATTTGCAATGTCTATCAGTCTTTTTTCCTTTATTTTTATTTTCCTTATCATTTTGTGGAATTGATTTTTCATTTTGAGACCAAAATTTCTTAGGACCCTTGTTTGGCTTAGGACAATTCTTTTTAGGATACTTCTTCTTAGGATTCTTTGAATTTGGTTGTTGTTGGGCTATTAAGGCCTTCTTCGAAGAGTTTCGAGTATTAAGAAGACCAAGATGTAAGATTTTTTCTTGTTTTCTTATTAAAGAATCACAAAAGACTTCAAAAGATGGGGACTTGTAGGCTTGTCCTTAAGAAATAAATGCTTCTCTAGTAGAATGGAAGGTGGAAACAAACACAGAGTAGGTTGGTCCTAACTTCATAAGAATGGAATAGATAAGGCTATCATCTTCTTTATTAACCTTAACACCTTCCAAGTGAATTATAAGGGTCTCGAACTTGCACAAAAAATATTCAATGGAAGAAAAATTATTGGGGTCCAACATATGCAACTCATTTTAGAGTTGATGGGCTCAAATTTCATTTTTAATTCCAAAAACATTATTGAGTTGTTTCGTTGCTTCATCAAGGGTATCAAGTTCTGTGGTATGGAATCTAAGGTCTGGAGAAATAGACATCCATATCAACCCACATGCTTGATCTTTCTTATTTTTCCATTTGGCTTGCTTATCTTCATCTTTAGGTTTAGACTCTTGGCCTGAGGCTATTCTATAAGGACCTTTACTTCTAAGTAAATCCACAATGTAGGACAACCATTGGAAGTAGTTGGTGTTGTTAAGAATAACTTGGTGTGAAATTTCCATTTTAATAGAAACTGAAGATGTAGATGCTGAAACTAGGTGTTCTAATGCAAAGATCTCGAAAATTGGACCGATTAAAAAAAAGTGGCTTTGAAAATGGCTTCCGGATGAAGTTACGACTTTTTGAAGAAAAGTTGTTGAAGATGTTGATGAAGTATGTGAATGGTCGGAAGCAAATGGTAATGTTATATTTAAAAAAAATCTTCCCCTTTCCAAACTTAATATAATTAGCTCACTTTAAAAAAATATTATTATATGTTACCCACTTTTATAAATAAGTGAAAGTCACTTTTACAATGGTACTTTGTGAGCTACCAACTAAATTGTAACTTAAATAAAAGATAAAGTGACTTTAGAATTATAAGTGACTTACTTTTTATAATGGCTGAGAACACTTTTAAATAAAGAAACTTTAAAACATAAGTTACATGTGCTTTTTGAAAAAGTAACTCAATGAAAAGAAAGACTTGAAATCAAGACCTCTATTCTCATATGTAACTTTGGACCAAGTGAACTAGTTTAAAAGGTTAGTAATTTTTTGAAAAGAGGAAGGTGTTTTTATTTTATTTTATTTTTATTTTTATTTTTTTAAGCTTTGGGGTGTGTGCTTACTTGAAAAACACCTTTTTTCCTACAAAACAAAAAAAAACACACACAAACCAAAACAAACATGCAAAAGAAAGAAGTCTTACGGCTTAAAGTGAAATTTTGCTAAAAACTAAATATTTTCTTCAATGTTTCTGATTTTTCAAGATCACACTAAGGTGTGGAAGAAAAGAGCATACTCATGAGAAAAATCCTTCCTTTCTGTTTCTAATTTTCCCAGATTGCACAAAGTCGTGAAGCAAAGAGCATACGCAAAAATCAAAGCTATAGATCCGATAATAAAAATAGAGAGATAAATAAACTGAAATAAATAGAGAGATAAATAAATAAAGTTGCAAATAAAGATTGTATACCTCTAGACCTTTAAAATCACGTAGCTAGGGCTACCAGAAACATTTTTGTGTGAAACGAAACAAGTTCCTCACTGGAATAAATGCTCCTAACACAATAGAGTAGTCCTCTTGGTCTGAAAGCAGTTAGAAAAATAGATCTAGGAAACAACAGTCAGATGTAATTATACCGACTTCAGATTTGGATCACCAATGGATGTGACCCTCAAATATCTCTAATACCAAGTAGGAATTTACAGGGTAAGTTCCTTAGATAGAACACCAAGGGACACCGCTCATAAATAGATCACATATCAGTACACTAGTATTCGTGACATGCTTAAAAGCCTCAAAGAGGGAAACAGTCCACAGCCCGAGCCAACGTGGCCACTTCAAGAAATTTATTAATGTAAAAGAGAGAGAATTTACATAAGCTTCTCTCATGAATGGTCCCCTTACAAATGACCCTCCATGCTCTTTAAGTAGAGATCATAGATCAAGCGGGTGTTCAACCATGGATCAACTATCGGTAATACCGATAAGAGAATGAACCATCAGATCACTTCATGTCTAGAACCTATCATGACCATCGGATTGTAAGTTACAAAAGTACAAAGTAAAGAAACACACTTTACCTAACTCTACACTAAATGAAGTTATACTTAACTATTTCCTATGTGTCAGAATATCCTAACATAAAATACATGAATGTCTCTCAACATTTGATTCAAGAAAAACCAACCCTTACCCTAGTCTTTCTTTATTGGAAATTTAGGCCTTTTGTCACAAGGTATCTTCTCTTATTTAGAAAGAGGACATATAAAAGCTTTTAGATGTTTTTAAATGGAGTACTCTTCACCTATGTCCTTCTCCTTTACACCACATGATACAATTGCCAATTTTCATATTCTTGACTATGGCATTCTTCTTTTATAAATGTGACCCTTGACTATGCCATGAGATCCTCCAAAATCTTCTTAAATGATGGGAGCACCTCTTCATGCATGAAGCTAGTGGAATCTGACAAGTTATCCAAAATTCCTCCAAATATGTGATTTGTGCCTTGGGAATTTTAAAGGTACTCTCAATAAACAAATGCATAAAGATTTGTGGCCAAGTCCCTAAATGTGATATTTTTTCACTTGTGCAACTGTGCCTCCTTTTGATGCTCAAACTGGTACCCTAGTTGTGTAAGACTCCCAAGGTGTCACTTTAGGTCAACTCAAGGTTGTTGCACTATCACCTTATCAACGAATCTTGTCACTTTGGAATACTTATTGAATCTTGGGGGTATCCCAAAGCACAAATTTATGGGGTCTTTTATGTGACTAGATCCCTAGCACTGAAAGCCATCTTTACATTGGATGGTTCAACATCTTGATGATCCCTATCCTATTGACCAAAACCTTTGTATTCATTATTGATTAAATTTCAACACCTCTAGTAGATATTGATGGTGTTCATGAGCCTATTTATGGTTCTCTTCTTTCTGGAAACAATATTATCTCCATTGCCATTATTTGATGAATGGCTACACAACAGGGGCCCTATGAACCAATCATTGATGTTGTTGATGTAGTTCCCATGAAACAAACATTCAATGGTCTATCTTAACCAAACACTCTATGATGGGTTTCATAGATACCCAACCTATGACAACGAGCTACATTCTATTGCCAAAGCCTGTAAATAGTGGAAGATTTATACTCTACCAAAGGAAATGGCCATCCAAACCAATTGTAGGCGTTTTCCTATTCTAGATAATCCTTGGTAGTTACTACCCTTGGATTTTATGCCATTTTTTCCCTCAATCAAGCATGGTAACAAATGTGTTTTTTTTTGCTGTTGATTGCTTCTTTAGGATGGGAATTTTGGCACCTTGTAAGAATATTGTCGCAACAAAATCCACTCATAAGTTCTTCTTTGAGCATATTTTGGTTCATGTTGGGGTTCCAAAGACCATATTTCTTGATAAGGCTAGTATGTTCCTTAGTATTTTTTGTTTTAACCTTTGGTCTATGATGGACATAAAGCTTGACCAAATCCACTACCTTCCATCCTTAGATTGATAAATAAAAATTATTAGTCAATAGGATTATTATAGATGTCTTTAGAGTATACAATTGAGAGCATCCACATACACATGTTGAAAGAATTCCATATTTTCAACATAAATTTGACATAGCTCTTCATATTTCTATTGGCCACAAGCCTTTTGAAGTGTTCTTGGGGTCCCAACAATTGGCACAAATTGAGTAAAGCAACCAATTTTGAGGAGCGTATTCGACAAATTCAAAAATGAGTTCATGATATTTTGTAGAAAGTTTCCAACTCCAAGTACAAGTAGATACAAAATCCATTGGGTTCCACATAAGTTTAAGGTTGGTGGCAAGTTATGGTTGGACTTGCATAAAGGGAAATTGAAAAAATTCCATAAGAAGCTTATACCACTTTGACACAAGCCTTACACCATCACTAAGGATATGGGTGATAATTCTTTTGAGGATAGTCATAAGATGATTTATATCACTTCAAAGGGATATGTTAAGATGATTTATGCTTGATGGGGTGTATGTCTAGAAATTTTCGTTTAAATAAATAAAATAGATGATTGCCCCATTACCGACATAAGTTATTGTGATATTATAATTGAATGACAATAGATAACTACAAAAGAGATTTTAAGAATTGACATTTTTAAGTATAGGGATCATTATAACTAAATTTTTTAAATATTACATCGCTCTAATATTATTTAACTTATGACTATTTTTTTTAAATATTATCACTCTAATATTGTTTCTCTTACATGTTCCGGGTTTAAGATATTGTGTGTATGATATGAGAAGACCATTTCAGGTGGGCCATATCTTTGGATTTCTTGTTTTAAAATCTTCTATACCTCAGATTCCCATAACCCAAAACGTTTTTATGTCCATTTGGGGGATGAAATTTCCTCTAGAAATATGGGGGGGAGTGAATGAGGGGAGGGGGAGCGAGGTTGAACCCACGACTCTTGCAATTGATCTTGATCTCATACCATACCCAGATGCAAGCACAGATGAATACGAGGATGCCCACATTGACAATATTGCATGAACAGATTCAAACCCGACTATCATGGCTATTGTGACGGTGTTGTTGCAAGAGTTAGGGAGAAAATTTGAACCGATATGGATTGAAAAAACTCTGTAGCGTGTTTCCAAGGCGTTCAGGGATGGAACAAGAGATATGCATTCAATATGCCTATTTCTTTGTACTTTTTTGCATATATATATATATATATATATATATATATATATATATATATATATATATATATATATATATATAATTTGGATTTGATGGCCTCCTATTATCTATTATTGGTGTTGTTGGTATCTATTGAGGACAAAGATCACAATTTTTTTTGCTTATGTGCTAGATCCTATACTTCTTGGAGAAATGCTCCTTAATCATGGTCATTCCTCCCAAAAATCACATTCAATTGGAAACTATCTTTCCTCGCATACCCTGCATTCCTACATTTTTGCACAATTGTTCGATCAAGTTCAAACCCACTAGGGCAAGCACAAACAAAAATGGAATCGAGGGGAAAAATTGCAACCATTAAAACCGATAATTGATTCATACCCTATTTAATATCGTGTTCCAGGTGGATATTGGTGGCCACCCACCAACTCCACTTGGACCCACACCATTGTTTCTTTCATTTTTTCAGTTTCCTTAATTGTAGCATAGTTTACTATTTTTAGTAGTTTTTCGGGTCCTAAACTTCTGGAGCCGTTTTGAGGCCCTGAATGATTTTTTTTGGAAATATACCACCAAAGATTTGTTGATAAGATAGTATTTTTCATCGTATTCCTTGGAGAGATATTTCTAACGGGGTATCATGCACATCAAATGGAGATAATATGACCCAAGTCACGACCCCGGGAAGTTGGTTGTCCAACTAACCCCAACGGGAAGCATAAACTCTTGGCGCTACATCTCCTCAGGTTAGGGTTTTGGTTGTTTAGGGTTTTCTCTTATTGTTCAATAATAAAAAGGCCCTTGAGCCTCATTGTAACACAGTTCAAAAGCATGTAGCCGCCACATCTCTTCTCATAGATAACCTACTATTGCTCGAGCTAGTCTTATTTCCATTCTGTTTGTAAGCATATTTCAGTATTTGATATTAATGCAATGAATTTTTATTTCTACTACATCTTTGTATTTATGGTTATATCTGTAATTTTTTTCGTTCCTGTTTCAATTAGGATCAGTGGTATGAGAGGGGTCTTCTCTTTATCTATTTTTCTTTACATGTCCCCAACGAGGTCGGGATATAAGGAGTTAGGGATTGAACTAGTCGAACATTTGCAAGACCAGGCTCGCAAATCCTGACAGCCTCCCATGGCGGATGAAAAGGAATATGAGGGGGCAGGATATCTTATCAAAAGCTTGCTCGAAGAAGCCCTCGAGCGATAAAGGAACTCGATGATGGACAATCTTTCTTAGATCCTTTAGTGGCTACCCAAGGTCGACGCATCTACTTCCAACAACTACTTTGGAAGAGCCTCACCCTTTAAGGTACAAGTTAACTTTGACATTCCCAAATTTGAGGGTCAGATAGATGCAGACACTGTAGATAAATGGTTAAATATTCTAGAAGGATATTTTTCATTCATGATTTTTCCAGCGAGGAAAAGATCACTTTTTCACTTCTCAAAGCAGCCCCCCATGTCAAGAATTGGTCGGAAACCTATCGTGAACTGAAGGATGAAAGTACGAACTCACTATTTTCAGTTGCACCCACTTGGAACTCATTTCGGGATGCCATCTAGGAGTAGTACTACCCTATCGGGAGCTATGAGGATAAATACATAAAGTGGACAACGCTGTGACAGGGAAGGAACCAAGATGTGCCAGAGTTTACCAATGTTTTTCATACCCTTCACACGAAGTTGGGTATGAAGGATGTTGAGAAGCATTTGGTTCTCAAGTACTATGACTTCTTGCATAGGTACATCTAGGACAATATGGAATTCCTGGATATCTCCTCACTTGGCACGACATACAAATATGTTGTCAAGATCGAGCAAAAGTTTAAACAGAAGAAGAAAGACTTTGGAACTCTGGATCTAAAGCAATGGAAATGTGCCCCCAAGCTGCAGAACCAAGGAACAAGCCAAGGCAGGGTGGCCTAGGACAGCCCATCAAAGCTGCAAGCAAAGAACAACACTGCGAAGCCAAATAAGGACACCGGAAAGTGGTGTGAGTTCCATAAGAGCTCCACTCACAGCACAAGTGAGTGTCGGGCCAAGCAGTGACTAGTGGCCGAGCTAAAGGCTTCGGAATTAGATGCATGTTCTGACTCTAAGTCAAAACCCAACAAGGGGAATGACGAATGGAAGTAGATTATCGATGCGGAGCCCAACGCCACTATTGCCACCACAAAGATCCAGAAGGAGGAACCCGAAGATCTAGAGGAGGAGGCCTGCCTCTTCCACTCCCAGATGGGGGTAAAGGGTTCCCCGCTACAATTCATTGTCGATAGTAGGAGCCAAAAGAACCTCATTTTGGTAGAGGTTGTGAAGCGGCTGGGCTTACCGACCATAGCACATCCACAACCGTACACCATCAGGTGCCTTCACCAAGGATGGGATCTCCACATGAGACAAGAGTTCCATCTTCCATACAACATCAAGCCCTACACAAATGAGGTATTATGTGACATTGCTCCCCTTGATGTTTGTGATGTATTATTAGGCCAACCATACTTATGGAAATGACATGTTGTGTATGAGTCAAGGCCTCATGCTGTTATTGTTACTTTGGGTAATAAGTCGTACAGGATACTAGAGGTAGCATCACCTACCACCATCTCTTTGGTTATTGCAAAGCAACGCAGTAAGCTCATTTCCAAAACTGGGAATTTTTTTTTACTGATGATATGCCCTTAGGAAAACAAGAAGATGATGGCGATGACCTCCAGATAGGGCCCCTTTGCATGACAACAATAGATGAAGAAGGTCATAGAGGAGTACGAGGACATCTTCACCTCCCTCACAAGGGTGCCTCTGCACTGTCAAGTCAAGCACTCCATCGATCTGACCCTAGGTGTGCTACTGCCCAATGGACCAATCTATTAGTACTCCATTCTGGAGAATGACAAAATCAAGAGGCAGATTCAGGAGTTGCTACAGAAAGGTCACATCTGTCTGAGTCCATCACCCTGTGCGAGCCCAATCATGTTGGTACAAAAGAAGGATGGGACTTGGAGACTCTGTATTGATTATCGGGTGCTGAGCAAGATCACTGTCCGGAATAGGTACCCGATCCCATGGATTGATGACCTTCTAGACCAGCTGAAAGGGGAAAAATATTTTAACAAGATCGACTTTAATTCAGAATATCACTAGGTACCAATTGAACCATCCGATTTGTGGAAGACTGCCTTCAAAGCCAAGGTGGGCCTTTTCGAATGGTTATTTATGCCTTTCGGGTTGACGAATGCTCCTGCACCCTTCATGAGGCTAATGGATGATATCTTGCAGCCATTCACCAACTAATTTGTAGTGGTATACTTGGATGACATCGTTATCTTCAGCCAGAGTTGGGAAGAGCACCTCCACCACATCCGGCATGTTTTCCAAACACTGCGACAACACAAGCTATGTGCCAATTTGGAGAAATGCACTTTTGACATGAACCAAGTTCAGTATTTGGGATATATTATTGATGAATGATGGGTTCATGTAGATATAGCCAAGATCCAAGTCATTTGGGATTGGCCAGATTCATGTTAGGATTCTCTCATATCACTTGGCTCTTGAGTTAAGTCACCAAAGGAGGAGTGAAAGAAAAATTCTTTTGGTCTGAATCTCAACAGAAGGCATTCAAAGAGTTGAAATATCGCCTCTTCTCTGCACCAGTGCTAACATTACCAAACTTGCAAGAACCATTTGAGATCAAGACAAATGCCTCTGACTATGCTATTGGGGCAGTCCTTACTCAATAGGGGCATCCAATGGCATATCACAGTGAGACACTTACAGACGCAGCTCAGAAATATCCCACTTATGACAAAGAGATGTATTCCATTGTGCAAGCCTACTGATAATGGAAGCATTACATATTGGGGAAGGAAACGATCATCCACACAGCCCAGCAGCCCCTGTAGTCCATACAGACGCAAGGGAATTTCCAGAATGATTTCCATCAAAAGTGGTCCACATACCTGCAACAGTTCCATTTGAATAACAAGTATAAGAAGGGAACACCAATAATGTTGCATATTACCTTAGCTAACCACCAATCATGGTGTTAACCACCATTCTCAACTCTTGTGGGCATGAGACTTCTGATTGTCCACTTCTCTACAAAAGTGACCCAGAATTCATCCACACATACCAGACGCTCTTGGAGTGTCAGCAAGTTCTAGATTTTCACCTTCAGGATGCCTTATTATGCCACCGGGGACACCTTTGTGTTCCTTCAAGTGAGCATGCCAAGATGATTTGGGAAGCACAATACATTCAGGCTGTTGGGCATTTCAGGGTCGAGAAAATGGTGGCCTTACAGGAGAAGTATTTCTATTAGCTGAATCTTTGATAGGATGTCGGGAAGTACATCAAATCTTGCACTACTTGCGCCATTGCCAAAACGACCATCAAGAAGCAAGGCCTATATACTCTATTGCCTACCCCTAGTCGACCTTGAGAATCCATCTCCATGGATTACATGTCGGTCCTTCCTTCTCCTAAGCATGGCAACGACTGCGTTTTTGTGGTCATCAAAAAATTCTCGAAGATTGCCATTATGGCTGCCTGGAAGAAGAATATCACAATGAAAGTCACTTCTACACTCTTCTTTGAACGAGTGTGGGTACACTTTTGGATACCACAGTCTATCATCTCAGATTGGGACAATAGATTCCTTAGTACATTTTGGTCTGGTCTCTGGTTGATGCTGGACACCAAACTCACTAAGTCCACAACTTTCCATCCCCAAACTGGTGGCTAGACAGAGGTCGTCAACAGGATGATCGTACACATTCTTTTCATGTACAACTCAAATCATCCACACACATGGGATAAGAGCCTCCCCTATGTCCATAACATCTATAACCAGTCTCTCCACAGCTCGACTGGCCACAACCCTTTTCAGGTGGGCTTGGGATTCTAGCCACTGTGTCCCATTGATGTGGCCACATGTGCCATTTGTAGCTACTCAGACAGATTTAGCTCATGTCTAGTCTAAAACCGATAAGGAAAACAACTTCATTGAGAACATGTAACATATCCGCCAGCAGGTCCATGACATTATGGAGAAATCAAATTTCAAGTACAAACAGTGACATGATCAACATCGTGTGCCACACAAGTTTCAGGTGGGCGACAAAGTCTGGTTGCATTTGTAAAAGGAACGCCTTACCAGAGCCTATTGGAAACTCAAACCACTCTGATATGGTCCTTACACCATTACTAAGGCTGTGGGAGAAAATTCATTTGAGCTTAGCATTCCCCCATTCCTTGGACTACACCTAGTGTTCAATGTGGACCACCTTCGACCATACTTCCCACCATTTCTAGACACATCAGACATTGTAGAACAGCTCTCACCTATAGATTTAAATCCAGATTGCATGGAACGAGCCACAACTGATAGGATCATGGACACATAGATCAAGTACACTCGCCAACAGAAGATCCAACTGTATCGAGTTGTCAAAGTAGGCCAACTATTTCACCAAGGCAAGTGGCTCACCAAGGACTAAGTTCAACAAAAGTTTCCTCATCTCATGGAGGAACTGAACACAATGGGGAGCATTTCTTCCTAAGGGGGAAGGAATGATCCAAGTGGATATTGGTGGCCATTTTCCAATTCCACTTGGACCCCCACCATTGTTCCTTTCATTTTTTTAGTTTCCTTAGTTGTAGCATAGTTTACTATTTTTAGCAGTTTTTTGGGTCCTAAACTTTCGGAGCCATTTTGATGCCCTAAACGATGTTTTTTTGGCAATCTATCGCTAGCGGGTTTTTGATAAAATTTCATTTTCTGTCATACTCCTTGTAGATATCTTTCTAATGGGGTATCTTGCGTGTCAAATGGAGATAATATGACCAATTCACGACCTCGGGAAGTTGGTTGTCTAACTAACCCTAACAGGGCCCATAAACTCTTGGTGTTACATCTCCTTGGGTTAGGGTTTTGGTTGTTTAGGGTTTGCTCTTATTTTTCAATAATAAAAGGCCCTTGAGCCTCATTGTAACACAGTTCAGAGGCATGTAGCCACCACATCTCTTCTTAAAGATAAGTTACCATCGCTCGAGCTAGTCTTATTTCCATTATGTTTGTAAGCATATTTCAATATTTGATATTAATGAAATGAAGTGTTATTTCTACTGCACCTTTGTATTTATGGTTATATATGCAATTTTTTGAATCCCTATTTAAATCTGGATCATCACGTGACTTAAATTTCATGTACATAATTAAGTGCTAACAAAGGCTCATAGTTGGGGATGTGGGCCACTCTCGGGAGCACATGATGACCACATAATCTTATTCCATACATACATCCAAACATAAATTCTCCATATTTTATAAATGGAACACCTTCCTTTTTGTGTGAGGACCATGCAAAACAGGGATATATTGATATCGGGGTATTCATAGGTCGTTACCTCTATCATTTCTAGTCCGAAAAAGATTAAGGGAACCTCTTCTTCTTCTTTTATGTAAGGATGTCTAATATTATTTCTATCCCTTTTGTTGAATATTTGATGTAGGTACAGAATGGGTGTGTTTTATCATTGCAAACACTGTGCCCATCAAATTTTCTATGATGCTGTAAAAAATTTTAGAGTGACAAGTCCTTTTCCCTTTTGGGGACACAATGACTCATTCATCAAGATAGTTGATCATACATCAAGTGTAAAACTTTCGATTCCATTCATATTTTTCGATCTGAATGTTAATATGATTCATAGTGAGACCAACTCCATGTTCCTCACATGTTGAAACAAAATTTGGAGTAAGCTTAGCCAACATAATCTATAAATCAACCAAGCTTGTGTTCTGAGGAATAACTCTACCATGAATTTCCATTATTCCCTCTGGAAGTTCATCTTGTTTGACAGGACTTGGATTTTCATCATCCTTTTTAAAGGAATCTTCAATTACAAGTTTATAAGTATCTTCATCTTTGTAAACTCCACATCAATTCCAAATTTATTTTAAAATCAAAGTTGGTTGGATATTTGTTAGTTGGATTTTCATTGAATTGATCAGTCAAACTAGGAATAGAGGTATAATTGCACATATGTTCCTCATGCCAGCCAGTGAAAACATCATTTATGAAATCTGAACTATACTTCTGTAATTGAGCAGAGACGTTCTCTTTTGTATAGCTAGGCTTCTCATCAATGTTCTTGGTGTATTTGTCATTGTCAAAGGTCAAACTTGTATTATCATACAATGAGTTTTGTAGGGAGGCTTCCTTGTCAGAACACATTTCCTTGTCATAATGATCATGATTTTCATACAAGGGAGGACCTTCAAATTGCACCATATATGACTTGAATATGTTGCTTTCCAATTTCAAGTAATCGTTACAATGCCTTCATCATTAAGGGAGTGAGAGAATGTTACTTGAAACTTAATATGCTTCTCCTATATCACCTTTTCCATTGTATCATAAATTAGGTAGTCAACACATACTTATCACTATTTTCAAATAGAACTAAGGTACCTATTGTGGGAGTAACATACTTGTGTTTTAGGGCGAGAAAGTGGCAAAGAATAGAGGAACATGACTTTAGTCTAATTTTGGGTGTGATTTGGACCAATAACATTCATCTCTAATATCCCATATTTCCACATCCATACAAAAAAAGAGGATGACTTGTAATGCATTGGTTTATCACAAAGACTTGGCCATTATCTTTGTGCAAACTACTTTTGTGTTGTCGTATTATTGTTGGATTTTATTTCTATTGTATTTTCAATTCCATACATGTAAAAAGCACCAAAATATAAGTTGAAACCCACAATTAAAAAAACAAAGCAAATAGTCAAATTGTTTGATGAAATGCCAAAACCAACAATTTTGCAAAAACAGTGAGAAGTTTCCAAACCTTGGAGGGATAAGGGTTGGTACACTACAACAATATGGGTGTCTCAAGTATTTTGGAGTGTTGAATCCTTTTATGCATTAAGAAACACATTATAAACAATGAAAAATCAAAATCTTGATCAAAATTCTATAGTTGAATTCCAACGAAAAAAGTTAAAACATAGAACAATTAGGCTTCACCATTATTAACCCATCCACTAGTGTCCATATGTGTAGTCCAGGCCACCATAATGGCATATCAAAAATGGATGGGTGAATTGAAGGAATTGGGTGGCTTTTTCAAAGTACTTGCATCTCAATCTTGGCATATAAACTGCATGAACTTTATTATGTGGTGCAACTTTCCACCTCATAGTGTGTTTCTCAAAATAATTTATAAAAAGGAACATCAAGTTCTGGAAATTTCTGACACTTACATAAATCATAAGATGTAGTGCTTTGTTACAAATTATGTGAAAGTCTTAACAACAAAGGAGAGAAAATATTTCAAAGTGATAGGTTCAAATTGAGGGATGATATGGAAGATGTGTCACTGGTTGTCATGGTCATGTATCTATTGCAAGTGAAAAAGTAAAGTGATTGATTGCTATGTTTGGTCTAATGGATGCATTAAAGCTTGGTGCTTTTTGAATGGTTGGTCTCCCCCTTCTTTGGCCTTTGTGAGTACAACTCTACTGTTTTAGATTCTTAAGATACTTGAATTTCCCAACAATTTTTCTTATGTCCCCTAATCAATCTATATTGATTATGTGGTCTATGAATTTGATTGTTCTCTGTTGGCCCTCTTAATCTAGATATCAAGAGGGGTATGGCATAGAGTAAGGGCAGAGCCTGGGTAGATTTGAAAGGTCCTATATAATAGCTTTTTGTGGGTGTAATGACACTCAATCAAGCTTCATAACATTCAATATGTTTCCTTCCAGCTAGATAGATAGTCCTATTTGAAAAGTCAGTTGAAAAGTGTTGAAAGGTCATCAAATAACATGGAGTTGGGGTTTATTTATTGTGGGAGAGGATTTACATGTTACCAAAGTGGAGGATATAAAAGACCACCCGATTGTGGAAAAATTATGTTGGTGTCGAATGTTAGATTTTACCATGGAACCTTAGGTGGACACTTAATAAAGCCCTAATTATGTTTACAGTTTGGAATTTCATCTTCTTTCATGAGACTAGATTTGATGAGTTTTAAAATGTAAAGAGCACATGGGATTTACTCTTTCCAATTTCTGGTATTGATAATGAATCCTTTTTTTGTGCCAAGCCATGGCACCCATTATTTTACACATGGGAGGAAACCCTCAACAATGATCCCATGTGGATTAATTTTCCCAACCTACCAATTGAATTTTGGATGGAAAATCGATTAGAGGCTAATGGAGAGACTTTTTGGACCTTCATTTATATAGATGGAAGCTATAGAAATAGTATGTTCCATTTGGTAACATGAGTACTTATGGAATTCGAACCTTGTCATGACCTATTTGAGTTGCTTGATCTAATTTTGGGATAAATTTCACTATATAAGCAACCCCTAGGTTATCTCAATTCATAATTCATATTCTCACAATGCCATCAAACTAGGCACAAAGTGGCAGATTTCATGCAGAATTTTAGCAAGAAATATTAAGGGTCATGAATCTCTGGGGTTAAGACTAGGTTGGTAGACACAAATACATGTGAGAGGTAAAAGCTCCACCAATTGCATCAATAGTGCACATATACAAAAGTCAACTCTAAAAATGTTCAATTCTTGGTTCCCATGGATTCTATAATGGAAGTAATGTTTTGATATATTTCCATTGGCGCTACTTAATCCATGTGTTCTTGAATTCCATTAATGTGCTATGATCTGTCTCAGCCCAACCCGTTTATCTTTTCTTAATATAAATGAGTTCATCTGTCTCACAAATTCTATTTATAAGTTGGTGCCCACCTTTTCTTAAATATTTATACTACCTACTTCCCCAAAAGCTCTCGTAACAATTTCTAAAATTGGGCTTGTGAAGATTTACAACTTTTGAACTTGTGTTGTGGAGATCCCAGCCATAGCTGCACTAGAGTGAATGTCGCAACATATATTTTTGAGGTGAGAATCCATCATGGATTTGGTCTTCCTTATTTTATGCAGTTGGATTGGGACATATGCACGAGACTGAATTAGATTATTACATCTTTTTAGGAAAAGAATGTAGGAGTTTTTGTTATGCATCCAAAAGATTTTTTTTATTTTATTTTATTTTTATTTTTATTTATTTATTAGTTATTTATTATTTTATTTTATTTATTTATTTTATTTTATTTTTATTTATTTATTTATTTTTTTTGGAGTTGAAGGTGTATCTTTCCCTAGGTGGATGGTTTTATGACATTGAAACAATTAGTGCAAAATAAATTTATTGTGTTTTTAGTTGCAAGGATTACCCATATTGAAGAATTTCAATAGTTTTGAGGACATTTCCTTGTAAACTTTGTAATCATATTGGATAGCATAGGCTGTAGGGTTGAATGATTTTCCATAACTTCTTCCTATATAATTGTGGACATGGTAGCTTTACTGAATTGAATGAATAGAGGTTAAATTTAAATAACAGGTTTTGAGGAAATACTCCAATTATAGGTTTAAATAATTTAGTATAATTTAGTTCACATCGAGTCTTCATTTTTGGATTCTTTGCACCTTGTTGGATTTCGATAAACTTTTGTGTAGTAGTAGTTTTTTAGTAGTTTGGTTGAATTTATATTGCTTATTTTATCTGCAACATGGATGCTTTGTTCTAAAGAAATGAGGAAGTTTTTATTATTGTTTACATAGAGCTTATTTGGCAACATGGATAATCCTTGTGCCAAACACACTCTCCCAAAATCCACAATCCCTAAATGGATATTTTTGGTTTCCATCCACTCTATTTTATACATTTCCAATCTGATCCATCTATTTCCCTATAAAACCAACCTTTTCAATCTCTGGTCGGCAGAACTATTGCTTCTGCTAACCAAACCAGTCCTTCCTGGACCCACAACTCTATAAAATCCATTGTGATATTATGCACTTTGTCTATAATAAAAATACCCTGTATACTATGAACTCAATTTATCTTGGTCAAAATCCTCTCTAATTTGACGTTCATTTTTTTTTCAATGCACCTAATGCCTTGCTTCCATCTCTGCCAAATGTTGTAGTGTTTTTGAATTATGATGGAGGTGTTCCCTAAACTTTATTGAGTTTCCAAGGTCAATGGCCACTCCATTCATGTTATGAAATTCTTTTCTGATACCTGTAAATTTGATTCTGCACTCTCTCTCATCTCCTGTGTAACTATAAATTTTCTTTTCCTGGTTCTGAAGCTACCTGTATTCATCATCATAAACTTCATACTAGAAGAATGACTGGCTTTTTTCCTAGCCTTTTTGTGCCACCCAAATTCTTCCATTCCATCTTAAGACTATTCTTTGCTTCTTGCCTTTGTATTCTTAGCTTCTCAGTATAGGGTTGGTCCATGCCTGCTACCTGCACTCTCTAGATTGCTCAAAAGGAAATTTGAGTAGAATCTCTATTTAATTTTAATTTTTAATTGTAAACTCAGTAGTTTCCTTAAAAGGTGTCTCATCATCCTTATTCTCACATTATTGTCCCACCAAGGAAATCCATAAATTTTAATGATGGTAAGATTCACCCTTATGTCCATATACTCACTACATGCCAAAACTATAATTTAATGGTCCTAGGCTTGCAATCAGGGTTCTTAGTGCCATCCTGAAGTGGGACAACCTTAACCTTTTAAGGTATATAATCTGATCCCTCAATTAACCATTTTGTCAACGAATGTTTTAGTTTCCTTTTTATATGTTCACAATAAACCTGACTTCTAGAAAGAGTAAAATGTAACCTTTGCATTACTCTGAAAAATCCTGCAGCTTCCTAATTTGTTGTGAGTTCTATATCTAAGCTTGATGGTGAATAAAAAATGCCAAATGTCAATGGTTTGTTTATTTTCAGATTTTTTCACATAGATAAATCCCTTAAAACATCGTCTTCATTGTTAGTAGCAAGACCAATCTTGAAGGCAAAGGTGATAACCAATCATCCCTCATTAACTTCTATTACTGACAGCCCCATCAAATTATAAACTAGCCCACTCTTCCAGAATCAGATATAAAGTAACGATCTTCCTAATGTGATCACCCATTAGCCTGCAGAGATCTGAAATGTGCATGTTGTCATGTATTTACTTTTTAGTGACAATATTTTAGTGTTCATTCTTAGGCTTAAGTAGTTGGATTGTTTCTTTAGTGCTACTTTCTCTTTTGGATGAACTGTGATGGACATGCCTACCTTTTCTTTAATATAGACTGTAGACTTTGCTAAAAGTGTACTAGGTTTTCATTCAAAACAACCAATAGAAAACTCAATACATCTTTCCACAGTATTATGAAGTCATGGATCTAATTTTTATATTTTTCTTGACTGCATACCCCACATCTTTTAGGGATCTCTTAAATTTAGATGTAGGGATTATTATGTTGTTTAAATATTATACTAACAAAAATTCTTTGCAGATGTTTAATGTAGTCTAGTATTACCTTTGTGCATGCAGAAGGGTCCCTGCCCATGCCATGGTCTATCAGGATGAAAATTGCATTGGGTGCAGTCAAGGGTATGGCATTTCTTCATGGAGGAGTTGAAAGGCATGTGATTTATCAGGATTTTAAGACGTCCAACATCCTATTGGATTCGGTTTGTCCATTTAACCCCAAATAATTTAAATTACTAAGCATTTCCACAATATGAATTATAAGTCTTTGGTTACTAAGAGACTATGAACTGTAATGAGTTCTTTGTATGACTGAAGGTCTATGTACCTCATGCAAGAATACAATGCTAAACTTTCTGACTTTGGTCTAGAAAAATATGGACCTGAAGGAGACAAAACTCATTTTTCTACTCAAGTCATGGGAACTTATGACTATGCAGCTCCTGAGTATGTAATGACTGGTGAGCATTCTTGATAGCTTATAACTTATAAGTTCCAAGTTAACTTGTGTTCAATCTCATTAGCTCTAAAAACTATTAGAAATTGTCTGCATAATTTCACTTGATTTATTCTCATGATAGGTTATCCTGAGTATGCATCCTATTGAGGGTGGAAAGTGATGTGTATTTCTCCAAGGCCTAGACAAACTAGGGTGAAAAAACCAAATTGTTTAAAAACCTTGAATATAAAATTTTAGCTTCATGATGATTGTATTAAGATTATAGTTAAAATATATCTGATGCATTGGTGAAGCTGGTACATTGAGTATAGCAACTAATAATATATGTTCATAAATAAATAAATTAATAATGTATTTATAGGTTCAACTTGAAAGGATCTGGTTTGTTGGGTCACAGTATGGACACTACTGATTCTTTGGGGTTCATTTGACAGAGATATTAAAAAAAATTAATACTCACCCTACTTATTGCTAATTTTATCATGTAATGATGCCAGTACAGGGTTCCTAGCCATGAATTTAGAGGGGTTTTATTTACAGCAGTTCTGAAGTATGTGGTTGAAAGTAATGGGAACATCTTATATGTTTCATCAGTGTGTTGTGTAAACCTATGAATTCAGTAGTGGATTATGCAGTGATAGGAATAAGAAAGATATGGAAATGGAACAATAAAGGAAATTAGGCAGCAAGGAAACTTGATGCAAGAAGATACTAGGATGTTGAACATGGCACAATTATGGAACCATGGGCATATTGTGTGGGTCACTAGATGCAATAGCAGGAGAAGATTATAATTCAATTTTAGATCTACGACAGAGACCTGAGATATTTTCATAGGTTGCTAGCTGCAATTATTGATAATGGGTAAGTGGGTCTTATATGATGCAATGAGTAACTGAGAAAAACTAAATTAAACTAGTTGTAGACTCTCCCCTATGAATTCTCCAAACATGTAGTTATTCTTTAAAGTTTTCTCCATAATCTGCATGTTCCTTTGAGAAGAAATTCAAGCCAAATCATATTTTGGGGTCCCTAGGATGCATTTCATAGTGGAAACTTTGCAATTATATTCCCTATTCCCTTGACAGTCACAATGGCTCCCATCCATCATTGCCGTGTATGGGTTCTCCAGGACATTGGTTCAGAGATGTCTAGTGGGACATCTAGAAAACTATTGAACTAAGGTGATCTTTGGGACCCTAGTGGAGAGCCAATTCCTACACTTTTCCTGGTACTATTTCACTTCTCAGCCTATCCCCTATTAAGGTCAACAATCACTTGAAGCTCTAGATTGTGCAGAGTGAGTAGGTGAGTACCCTTCAAGAGGCATTCTGCTCATGGTACATGGCACATTGGTCTTCATTGCCATAATAAGCACAATTATATAAGATAATTAGAGTGTTGAGGAGTCAATAGTCCAAATGCACTTTGGATTAAAAACTCTACAGACATGTTGCCTAGAAAAAGATTGAGAATAGTGAATAACATATGAATTTTTTACTGCAAAGACTTAAGCTGAATTTTCTAGAAAATCTTGAACCTTTTAATAAAATTTCAAGTCTAGTCAATGCACATTGATTGTTGGAAAAAACCAACCCTTTTCTAATGGCATGAAAGAAATTTGCAAACCTGAATTCAGTCATTTTTTATCAGTGGTAATTCTCAAGATTCCTTGGCAGAGGTTGATGACATTTATCAAGGTACAAACCATGGCCTCCCAACATAGGAAACAAGGTAACCCTCCCTTTCTCAAGTGTGGACCACGTTCACCACCCAAAAAGTCTTCTAAACTGATTTATATCCTTTGCCTATAGCTTGTCTAGGAAGGGGAAAATTTTGGAGAATAGTCTGAGAATATTCTATGTGATGTTTACAGTTTTATGTTCAAAAGGAGGAAGAAAGTGGTTTAGTTCTTAATAAATTGGTGTACTTTATAGAGATATGGGTGTCTGAATGGTACTTGAGAGTTTTCTAGTGGTCAAATTATCAAGAGTCCAACTCACTATTTCTATCTTCCTTTTTAGAAACTTCAAAATATATAACTATTGAAGAAATGCACTTTTAGAGACTGGGAACAAAGAGTAAGTTTTTCTTATTGCAAATAATATTTTCAAAGAAATATGCATGTATGGGGTGGGAAGTTTCCCCATATGAGAAAATGGTTGTATGTAGCATCATGTAAAAAAAGGATACCCCTAAGGAAAAACTATTGGTTTCATGAAATAGCCATGGTCCTTAAGCTAGGATTGCTTTTGTTATGCTTTGCCCAAAAGAAGAAGTGAAGAATTACATTGTGGTCTTATTGTCAATTGATCTACTGTCATTGAGGAACTCAACTCTTAGCTGTCATTGTGGAACTAAACTCTTAGATGTTTATTAGATGATCTGCAGTCTTTTAGAGCTAGTGATTTTAGCACTAATTCTTCCCTATAAGGTCATCATCCATCATATGTTGTAATATACCATGCCTTGAGAGTTGTGGTTCTCAATAGCAGTTTTAGCATGGGAGGAAAAGAAATTAACTAGGTTTTGTGTGAAGAAAACCTTAAGCAATTATAACCCTTTTCTGAGCATTCCCAATAATTTATAAAATATTGTCTTCCAGTGGAAACCTGAAGGTTGTTTTTTTTGTCTAATTGTGATTGTTGACCTTGAAATAGTATGGATGACAGGTGCAACTTGCAAGAGGAAATATGAAGTCTAGATTTGAGAATTTGCTGAATGTTAATTTTCAATTAGAACATGTAAAAGTATTTATAATTTTGTATGTTAAATGTATGTTGTAGATTACATATAGTTACAAGCTAAGAATAAAGGCAGTTAAAATAAATGATTCTTACTGGACTGTGCTATATGAGGAGAATGCATGTTTTCATATCATATGGTTCTGAAATTCAATTATCTCTTTATCCAAGGCCTCTGTAGGCATCCATGCAAAGATTAGTTTAGAGGATGGTTAATATTAAATAATCTTGCCAAAATTCATTTTCATTTACGTTGACTGCTTTTAATATGCCCCTGTTAAGGGTTTTTATTTTTCTCATGGTAAGCTTCAGTTCACCAAATGCATGAAACTGGAAGCATATGTTGGATTCCTTTTTTTTCACATTGATTAATTTTTGATGTTTGAGATTCTCTCATAGTAGTGAATCTTTCCAAGCAATGCATAGATTGAAGATAGTCAGCTATGCCTATAAAATAGCTAATTAGTATAAATATTACTTTGATTATAGCAATCCAAAGTGTAAAACCATTGATATTCCTCCTTTTTCAAGACATTTGACATTGAGGAGTGATGTCTATAGCTTTGGTGTTGTTCTACTTGAAATGTTAACTAGTCGAAGGTCCATGGAAAAAAACAGGCCTGGTGGGGAGCACAATCTGGTGGAGTGGGCTAGCCCTTACCTTGGCGAGAAAATAAGGTTATATCATCTTATAGACCCTCGTTTGGAGGGTAAATTTTCCATTAAAGGAGCACAAAAGGCCACCCAATTGGCTTGCCATTGCCTCAGTCGAGATCCAAAAGCTAGGCCTTTGATGAGTGAGGTTGTTGAGGCACTCAGACCTTTGTTGAATTTGAAAGACATGGAAAGCTCATCCTTTCACTATCAAGAATTGCAAGTATAACATTCAAGTCATCAACAACAATTGGAAAATGGAAATGAACAGTTGAAAAATGGTGCATATCTAAATGGGCAATTATCTTCAAAGAATGGATGCCCATGAGTTGTCACTAATATTTCTCACGCTTCACCATATCGTCAATATCCAAGGAAAAATGGTAAAATATCATAGGTGATTGGATCTCTTTTCCATCATTTATTTCTTTTTTAATTTGTACACTTGTCACTAAAGCTGCTCAGTTTCAGTCCTTCACAACTTACCAAGGGGAAGCAGTGTGAACTTCTGAAGCATGGGTGTGTTATCTGTACAAGGCTTGAACATTTTAAGAAGCCAATTATGGAATCTTGTAGAGTAATTTCAACTACTCGCGAGTTGAAAGTACAAGTACAAGTTCAAAATATTGGTAGAAACTTGAAATGTTTGAACTTTGAAGTGCATGTTATGTCTGGTTAATTCTTATAATAATAGAGAAATTAGAGAATCCAATCCAAATAAATGGTTTGTCCACATCTGAATTTCATCAAAATTTTCAAATAGAAAGATGGCCAAAACTTGTTTCATTGTAGTTATGGTCATAGTTGACCAACACTATAGAAACCCATGAATGATGACTCTTTGGTTAATTTTCCTTTTGTATTATAACTGGTAGAGATGACGAAGATATAAATTTTACTTTCACCTTGGCAGAGCTAGCTCAGATTTGGATGGATGGTTTATGTCTAAAGGAATTTTATGATGGATTGATAATGCAGGGCATGGAATGGGGAAAACAACACCACAAGGCATGTCTATCATAGATGTAAAGTTCAGGTATGTTCAACTTTATCATGTCTCATAACTTTGCAATCAAACTGTTCATTGAGAGCATGGCTAATTGGTTTGACATGGATTCTCACCATGTTCTTTATTTTCTCTAGGACATTTCATCCAACATTTTCCAACAAACATGGATCCCAATTTTGACCTCAAAAGGGTGAAGCCACCAACTAGCATTCCCAAATCAATGCATGTTGCTACTCTCAATGGCTCTTATGCATTGCCAAGTGGGGCAGTTGCAGTTTTGAGGCCTAACGAGTAAGTCCTTTAAACCAAACCTCTATTAATTGGAAACTCCATAAAGGAAAATGTAAAGTGCCAGGTGCAATTGGCTATGCATTGTTTCTCAGTTATTAGCTGCTGATAAAAATAATTTCTCATGTAGAGCTACTTTTGACAAGGAAGTTGAGGGGTTCCCATCTAACTGTTTCGTTGGTGAACTGCCACCTAAATTGCATTTCCCTTTATGCAAGGAAGTAATGAAAGATGTTGTACTGACCAACAAATGTTGTTTCAATAGCTACTGTGACAAATGTAAGATAGACCAGAGAATAAATTACAGATACATTGAGATCTTACTTCCTTGTCTAGCTTGTGTGATTAATGGCATTATGTTTTTTCTTAGAACATGTTGATAGATGAGTGTTTAAACTTCTGAAATCCTTTCCATTTTTTTTAGGCATTAGGGACCATATCATATCAAATTCCAGATGTGTATATGGAGAAACAAACATTCTTGCAGATGATCTCTTGCCAAATAAGACTCTTCGTGATACCATAAATCGAATTTTGGAGACCAACACCAGCAGTGCAAAAAATGTTGGCAACTTTCTACAAGTTCAAGGTATATTAATTAGCCAAAAAAGTATGCATGAGAACAAGTTGATATTAGTTGTCTACTTATGGGTATCTGATGGGCCAAGTGTTTTCTGTTGCAGATATGGAGTCAGCCAAGTGTCCCAGGTCCAAAGTCCCATCTCCTTCTCTTTCAGGATGTGCAAAGGAGGCACACACAACTCCAAGATTTGACATGCCAAATGTGAAGGAAATTATCACTGAAATGAAGCCACCTGTTAACCAACCACAACAATCATCAGAGAAAAACCGCTCTACAAAGACCACTTCGCCACTTGAGGTGACACATGAGTCTATGAGCACAAAAGGGCCTTTGTCACAGGAGAGTACCCCAACGGTTGAGGAAGAAGTTCAACAAAAGTTTCCTGTTGGTGAGCTAGGTACTTATTACTTGTCAGGTTTATTGGGGTGGTTCTTTTGGATTTGTGGCTTTCTAGATTTCTTCTATCCACAATAAGTAGGTATTTATCTATAGTAGTGTTGCTCATGCACTTCAATCTTTGTTTGTTTTCAGCAATAAATAAGTAGAAGAAGCAACCTCGACAAGTTTCTACTAGTAAGTCATCTTTATATTACTTTTCACTTGGGAAACTGATGTTTTGGAAAGTGTAATTGGATTTTTATTACCTTTGTATTCTCCATTATCACTATAATTCCCTTTCTTAATTACAAGAAGATGAATATATTTGGAACTGATGCACGTTGGGATCTTTATCATGGATAGAGCCAATGAGATGCAGTCGAGAGCATCATAGGATTTTGGAGCTAAAGAGTGTATAGTACTGTATGTTTCACCTACTGCATATAATGCTTGTTGGCCTAGTGCACAGTGGGGATCAGATGCTTACATGGCTTGTAATGGTGGTATCCCATACATGGGTTATGGACCAAGTCCTTTTGACATGCCATTTAATGGAAAAATTATGCCAACAAATATGTAGGGAACACATGGATATATGCTAGGATTTGTCCCTCTTGTTCAAAGGGAAGGTGTTTTATCTATTCATATATTTAACCATGTATCAAATGAGATTTTTTAATGTATGATCATAACTAAGAAATCTGACCAAGTCTTCTAAGTATCCCTGAGTTTGACTGGTTGAGTTAAGTGTAATGATCAGGAGACCTGGTCAAACTCACTATAACTTGGTCAGTTTGAAGACATTGTTGAACTAATCACTCTCATCTTAAATCAACGAGTTTTACTAGTATTAGGCAGTCTTGGAAGACTTGGCCATACTTTGAGTTGTGCAAGATTTAGTCAAGTTTGACCTGTAAAATAAAAACCTATACATGCCCAAACCAAGAATAAAAAACACATTCCTAAATTTATTTTTGAAGCCAAATTTTACACTGAGTTTGTTTGCTGAATATCTATGATTCTGAGTCAAAGTATTACTCTTAACTTTGTGGAGTCATTTCAATTTTGTACTAACTGAGAAAATTTGCAAATTTCAGAGAATATATGGATTATGGTATGGGTAATTACAACTCTACTCCAATTTTGAGTAGAGAGGAGTTTGAAGCTATGCAAGCAGAGTAGAGGAGAAAAAAACTAGAATATGAACAATGGAACAGTAGCAAGTAAGAAACCTTTAACTTTTAGAAAATAAATGCATATTTTAGGTGTTTTGAGGAACCTAAGTTATGCATTTCAGATTTTTCCTTTATCAGATTAAAGGAAATAGTTTTAGGGTTGACAGTGGTTGAGAATTTTGTTCCCAAACTTTTCCATCCAAGTAGCATAATTGTGCAGATTGGATACAAATTTATCTCCTCAAACCTAACCTAACCTTACAAATGCTAGAAACCTTAGTTAACTTAGCTCATGCACATGGAGATCCCGCCTTCGAAGATGAAATTAAAAGTATTGAAGACATCTTCTCCAACCTTTTTGTGTGTGTGAAGATTGATTTAAAATCATGTTTTCCCAATGTTATAAAATCCAAATGCTGCAGATGGTACTATAAAATTAAGTACCTTTGTCAGAATTTCAAATACCTCAAACAAACAACATTTTTGTTTGTTGTTGAGGAGAGTGAAATTACATTTCATATTGTGGCAGGTGCTAGGCAATGAATGTTTTCTATTGCTTTAATTACCAAAATTTTTTCCCGCCACCGAGGAATTAACCCATTCTTATGTATCACCATTGAGTTGTAATTATAATCACAATAGAGTTATTTAGATAACTAATCCAAGTAAAAATCTTTAATGTATTTGTGTTTCATCAATAATTCCATGTAAAGCCCTTTCTTTTTGGCTTAATACATTATACATTATGGCTTTCTTGATTGATTTTCTTCTCCTTCTCTTGATCTTCTCTAATGCTGATTTATCTTGTTCTTATCTAAAACTCTAATACTAATTAACAATAGATAAATAAAGCTTGGAGGAATGGGGGTGGGTTAGGCTGAAGATTGGAGCTATTGAATAATAGATTAATAATTTAAAGTTGAATCTATATTTATTTTTTTTTTTTTTTTTACAATTTTAGAGTTGAAGAGTATAATAACATTCAAGGTTTTTGAGGTGGTTGGGTGTGGTGAAGTAAAATTATAAGTGCAGACACAAACGAATTCCTCTAGCCCGATAATGGGTCTAGCCACAACAGATACATTGTATGGAAGATTTCCTTAGGTTAAAATCAATCAAGAGGACCTACCTCTTGGTCACTTATCCTTATTGATGATTTCCTCGCTTGTTCATCCCAGCAGTCTGTCACTTCCTTCTTCAAGCTCCTGAAACAAGTAAACAACAACAGCACACAAACATAATAATAGCCAAATTTCAATTCAACCGACTTAACAAGTCAAGAAACATTAAGACATGGGTATGTAATATTACAAAACATGTAGTAAATCAATTGATAGTTGCATATATTAATATTAAAGAGAGATTACAACCATTTGTCTTGACTTTGTAGTCTTCCTATGATAAGACCAGGTTCCCACACACTTCTGCTAGCACTCCATGACAGCTTCAAACAAAAATAGTTTAAAGGATCTTCCCTTTAGGCTTCACTCCAAACCAAACACACTTATCCCTCACACAACTATATAGCTACAACTAGTAATACTTGCTTGTCTAACCCAAAATAGTATACTCACACTCAGCTAAAACTATCAACTGTGACTATAACATGCACACTCTAGTTTGTACTTGGGAAGAAGGGAGGTTTATATAGGAAATATGGATGGGAGATGGATCCTCTTCTTATGGGAGGACTTATCCCTTGAGGTAATTCCATCATTATAGGGGAAAGGATCCCAAACTGTCATCCTCAACCCTATCTGGCCAAACCATTTACCAAACTTCTGTTATAGAGCTTCTAGAGCTGGAAGATTTAGCTCTAATTTAAAAAAAATTCCATAATAGGACCAACATGACTGGAACAAAACTCAGTCACTCCGGTTGGCACAAGGAGTAGTGCTAATCTCTACACATCGGTGTGGGGGAGACAAAGGCCATTAGCGTCGATCTTGTAAACTGGGCAAAATAGAAGTTTCAGGGAAAATGGTGCAAAAGGGAAATGATATGCTCATGAAGAGGGACATAATGGGGGTTTCTTCATGAGGGAAAAGCATGTGGGGTTCACCATAGAGGTCCTCCAGGATCAAGGAACAGGGAGTATAGGGATAGTGACAAAATTTTGTCTAACATTGGTCCATTTAAAGTTTCTACGGTTCTCATGTACAACGATTTGTAATTTGGATCTTAGGGATCTTCTCATATTAAATATGGTGATTTTTTTTCTAAATGAAATGGTGGTATTGATCACCCTTTCCTGGTTGGCTGACTGATTAGAAATAAAAATAACATATGCAATTAGTAGTTTTAAAGCTTTATATTTTCTTATAAAGCATTAGATGCAATTAGTAGTTTTAAATTAATGATCTTTTTAGGTCAGATTGGAAGATAACAAGGCTCACTTAAAGGGGGCTTAGATCATTTGAAAGAGAATGAGAATTGTGTTTGAATGTGCTATATACTCCTATGTCTCTACTAAGTTGTACATCTGCGAGCCATGTGTTTCTTGAAATTATTCAGTTGTTCTATTGAAGAAACCCTTTAGTGGATGCAGAGGCAATACAAATAGATTATATACCAAGAGCTACTCTACTGTAGCACCATTCAGATATCACATTTGCTATCAAGAAAATAAACCCTTGGATAAAAGCAACATCAAGGATTGTAGTATCACTTTTTTATCAAGGATAAAAACTATTGGATGAAACAAAATCTGACAATTATAAAGGTAAAACCCATGAATATATACAGTAACCCAATCAAGAAACAAATTTCATGGGAAAGTATTTGTAACACCACATAATTCTGTTAATACATTGGCAGACTATGGAGGAGGACTATATTTTAATCATATGGAAGTTAACCTCTGGTCTGACTATCCTTTTCTTTAATAATTCAATGCTTTTCTATTGAAAGAATACTATTGAAAGACTAGGAATAGGCTGGTGTGGAGGGCTCCACAATGATGACCCTCCTCCTATTGGACTGACCCCTATAGTAACTTGACTTGTAGTTTTTGTGATGATTATGATCTTGATGTACCTGCCAGGGTGCCTGTTTTGAAACTTGTATTCTATTTGGCTCCCACCATGTGGTGCTTTGAACTTTGATACTTTTTTAGTTTGGTTGATAATTTGTTGATTTCAAGTTCTTATTACTCTCTTCAAGTTATTCCACATGCGAGTTAAAAAATCACTCATATAGGATATTATGGAAGAATTTTCCTAACACATTTCCTACCATGATATGTAAGACAAATCCACTTCTGATTATGCTAGCATGCAATTCTCTGTTGTGATGGAGTGCTTGTAAGTCAACACATACACTGAGGACACATGAAATGTTAGTTGATCATCCTCCATTGTTGTGGGGAAAAGTATCCGACTCGGATGACCCTATCCCTACTCTAAGGGTGACAGTCCTTAGCAACAACTGAAAGTAAAGCTTTGATATTTTCCTTTATGAAAGTACAGAGAAGGAAGAAAAGATTGACCAACCGGTGTCTTTCGCTTTTGTCGATCTTGTCCTCTCTCTTTGTCTCTTGTTCCCAGCTCCTTGCTCCCTTTGCCGGCCCAGCTACACACAGATCCTACACAAACAAGAGAGGGAAACTACAAGAAACATGTACTCATAACTGATGCATGGATTAGAGTGAATCAGATATACAAGTAAATACAATACATCAATGCAATACAAGTATATAGGAGAACATTCAAAGCTTTATTGATAGAAGTAAAAGGGTTCTGAGAAGGTTACAACCATCAATGGCTCCAATCCAGCAGCACCTCCCCAGCAGCAAGAAATCTCCTCTTCACCTCTATGAAAGCAATCACCCAATAACTCTAACTGTAAACCAACAGCACTTCCTTGCTTTGCACAAAATTCCAGCCTCCTTAGACCTCATAGAAGATCTCTATATATAGGAAAGAAGAAGAGAGGATGAGTCAGCTTGAGACTGACATAAAGCTGCCTTGTGTCCTCTCCCGCTTCAGTTAAACTTTAGTTCTTGAGTCCACTTGGAGATCCTTGCTTACACATGGAGATCAAGTACCTCTTACTCATCACAGGGCGAATCCCTTGAACCAAGTGTCAGTTTGGAAGCTTCCTGGGCAATTGACACCTTGCAGAATGACTGTGCCACTTGGCCAATCTCTCCCAGCGCAGGTAGCCTTCATTAGATTTGACTTTCAGCGCAGGTACAAGGAGGAGCAGTTGCATTCCAGCGCAGATGCTCAGTGGAGCAGCTGACATGATCCAAAAATAGCCTGTTTTTGAGTGTTTTCAGGTGGAGAACTGATGGGAAGTGCTGTGGTTTGCTGACCTTGTTCTTCTAGGGGTAAGAACAACATGTTTAGGGACTGAGGATCCCTGTAATTATTGACATTTCATGCTCCATGCTGCGAGGCACAAAAATGTCTATAACAGTTGCCCCCTAAAGTATGAGGCCGTTTATCGGGTGAAATGCTTTATCTAGAGGGTCCGAAGTTCATTCCAGTGCTGAGGAGGCGCCCTGTAATACAATACAATACAATACATTATTTTTCATTCTGATTTCATGATCTAGCTGAGGCGGGCATTCCCATGCTCAGCTTTATAAATACATTTTGGTACATAGAACAGACGATCGTCTGATGGTAGACTGATAATTCTCTGCTGAAATTATCATCCTTTGAATAGGATGATCATCTGTTGCAATGATGTACATGACAAATGCTTTTATATTTCCTGAATATATATCGCAGCCCGGATGGATGAAACTAGATCCGGGGTCTTCAAACTCGCTCGATCTTCACTCTAAGTACAAGTCGATCCATGTGAGAATTGCGCTGAAGTCGAACATGGAAAGACATCGCTTGATTACCGGCCAATAATGAAAACCGTTAACAAGCGCGAGAGGAATCACCGATAATGATAATGACCCTCAAGGTACTGCAGTACAATTCACGTGGCGTGAATAAAGGACTTGGCGTCGAACGCCACGCAAAATCTTCTGGTCAAAGGTCATTGATGTATACCTGTCGCCGGAAGTGAGAAACTTGCCATTGAGGCATGCAAGCTTCAAAGTACTGATGGGGTTGTTCCTAGATCAACTTCTTGGATAATGAGCTGAAGTCGACAAGAAGCGATCCGTCAAAGGAGGGCCTTAATGAATCCCACATCAATGACACGGAACGGAGCTAATGATTTTAGTGCAGGTGAAAACAAACTGTGACATATGATTCAGGGTGGCGATCATGAGTGGATGAAGGATAATGTATGGCAGTGGATGGGACACGGTTGACACTTTCAGAATGACCTCTCTTGAACATATAACGACACTGATGCGATGGATCGGTAGCATTACCCCAAATGTGGATGGTTTGGCGAGGACCATGGTGATGAGACCGGTGAATGAAACAACCCAACCCAATATGGAACGGAGGAAAAGTGTCATGTTCAAGAGCGACTTGCTACCATTAAGCTTTGATGTTCTCCCAATTTTTCCCCAGTCATTTCTGACCAGTACCTCTTTATTTTTGTCAAGCTTGAGGAGGATAACATATGCTTGTTCTATAACCTGCCCTTCGGGCAAGCCCATCGCTATGATTTAACGAGCTTAGCGATAGGGAAACTCGTTCTCGTCTAAAGACAAGTTTGTCGCTATTTAATCATTTTAACGAGTCTAACGACAAAGAAAACTCGGTCCTTTTCATTTTTAGAGAGTCTGAAAAGGTACAGAAAGTTAACTCCATAATTCCTTTTTCGTCATCTAATCCCTTAAGTCCGAAAAAGTATAAAACAATACAGAAGGGATGAGTTTTCGATTGCTTTAACGAGCCGAACAAAACAAGCGCTCGATCTTTTTGTGTAATAATCCCTCAGGTCCAAAAAGATTAAAATCTAGAGGAGGGATAGCTCTTCCGGTCGTTTAACGAGCTGGAAGGCCAAAACTCGGAAAACTTTTCATATTTTACGAGTCAGTGAAAAGAGCTCAAAGAAGACTCGTCTTTTGAGGAACGAGTGATAAACAGGGATAGCAGCAGATTCCAGGTACAGGTTAGAATTTTCCAATCACGGCAGTGTCACAAGGATGGCTAGGTGAAATCACTCTTCGCAGCTGTTTCTCAAAAGAGGTAAACACACAAATGGAGGTGAATGATCGGCCAAATGAACAGTGGAGGTGACGGTGCACAAACACGACCAAGGCTTTTACGGCTGATGAATTTACGATCTCAAAAGGTTATTTACCGGTTCATTTTTTCTGAATGAGCTTGAACTCTAAAGGAAAGCCTGCTCATAACTTATGTTTATTTTTTAACGAGCATGAACTATGTGCTAAAACTGCTCGGATCTTGCGTTTATTTTTTAACGAGCATGAACTATGTGCTAAAACTGCTCGATATACCAGTCATAATAAGAACGCCTCCTGTGAGATAGCTATTTTTTAAGGAGCTTTATCTCACGAAGCTATGCTCCAATTTTGGCAAGTTTTTACCTTTGCCCCACAGGCTTTCTTCATGTAAGGTCGGAAACGGCTAATCCTACGAGTTTAAAGGGTTAGACCTACGGGTTTAAAGGGAGGACCTAAAAATTTAAAAAAATAAATAGTCGTCCCTTGCTTACATTCCAAAAGTTTGCATGCCCCCAGGCATAGGACAGAATTTCGAGGCTGCCCCTCCTCTCCCCTACTTCTGCTTTTCTTTGGGTGTTCACAGCTACTTGTCATCTTGCCAATCTAATGTTAACGATACTAGTCTTCTCGTTATTTTAGGGGGTCTTATGCGGTACTCAGGCTTCCCGTCGGCCCAACTTTTAACGAACAGCTATTTGTGACAAGAGAAGAACACTACTCAAAGACAAAACATTGGTATTATTGAGGGAGGCTTGCCTCTTTCTTATTATCCGAAGAGGGTTCTATTTGCTGCCGCAAATCAATCTCTTTCTTCGGCGATGTCTATTATCAGGTTACTAAAGATGGCGACCACCTGTTGCAGCAATAGAATCTCTTTCTTTGGAGGCTGCCCCTACTTATCCTTCAAAACATATGTTTTAATGGGTGAGGCTTGTCTTCAAAGATGGTTACTACTTGCTACCGCAAATGGTCCCCTTCCTCGGTATCCTGATTATTTAGACAAGGGGAGGGAGAAGCTGATTATCTCACTCACATAACTTTGACAAAAGAATATTATTCTAGAACAACCCCTCTTCCACCGCCGGACGGGGTACGGACTAGTCCATTCTTCTACGGAAATTCTACCTTACACCCAGGGTTTCTTCTGCCCGAAGCAGACCAGGGTGCATGCCCCCTGGGTTCCAGTCTTTCTTTCCGAATCACTCGCATTCATCGGGAAGGAGGACCGGGGGTGGAGGCGAATCTTGAGTGAACAGACCATTTAGGAATGGTATTTGACTATTTGCGATGCGAGATCCCGGAAACGAAAGTTGGTCTACGAGCTTGACCACCCTTCCTTCGTGTGGAAAACACATTACTCTAAAGAGTGAGGAGACTATCGCTCCCATGCAATAAATATAGTCGCGTCCAAGGAGTAGGTTATAATCCAAGGGTCCTTGGATGACCAACACGTTCATATTGACGGTCTTCCCTTTCAATGTAATAGGCACATTGGGGAGGATTCCTAATGGTCGACTGGTTCCTTTATCAAAACCTGAGAGATTTCTTAACTCAGGTAAAAGCGCTGGGGAACCCAGTGCTTTCCAAGCAACAGAGGAAAGGATACTCACAGACGCCCCCTCATCAATGATAGTACCAGCCATAATCATTCTATAGATCTGGACAATGATTCTGAACGGTATACTGGCTGGTAGCCGGGGTCTGCCTAGTTGATTCCAATCAAAGGATACAACCAGGTTGCTCGGTGGTGGGACCGAATATACGGCCGGGTATGACCCTGATGATGTTCCTTCCTGCGATAAAGGAATGGGCGCATTGCGCTGACGCTCATCAGAGTCGGTGCTAATGAAAAGAACCTGGATGGTGTCATCCTTATTCTCTTCAGTGAGGGTGTCGCATGAAGATGACTCTTCGGCGACGGTGTCATTTGAAGATGGGTCTTCAATGACGGGGTCATTGGACGATGAAACCTCTGAAGGAAGAACCAGGTCAACTGCCGTTTCGACCTTTAGACTCTCGTCTGGTCTGGATTCAGTAGGTTCATTCTCAATGACCGACACTTCAGCTGACCACTTGGGCGGGTCAACTGGATTTTCAACTATCAAGGGATTAGGCGCGAGTTTTTGGTATCCAGGAGGAAGTCGTAACGGTGAAACCGGATGATTTTCCAAAACTCTCTTGGCCTCATCTAAGAATGGACATTTGTGGATGGCATGTTTGCCTTCACACAATACACAGGGTGATCTTTGTCTCCCTCTTCGTCCTTCACTCTCGCTAGTTGACGGACTGCAATCAACATGACTATCAGAGGTTGATGCTACCGGATTGTGCAACCTCGGGGACCAGTCCCTTAGTATCCGGGAAATACAAGGACAATCACGATGGAAGTGGGTCCCTTTGCAAATGACACATGGCGATTTAGGCCCGGTCGGTGCAGCGTGTGGGTTTTTGTCGGCTGTCTTTTGCTCGCCCCCAGCTGCCTTCGCCATAGGCTCCTTCTGCTTCTTTTCTTTCTTCTTCTTTTCCTTCTTCTCCTTGGGAGGTTGACTTTTGCCAGCTCTACCTTGCGAAGATGAAGGATCAGAGGAATTATTGTAAGAAGTGGAAGGCTGGTGGGTAGTTCTAGACTGTTCTGACTGTTGATTCGACTGCTCAGGATTAGTGGCGATCTGGACTACATTAGTTGAAAAGAGCCATACAGGTAGGCCAATTGTCAATCCTGGAAGTGACAATGTCGCCATATGAGGCGCACCAACATCTCCCCAAGAGGAGAAGGGATTTGGACTTCCGCCAAGGTTGCCTCCTTGGTTGGTGGGCTCCATACTTTTCAACTGAAAGATCAACGTGGGAATAACAGGTGATTATGTTCCGCTTAAAATAAATTTTATTAACGACGCTTTTAGACACAAACTTGCTTTTTCATGTTTTAAGAGTCGAGAAAAAGCTAAAGATGACTCTAGTCACCTTCGATGTATTAACGAGCCCGAAGTGACAAATGCTCGGTTGGACCTTTTCAGTTATAGAGTTTGAAAAGGGCCAAAAGAAACTGCTCTGGAGATCTAGGCAGAGGGTGTGCCAAACCTTTCGCGAAACCACAGAATACGTTTTACGGTACGGGTGGTCGATCTTCGTGAATGCTGTGTTCACTGCATCGCGATCAGTAGGGCGGTTGACACGGCTTCCTATGGATAAAGGATAATTGCCTATAGGGGTCTCCCAATATACGCGACGGTACGCGGGAGCACAAGTCCGTATTAGTGCCACCGACTCTCAGGAGGAATCACCCACCTTCGTAGAGATCGACAGTCACTATGTTTAACGACGCCGGAACACGTCTCTACCTAGACCTCTAGATGTTTGCGTTATGTTACAAAGCATTGTTATGTAAATTGGGTTTATTTTAATGTTGATCTTGCTTAGCAGTTTGCCTTTAAGGATCACTACGAGATGTATATATACAACTTCCTAAATGCAATCTAAGATGAGAAGCAAAAATTTTCAATCTTTCAACTTTGAAAACCTTAATCTACTGAGCGAAAAGAAAGACACAACTTTTCGTACAGATCATAGAACACACACTAAAATGCAAATTTTCCTAAATCGTCAAGCACACAGTCAAATGCAAAATGCACAATGCATGTATTTCTTTTCTTTTTCCTTAATGTTGATGTAAGACAGAAAGGAAACTGTTGTATAACTTTGAATCTAATTTCAAGCGAAAATAAACAAGCTTGTCCAAAATCAAAAGACACCTTAAGATCGACTTGTTTAGACACTGGAAATGTATAGATTCAAACCATAAAACGAAAAACAAACAAACTCAAACAGCCATGAACAGTAACAAAACTAGCTCTTAAGATCACAACGACACTTTTACAGTTCAGGATCTAAGAGGCCACAGCTATACTGGTTTGCTTTTCACAATGGGAAACTGTAACTGAAGTAAGAAATACTGAAAGAACAATCACAATTTCATCACACAACTGAGGCGTAATAATGTCAAGGAGAGTTGGTTTACAACAAGTACAATGACAAGCAATCAGCAGCAAAATAACAGTGAAAACAGGGCTAAGACACAGTGGGAAACCTCAGGAAGACATAGCCTAACTGGACTAGCGCAGGCTCTGGTCTGTCAAATTGACTCTCAGCACAGTTCCCGAAGGGAGTACCTGCGCTGGAATGCAGACTGCCTGTGGACAACCTGCACTGAGACACGAGAGTTGCGTTTACAAGGATTTCCGGGTCATAAAAAGCTCAAAAATTCACTGTTTTTGCTGAAATAAAAAGCTATAGGTCAAGTACAAGCTAAGGGATGATCAAGAGGATGAAAAGCTATCACAAAGAGTACAAGAGTCTTTTGTAGATCAGCTCTTCAAATCATGAATCTGCTCAATAAATGAGCAAGAGTAGCAGGCCCTCTACTTCGCTTTTGATATAGTCAAAAGCTTTTCGATTTGGTACTCTTTGGTTCAAGAAATGAATAGCAAAGATACTACAAACACCAACAAGATACTAGGCTCCCCAGTGGAGTCGCCAGTTTGTTGTGGGGAAAAGTATCCGACTCGGATGACCCTATCCCTACTCTAAGGGTGACAGTCCTTAGCAACAACTGAAAGTAAAGCTTTGATATTTTCCTTTATGAAAGTACAGAGAAGGAAGAAAAGATTGACCAACCGGTGTCTTTCGCTTTTGTCGATCTTGTCCTCTCTCTTTGTCTCTTGTTCCCAGCTCCTTGCTCCCTTTGCCGGCCCAGCTACACACAGATCCTGCACAAACAAGAGAGGGAAACTACAAGAAACATGTACTCATAACTGATGCATGGATTAGAGTGAATCAGATATACAAGTAAATACAATACATCAATGCAATACAAGTATATAGGAGAACATTCAAAGCTTTATTGATAGAAGTAAAAGGGTTCTGAGAAGGTTACAACCATCAATGGCTCCAATCCAGCAGCACCTCCCCAGCAGCAAGAAATCTCCTCTTCACCTCTATGAAAGCAATCACCCAATAACTCTAACTGTAAACCAACAACACTTCCTTGCTTTGCACAAAATTCCAGCCTCCTTAGACCTCATAGAAGAGCTCTATATATAGGAAAGAAGAAGAGAGGATGAGTCAGCTTGAGACTGACATAAAGCTGCCTTGTGTCCTCTCCCTCTTCAGTTAAACTTCAGTTCTTGAGTCCACTTGGAGATCCTTGCTTACACATGGAGATCAAGTACCTCTTACTCATCACAGGGCGAATCCCTTGAACCAAGTGTCAGTTTGGAAGCTTCCTGGGCAATTGACACCTTGCAGAATGACTGTGCCACTTGGCCAATCTCGCCCAGCGCAGGTAGCCTTCATTAGATTTGACTTTCAGCGCAGGTACAAGGAGGAGCAATTGCATTCCAACGCAGATGCTCAGTGGAGCAGCTGACATGATCCAAAAATAGCCTGTTTTTGAGTGTTTTCAGGTGGAGAACTGATGGGAAGTGCTGTGGTTTGCTGACCTTGTTCTTCTAGGGGTAAGAACAACATGTTTAGGGACTGAGGATCCCTGTAATTATTGACATTTCATGCTCCATGCTGCGAGGCACAAAAATGTCTATAACATCCATGTCAAACTTTTGCATTTGATGAAATAGTTTTAGTGTCACATCTTGACAACCATTAAGCACATACACTGACATTATAACATTCCATGATCCCACAATATTCACTTGAGTTTCACATAAATTTTAACTCTCTACATATTTAATATCCACATCCACAATCATTTGGATCAAAGTTATTTGCAACACGTTCATGGGAAAAATTGAGATATTTTTCAAACCTATTAAAGCTTTCTCGACATGTTTCCACTACACCATTGATGTGCCCTTGCATATCGATATTCCAAAGTTCTATCAAATCCCTTTGCACCACAATATCATCATCTAGGAAGAGAACTTTATCGAGCTCTGGAAAGATCTCAGGGAGGTAGAAGCGAAGATGGTTAAAGATAGATAGATACTCTAGATTCTGATACTTCAAATTAGAGTTTGTATTCATACAATGCGACTTAAGTAAAAATCCTTTATAGATGTAGAGCCAAGTTGTCTAAAAAATGGGCTATAACTAGAATTCATCCATGTAAAGTCATCAATGGTCTGAACTTGAATTGTTGCTTTCCCTTAGGGGTTAGCCAAGAACCACATTTTCATAGCTGCATAGTTTAGCTTATCAGTGACCAAATGAAATACATGATTGAGCCAGTGGGAGCTTTTTCAATTCTGATTTCAAGTTCTTATTTCCTCTCTTCAAGTTCTTCAACACGAGAGTTAACAAACCCCTCATATTATGGAAAAATTGTCTTTTATAAACACATTTCCCACCATGATATGTAACACAAATCCACTTCTGATTATGCTAGAATGAAATTCCCTGTCATGATGGAGTGCTTGTATGTTATCACTTGCACTAAGGACACATGCTATGAACATCGACTCTATCAGTTTTGTTAGGGAATGAAAAGTGTAGGCATTTTATCATGTGAAGTTTTCTTTACAGTTGGTTTGTCATGATTGTGTTTTACTCTACTGTGAAGTTTGTCTTATGAATATAATAATCCTTTCTCCTCATTAATCTTCAATTTAATTTTTTGTACATGCTGAAATGAAGTGAAGTTTATGTTCAATCTTCAAGGTGTTTTAGGAATCAGGATATTATATAATATAAAAAATTATTCAGAGTTTTCTATGTCCACATTCATGTCCTTGTTTCTTGCAGCACTACCTCTCCATCACTCTACATTCATCTACAATTCTATTGGCATGCCCTTGCACCTTTTGGTGCAAATGCTAGTTGTATTGTGTAGTTCTTTTTGCTTTGAGGTTCTTGTCTTCTTATTTTTTTTTGATCCAGTAAGAGTGGAGCCTTCCGTTAATCGATAAAAAATACACAATGTACACTTTTTTAACAGAGCCAAGAACAACAACACTAGCTCTGTGAACACTCAGTAGATAGCTGGGTTGACACAACCCCGTACCTGACTCAAACAAAACTACAAAAGGATTGATGCTCAAATCACCAATAAACTTCTCATCCTCAAAGCTACACTCTGGAAAACTTGCCTTCCTTCCTAACCCAAAAGATAAATTTGATGAAAAGGGCCCACATATCTTACAACCCACAATATTCTATGACCCACATATCCTATGGCCCACATATCCTACAAGACACAATAACTTACAGCCCACATATTCTATGGCCCACATATTATAAAATAAGCCTTAACCTATGGTTGACTTCGTAACCCAATGAACGCGCTATCCAGCCCTCAAAGATCTGACAGCCTTTAACTGATTTCGGGTCAACAACTTACCCTTTCCTTAATTTTCCAGTCGGACCTGATGAGAAACCAAAACCATCTTTCTATAATTTTTCGGGTTCGTTTTGTGGAAAATCCCTCATTTAACTTTATGATCTGACTACCGTGCGATCCAACCCTCATCGATCTGATGGTCCAGAGTTGATTTTGGGCCAGCAACATGCCCTCTATATATTTATCCATTCGGACCCGATGAGTGGCCTAAACCACCGCTCTAAATTTTTTCGGGTCTGTTTTATAGGATATCCTTCATGCAACTATCCGCCCAAAATCCATAGGATGTTGTAGTTCACTACTATCTATGGTCAGTTGCCTGTCAACCTACTCGCTATTTAACCCTTGATTCTTCCCTAGATAGGCCAATGATTTGGATACCCTTCGAGCAGTTATCCGCTCGAAATCTGTAGGATGCTGGAGTTCACCGAAATCTGTGGTCGGCTACTTGTCAAACTTCCCGCTTTTTACCCTTTTCTTCTTCCTTGTTATTGGTTCACTTTCGACTGTTTCCATTGGTCTATTTACTACTTATCTTTCATAAATTTAAAACACTCCCTGTCTATGATTGCCTGTCTATGACAGTCCTTGTGCAAATTCCCTGAGGGTGTTGACTCTCAAGCATAACTTCTGTTATCTCTTGTAAAAATCACTCCATTTTCCAGACAATTCGCTAACCTATTGGTTGTTCTGTGCACGTGAACAAATATGAGTTTTCTTAGGGTTCTCAAGTGGGTTTGTATACGTTGATAGAATTGCAATAACCATAAGTGATTTGATACTTTTTCTGGTGTTGTATCGTTGCCTATATTTTTGACTGAATTAATTACTAATTTAGAATCTGCTTCTATGATTTCATTGTGTAGATTGGATTTAATCAAGATTTCTACACATTGCTCTAAGGCCATGAGTTCTGCCATATTATTAGTGGCATTCCCAACATGACTATGAAAGATGACTTTTATGTTTCCCTTCTCATCTCTTATAACTCCTCCATAACCAGCAATCCTAGGGTTTCCCTTGGAGGCTCCATTTATATTAAACTTCAAGAAGCCATGAGGAGGCGGTTGCCAGAAGTCCTTCCCCACTGTTGTATGTCTTATGATCTTGCTTATGCCCTGGGTGACAGGCAACTGCAAACCCAATGCAAAAGTATATGAGCATCCTGGTTTAGAGGAGGGTTCTAGTGTTAGAAAATTATATATTACAGAGCAATGGAACACATAAAATATTGCAGAAATATAAATGCAAAAAACGCATAAAACAAGAGAGACACAGATATACGTGGTTCACCCAGTTTGGGCTATGTCCATGGAGAAACAACCAATCCTTCTTTTATTATATTATCCAACAAACTAAAGAGATACAACGTACAGCAGATCCACTGTAACTCCCTCTTCGCTCTCAATCTCCTCTCTTTTCTTCACTCAGAATACAAATATTCTCAGATGAAATACAATTCCCTCATATATATAGTGAGGGGTTTCCTTCTAGGGAAAAAAACCCTAAACTAAATAGAAGTTCTACTGTCAGATCATCCGCCTAATGAACGACCCAGATTGACTAGAAATTACTAGATTTTTACAAGGCAATTTTACATCTATTTTTAGCTTCGAGGGCGCTACCCCTAAACCCCCGCAGGGGACCGCTAGCCCTCGAACCCCCCATCCGGGGGGGAATTTACCCCCTCAGACCCCCATGGGGGGAACAATTCGCCCTCGCACTCCCCCGATGTGGAGGGGTGTACAACCTTCCTAGGGTATACATTCGGCTGAAACCTTTGAATACAGAAGATAATCAAACTCCACACCCAACAATCTCCCTCTTGGAGATTGATTATAGCAACTCCACCGCTGGTTCATTTTCTATACAATGATTCCTCTTTGGACCTAGCTATTTCTCATCTTCTTCATCATACTTGAAGACCAATTGAAACTGAGCAGATTCTCAGTTTCTCCCTGGTTACAACTTTTGTTAACATATCTGCAGGATTATGGCTAGTGTGTATCTTTGCCAGCTTCAACTGTCCATCTTCCAACACTGACTGTATGAAATGGTACTTGAGATGTATATGCTTAGTCTTGGAATGAAATACAAAGTTATTTGCAAGATGTATGGCACTCTGGTTGTCACTGTATAACCTGCCCAACTCCTACTTCTTACCCAATTCATCCATAAACCTTTGTAACCAAATAATTTCTTTACTAGCCTATGTAGCAGCAACATACTCTGCTTCTATTGTTGAAAGTGCAACAACACTTTGGATTTTTGAAACCCAACTGATAGCTGTTCCACCTACAGTAAATATATATCCTGTAGTGCTCCTCCTGTTATCTCTGTCACCTGCCATATCTGCATCAACATATCTCTGTAGAGCAATGTTTGAACCACCAAAGCATAATGCTTGATTTGTGGTACCTCTTAAATAGCTGAGAACCCACTTCACCGCCATCCAATGTTCTTTTCCTAGATTGTTCATGTACCTGCTTACAACTCCCACTGCATGTGCAATATCAGGCCTTGTGCAGACCATTACATAAATTAAGCTTCGCATTGTTGATGCATATGGAACTTTGGACATATGAGCCATTTCTTCCTAAGTCTTGGGACACAACCCCTTACTTAATTTGAAATGGCTGGCCAAAGGTATACTAATTGGTTTTGCATTCTGCATATTAAACTTTTTCAACACCTTTTCTATGTACTCACTTTGAGACAATGTTAATTTGTGATTCTTCCTGTCTCTAGTTATTCTCATACCAAGGATTTGTTTTGCAGCACCCAAATCCTTCATTACAAATGAGTTTTCCAATTTCCTTTTGAGCATATTTATTTTCTGCGTGTTAGAATCTGCAACAAGCATGTCATTTACATACAATAACAATATAATATAGCTGCCATCATTTTTCCTTTTGAGATAAACACAATGATGAGAGTGACATCTAGTATAACCTTGTTCAGACATAAACCTGTCAAATTTTAGATACCACTACCTTGGAGCCTATTTTAAGCCATACAAGCTCTTCTTCAACCTGCACACTAGTTTCTCCTTCCCTTTTACCTCATATTCTTCTGGTTGTTACACACACACACACACACACACACAGATATATATATATATATATATATATATATATATATATATATATATATATATATATATATCTTCCTCCAAATCCCCATGGAGAAAGGTTGTCTTTACATCTAACTACTCAAGATGCAAATCTTCAGCTGCTACTAGACTTAGAATAGTTCTGATTGAAGTCATTTTCACAACAGGAGAAAATATCTCATCAAATTCTATACCCTTTTTCTGTGAAAACCCTTTCACCACAAGTATAGAATTATACCTTTTTCTACCTCCATCTTATTCCTTCAACTTGTAAACCCATTTATTCTGCAATTCTGTTTTACCTGCAGGCAACCTAACTAAGTCCCAAGTCTAGCTATGTGTTAAGGAGTCCATCTCTTCTTTGATGGCTTGCTCCCACTTCTTCCTGGTTTCTACCTGCACTGCTTCTTCATAACATTTTGGTTCACCAGAATCAATCAACAATACATAATATAATGAAGGAGAGTATCGTTCAGGGGGTCTACTTATCGTGGTAGATCTTCTAACACCACTTTCAGGTGTTTGAAGTGCTTGTCGCTGTTGTGGTTGTTGTTATGGTTGTTGATCATTATGATTTTCAGGCACCATTACCTTTCCTGTGATATTGTCAAGCACTGTGTATTCTCTGTTTTCTTTTTCTTGTTTCTTTTCCTGCAGTTGATCCTTATACAAAACCTTTTCATGGAGTATTACATCTCTGCTCCTAATGATTTTGTGTTTTTCATAATCATAAAAGTGATAACCAAAATCATTAACACCATATCCAATAAAGGTACATTTCTTTGATTTTGCCTCAAGCTTTGTTCTATTTTGTTTATTAGTGTGGACAAAGGCTTGACAACCAAAAGTCTTTAAAAATGAGTAGTTTACCTTTTTACCTGTCCATGCCTCCTCTGGAATACCACCATCCAAGGAACTTGAAGGCCCTCTATTTATGAGATAAATAACAATATCTACAACATCTGCCCAAAATTGTGAAGGAAATCCTGCATGCAATCTCATGCACCTTGCATGCTCCATGATTGTCCTGTTCATCCTTTCCGACACACCATTTTCTTGTGGTGTTCTTGGAACTGTCTTCTCTCTACGAATTCCATTCTCTGAACAGTACCTATCAAACTCTTTGCTGCAATATTCACCTCCATTATCTGATCTGAGACACTTCAACCTTTTCCATGTCTCATTTTCAGCCAAACCTTTCCATTTCTTGAAAGTATCAAATACATCAGATTTATTTTGAATATAATAAATCCAGGTTTTTTGGTTGCGTCATCAATAAAAGTAACATAATAATGAGATCCACCAAGAGATGATACATGAGCAGGTCCCCATACATCATAGTAATTATACCCTTCTCATGCATTTAGAGAAGGGTCCAGAATTTATCAGAAACATTTGCAAATAATGCACTTCTGTAAGTTTGTGAATGCCTTGGTGAAATTATGGAACATGTTCATTTCTTTTGATATCAGACTACTTTCCTTTGTTGATGCACTATTGTATTCTTGGAGAATAATTTTATTTAAAGAAAGGAGCTGATCTATGTCAATAGTTAAATGAGGTTGACCTCACACATATGGTACTTTTATCTTGTATGATTAGTGATAACATTTCTTTTTCATGAATTATATTTGGAATATGTTATTTCTGTTATGTATTAATTGCACTATTGTATGATGCCTAGCTGAAAGTATTTATTTTCATATATGATCATCAGATATATGCGATATATTTTATACATTTATTTGACTAACTATTTAGTGAAATAAATTATCTTTACATTTTATCATCTCTGTTTAACATGCAAACAATCTTTATTACCACGTACCAAACAGATATATTTTTAGATCACATACCACACAGAATACCCTGGGTTTATATTAGATTATGTTACCTAGAGATTTTCCTGATAGAATAGGTCATTTAGTTATTATTATTCTTATTGCAATCACTTGAAAACCACCCATTCTCATTTTAAAACCCACATTAGGAAACTGGTCCCATCATCCCTAGTCAAAGCCACCATACCAAACCGATAAGGAGTTGTCTTTAAGGTCTGGACCGGGTGGTTATCTGCCATGTTAGAGAAGTAGAAATCTGAGGCTTCAACAAGTCGCCATTGTACAAGATTCACCTATTAAAATCCACAAGAAGTGTATTGAAATTAGACTACTAGCAAACAAATCTGAACATTATACTATTAATAAGAATATCCATTAGATGTGTTGTAGTTTTGAATTTGAATAAACGTTCTCGTTTTGTCTATTAACTCAACTAGTAACAGTTTGTAGATTAAGATTAATATTTTAATGCTTTCAAAATCATAAACAAAGCATCAAAACTTCATATTTTGTATTAATTTTGAGAATAGATATTAATTTTAATATTTCAATGCTTTCAAAATCATGATTTTATGTTTAATACTTTAATGATTTGAAATAATGTAAAGCCAGATAACCATGCAAAGTGATATTTCATATATGCTAAATTGAATTTCCAATGAAACCTTGTTGATAGTGTGAATGTCGTTACTTAGTTCATAATAAAAAAAACAAAATTTAAGTACCTTTATCTTAATTATAAAGTTTGTTGAAGAGAAAAAAAAAATTTAATGGAGCATTTCTTGTGTGAATAGATAATGTGTGGAACATGTGACAGAGATGGATGTATGGAAGTAGAAACATAACAATACGTACCTACCTACTAAGCAAACAATAAAGCAAGTGTGTTGTTAGGACAAGTCTATTAATTCAATTAATAATAGTTTCAAATGTCAATCATTGACTGAATGGAATTATTGAGTACAAAAGTAACTGTGCAGAGGTGGTTTTTCATGTGCACAACCTATGCAGAGAACAAATGCACAAATAATTTATAAATTTCTAGATTGTATATCGTATATCGTATGAATGTTTACACATAACTAGATATATGTGGGAGAAATGAGAATATTATTATCTTTCATTAGGCATATATTTCACTATGTTAAGTACGTAGTATGTGTGGGAGAGAAGTTGTGTATTAGTGAATGAAATGCAAGCCTCTTCTCACATTAGATTTATGTGGCCAGATATAACATGTATGGGAGAAGTTATGTAGTTGTCATTGTACAGAATAAGAAGTGTGTAACAAGAAATGTGGATAAAATACGAACCTCTCCATACAAATATAAAAAGATATTTGGAAATACAAATGTCATCAATAATATCATATATGATAATTTCTTACTAAAATATTATAAATAAAATATTTTAGTTGATGAAATAGATGAGACAAAAATGTGAACGAAATGTGGACCTCTCTGCACAATAGAGTTACACATCCAGATACAGTGTGTACATAAGAATTTGTTCAGTTGTCATTGTGTAGAACATGCATGGGATGAGACACAAATGTAGATGAAATATGAACCTCTCTACACAAATACAAAAATATATTCAGAAATATGAATATCACCAATAATATCATATACATCAATTTCTTACTAAAATATTAGCAATACAATCCTTTAGTGGATGAAATGTGGACCTCTCCACACAATGGAGTTACGTGTCCAAATACAGCGCATATGAAAGAAGCTGTGCAATCATAATTCTATGGGGCAAGAAATGCGGAACAAGAAATGTAAACAAAATAAAAACCTCTCCGCACAAATACAAAAATATATTTGGAAATATTAATATCAATAATAATATCATATACATCAATTTCTTAGTAAAATATTAACAATAAAATCTTTTAGTAGACAAAATGTGGACCTATTTACACAATAGAGTTACATGTCCAGATATAGCACATACGAAAGAAGTTGTGCAATCTTTTTTGTGTGGAGTAAGTAGTGTGGATGAAATATGGACCTCTCCGCACAAATACAAAAAGATATTCACAAATATGAATATCACCAATAATATCGTAGACATCAATATAGATTTTAAATGGCAGGTGTATAAGGAAGTTAATTTTAAACTATTAATGTTAATCTGGTATTATTATTATGTTTTGTTGCACAAAGCTTTGACTGTGCAGAACATGGGAGATGTTTGTCGATTCTCCAAAGAAATTTTCGCTTAATATTTTGTTGTGCAAATACAATTTTATAATTCCTAGATCATATATTGTATAAATGTTTATGAAGGACAAGATATGTGTGAGAGAATGATGAATATGGTTATGTTTCGTTGTGCAGAGATTTTACTACACAAACTATGAACTATCTATGGGAAAGCACTTGAGAAAGCCTGTCCAGATATAGCATGTACAGAAGAAAAGTGGATAAAATAGAGATTCCACTAAAATATTAGAAAAACATCGTATTAATCTAGCATTTACTTTGGTGCTATTGCGAAAAACAAATATGCATTGTTTAATACTATAATTATAGCAATAAAATCCTCTACTAAAATATTAGCAAGAATAACGTATAAGTCTAGTGTTTGCTTTGGTTTTATTATGAACAACAAATATACATTGTTTAGTACTGAATTATTAGCAATAAAAGAATTTAGTGCCAAGTGCAAAGAACTACACATTTAAATCTTTCTTTGTACAATGGACTTATTTCACACTTCCACACAGATGCCTAATTCGAAACATACTCAGAAATATGAACATATGCATTCATTACAACTAAAATATTATTAATAATATAAGCATAAAGTACGCACTTTTAATACCAAAATATATAATAAATTGAATAGCAATAGTATGCATTATTTTCAAGTAAAATATTACCAATAATATAAGCATATGCAATATTATTGAGAAAATGTGCATTATTTAATACTAAACTATTAGCAATATAAGCCTTTTATGATAACTATGGTGATCTGCACATTAAAAGCTCCCTTCACACAATAGAGTTCTTCCAGACTTGTGCACATATGCCTAGTTTGAAACATATTCGGAGATACGAAGATAAGCATTATTTACACTCAAAATATTGTCAATAATATCATTTCTTGTCACAATAGAAAATGGTCATAGATATCTACACATCTGCATTCTTGTGAATGTTGCCTACATCTTAGAAATCAACAAGCACCAAACATGTGGGTCGAACTCACCGATGGCCTCTATGTCGTGCAAGCCCTTCAATTACGAGGTGAAGAAATTCCTCAACAGTACTATTAATGGCTCCATCTTCATAGCCATATTCCTTTTCTATTGAATTTGTAGAAAACCATAACGGGCCTATCTTAGAAGTTGAACGAGGTATTGGATTTGGGTCTTTATCTACAACTTCTATATATCGAGAAACTAGTTCTATAGTGGTTAGATCTCTATAAGTGCTTTTCTTTGGTTGAGGGCTCGTGAGACTTTCAAACACTATTAACATTTTGATTTTGTGAACAATTATCATAATTAGGAAAGCATATGCCTCAATCGGCTCACATCTCAACTGCACATCGACATTTCGTGCTCCCGCACAATGAAAATGAAAAATTCACGTATTCCCACCTGATGGGAACCCAGCCCACGTGTCCCGCACTAACCCAGTCCTATGTGGACCTGCACTGTTATTTGATTTAAGATATGGTGTGATTGCAATTTATGAGGTAGGTGATTGTTAATCAACCCACGGTACTCACTCTTCCTCCTCTAGTGACACTTGTCCGTCTCGAAGTTTACCAAACCCTAACTTTACGCTTTTACCTTTTCACTGCCGGTTCGCGCCCATTTGGTCATTTTTACTTTGTCGCTCTGCTCTCTGTGGTTCTCTCTGGTGTTCGGCTCCGTCTCAGTGGTTTTCTCAGGTGTTCGGCTCCGTCTCTAGTTCTAGTCCAACATTCGGCACTGTATATCCAGGTGAGGGTTTGTTCTTTGCTATATGTCTTTAATCTCTGCTCGAAATGATGCTAACCCTCGCAGCCCCTCTGTGGTCAGGGTGTCCCTTTGTTTCTGCAACTTATGGGTCGGTTCACTACTGGTATGGCTTTGCCCCTTCAGCCATACAAGGGTTTTACTCTCTGTTATCTCCTTTACAGCTTCTTAGTATTGTTTTTGTTGCATGGGTTTGGATTAGATTATGACCCTAACGTGGCTCTGCTGTGGTGGTTGCAGGTGACCGGTCCCGTGGTTTTGCAGGGATTTTGACTGTCTATCCTCCGGGTAGCCCTGTTCTTAACTCAATCTCTTCTGTGGTTCTTCGTCTTTGTTGTAGTTGCTTGCTTCGGTGGTCTGTATTTGATATAGAGTCTGGCCTTTGTAATGTTTCAACCCGTAGCCGTAGCTTGAAGGGTTTCTATGAATATTTTCGTTTAATGGCTCGGTCCAATGTATCTTCGTTGCTCGGTCATTCTGTAGCTGTGGATAGGAGGGTTTCTGTGTATTCGTTTATTTGGTGGTTGGGACCAACGAGTCCTCGTTGCACAGTACTTTCAGGTCATGGGAATTTTATAACCCTGCAAGATATTTACACAGTGGTATGTAATAAATATGAAACTCGGTGCTGTTGCTTACCAGTTTGACTGTGGACCGTTGTATCTTGCGTTTTTTGCTTGACTCTCTTCGCTTTATACTCGCTCTCGGCCTCGGCTGGTCATGAGACTTTTGGAGTTGTGATACTCTATTACTGTGTCGACCTGCAATGTATGGAATGAACAGAAATATATGTATGTGTGCTTTCTTTTGGAGTAATGAAACTTGGTTACTGTATTTGCCTGCAATGTATGGAATGAACAGAAATATTTATGTATGTGAATTCGTAGGGTCGTGAAACCCTGTCACTGCATTTGTCTGTAACGAATGGAATGAACAGGACTGTATATGCATGCGTATTCTATCTTAGAGGACATAAATCTTGCAATCTTGAATTTAATTGTGCACTTGAACAATTTATGAAGGAAATAAAATGTATTTTGCTTATTCTCTTTTCAATGCTTCGCTCCGGAACCCGTCTGGGTTATTTCATCTGTCTTTTTATACAATAGTCCAGCAGTTAGATAACTGCTTGGTAGTTACTACATTACAGTTGCTTGGCAGTTACTATCAGTTTATGCGACTTGACTATTTGTTTGTTTATCTGTTTCCCCTGTTCCATAAGGGTTTACGGCTTACATTGATTATTGTCATTTATCTAATTCTTAACAACTCTAGTTTAAGACCTGTTACTACAGCCCCCTAACAACTCTAATTAAGACCTGTTACCACAATTTAAAAATAGAACAGATTACATAGAAACTTAAGCTATTAGAAACAAATGTTGTAGTTGACCTTGGAAGAACAAAATAAAAAAAAACAATAAGAACTCTGACAGTCTTGCTGTCCATTTGTCGAAATATTCATCTTTCCCAATCTTCTTCAGAAACTTTGTCTGCCCCTTCTCGGTCTTCGCCCTGTCGACCAGATGCTCCTGCATCAGGCTGCCGGGGTAAAAGAGAGATCTCATGGCTCCGTTCCATGAGTTCTTCCACCGAGTAGCCTGCCTTCCGAATCTGTATCTCGTCGAGCCAGGAACTGTCCTCCATTGGACGGTCCTTCCACTTAACGAGATAACGCAGATACTCCTTTCTGCGTGTCTTCTTGGCCACCTGTGTGCTGATGATTCCTTCTATTTCATGGGTCTTGACCGACGGTAACTGTTTCTTCCAAAGACTGTCCTCGAACTGGGTGTCCCGTTGTGGATGTACCATTCTTCCATCTTCTGTCTGGGCATGATATGGAAACAGGTTTGCCACGTTGAATATGGCTGATATACCTATATCAGGTGGCAGCTGAATTTCATATGCATTTGCTGAAAATTTGCGAAGAATTTTGCATGGGCCGATTTTTTTGAACTTCAGTTTGTTATACGTACCCTTAGGAAACCGTTCCCGGCGCAAATGTGCAAGGACTTCGTCTCCAATCTGAAAATGTACCTCACGCCGTCTTATGTCTGCATGCTGCTTATACTTCTGCGTGCTGTCCTGTAACCTCAGTTTGACTTTCTCATGCAGTTCGCTCATCGCTTCAGCAAAATCTTCCCCGTCTGCACTTCTCCTCTCTAGCTGTCCCAAATCCCGTAACTCATGTACTCCTCTCGGATGCATACCATACAAGATTTGGAATGGGCTAAGACCGGTGCTCCGGTTAGGCGAATCGTTATAAGCGAATTCTGCCTGGGCAAGAGCTCGATCCCACAAGTGCGAGTTTTCTCCTGTTAAGCTTCGTAACAAGTTGCCCAAACTCCTGTTCACTACCTCTGTCTGCCCATCGGTCTGCGGGTGATATGCAGAACTGAAATTTAACTGTGTGCCCAGCTTTTTCCACAGGGTGCGCCAAAAATGCCCCGTAAACTTCACATCCCTGTCTGAAACTATAGTCTTTGGTAAGCCATGTAATCGAACTACTTCTGTGAAGAAGAGATGTGCCACGTTTGTGGCATCGCTAGTCTTCCGGCACGGAATGAAATGAGCCATCTTTGAAAACCGATCCACCACCACCATCACTGAATCATATCCTCCCTGCGTTCTAGGCAGTCCTAGGACAAAGTCAATGCTGACTGAATCCCACGGTCTGCTTGGAACTGGTAAGGGTGTGTATAATCCAGTATTCTGGCTGTGTCCTTTCGCCAGTTGGCAGATTTTACACCTGGTTATATATCTCTGTACGTCCTGACTCATTTTCGGCCAGTAATAAAAATGTCTTAGCTGTTCCAATGTTTTATCAACGCCAAAATGTCCTGCTAAACCGCCACTATGTTTGTCTTTCACTAAATTTTCTCTCAATGAACAATCCGGAATACATAGCTGTCCACCTCGGAATAATAATCCTTCCTGTAAATTAAAATCTAGCCATGGGCTTGTATTCCTTAAGACAGGATTTTGGCATGCCTCAAAGGCTTCTTTGAAATCCACGTCCATCTGGTATAAATCCTTCAAATACTCGAATCCCATCACCTGTATGCCACTTTCCTGTAAGAGCAAGGCTCTTCTGCTCAAAGCATCCGCCACTTTGTTGGCTTGCCCACTTATGTGTTTCAACACAAAAGTGAAACTTTGCAGGTACTCCACCCACTTGGCATGTTTATGGTTCAGTTTATGTTGCTGAGTTATGTACTGTAACGCAGAATTATCAGAGAACAAAACGAACTCATTACCTAGTAAATAGTGCCTCCAATGCTTCAAGGCCTGAACCACTGCATAGAATTCTTTATCGTATGATGAATACTTCTACCGACTTTCGTTTAGCTTTTCACTAAAGAATGCTACTGGTCTGTCCTCTTGACTGAGTACAGTGCCAATAGCTGTCCTGCTGGCATCACACCGAACCTGAAAAGGTTTGCTAAAATCGGGCAGTCTCAAGATTGGCCTCTCCGTTATTTTCCGCTTCAGAAGTTGGAAACTGTCTTCTGCTGCCTTAGTCCAGCAAAAAGGTTGGCTGGCCTTTTTGATGGTTTCTAGCATGGGCGCGCAGATTTCACTAAAATTCTTAATGAACTTTCTGTAAAAACTCGCTAAACCGTGAAAGTGACGTACCTCGAATAAACTCTTAGGTGGCGGCCAACTCATGATCGCCTCATCTTCTCCGGGTCCATCTTTAGCTCATTCTCTGCCACTACAAATCCCAGATAAATCAACTCCTTCTGCAAGAAAGTGCATTTCTTCAAATTTATCAGCAGTTTATTCTGCTGCAGCTTCTCGAATACTCTTCGAATATGTTGAAGGTGCTCTCTTTTCGTCCTGCTAAAAATTAGAATATCGTCCAGATAGACTATCACGAATTTTCCAATAAATTCCTTTAACATTTCGTTCATGAGTCTCATAAAAGTACTCGGAGCGTTACTCAACCCAAATGGCATAACCAGCCATTCGTACAGCCCTTCGTTGGTCTTGAAGGTTGTCTTCCATTCGTCCCCTTCCCTGATTCTGATCTGATGATACCCACTTTTCAGATCTATTTTTGTAAAATATGCTGCCCCACTAAGACAGTCCATCATGTCATCCATCCTAGGCAAGGGAAACCTGTATCGAATGGTGATCTTGTTTATAGCCCGCGAATCTGTGCACATTCGCCATTCTCCTCCCTTCTTGGGCGCAAGGACTGTAGGTACTGCACAAGGGCTCAAACTCTCTCTGATCAGTCCCTTATCTAACAGCTCCTGCACTTGTTTGCGTACTTCTTCATTGTCCTTTGGACTCATTATGTACGCTGCCTTGTTTGGTAAACTTGATCCTGGTATAAAATCAATATGGTGGCTGATGCTCCTCTTGGGAGGCAACTTATCAGGTAGTTCATCAGCCGCAATATCTGGAAATTCTTCTAACAGCTCTTGTACCTCTTTGGGCAATTCTGATTTCTCCAAGCTCAGTAATACTGGCTTCATCCTTCTCACCACTGCAAAATTAATCTCATCTTCTTCAATCTGCTTTATGAACTGTTTTCCTCCAAGTAATAGCGCCTTTGTTCCGCTTGACTCTGCCGAATCTTCCTCTTTGATGGGTACAAGTGTGTGTTTGACCCCATCCTTCACGAACTTATAACAGTTAGTTTTCCCATCGTGTGTCACCTTCCTGTCATACTGCCATGGTCTTCCGAGCAGTATGTGGCACACGTCCATGGGCATAATATCGCAGACCACTGTATCGTGGTACTTGCCAATGCGAAACTCTACTTCACATTGTTCATCAACCAACAGCTGGTGGCCTTTCTGCAGCCACGACACCTTGTAAGGTGTGGGGTGCTTCAGTCGCTTCAACCCCAGTTTTTCCACCATCTCTGTGGCAACCAAGTTATCTGTACTCCCACTGTCTATTATCACCTTACAGCACTTTCCATGCGATTTACAGACTGTCCGAAACAGTGCCTTCCGCTGTGTTGTTTCAACCACTTCCTTGGTTGGCTTTAACAATACTTTGTTCAAAATCAAAGCTTCCCCCGTCTCCGCCATGTCTTCCACCTCCCGGGGTTGTGCTTCAGCTTCTTCAGGCTGTGCCATCAGCGTTCCCCTCTGACCGGCCTGTTCAACTTCTGGACACTCAAAGGCTCTGTGCCCCCATTTTTGGCACCTGTAGCACTGGACATTAGTCCCTCTTCCGCGGCCATTCCCTCGTCCTCTTTGGTATGACCGACCTCCTCTGGTGCTATCCCCTTTTTCTGCTGTCCCTGAAGTTTTTGAACTGCCGCCTTCTTCGCTGTTCGCAGCACTCCTTCCTCTACCGTAGGATTGTCCCCGTCCTCTGCTATTTCCTCTCCCTCTTCTGCTGTTTTGTTTTCTGTTAATCTTTTCCTCAGCCTTTACAGCACTCTGAAAGGCTTCTTCAATATTTCGGGGAGAAAGGATGCTAATTTCATCCAGAATTTCCATCCTCAAGCCATTGACATATCTCGCTGTTTTTTCTGGAGTTTCATCTGTATAACCAGCACGTAGATTTACCCGGTAGAACTCTTCCGTATACTCTTTGACAGTCATACCTCTCTGTTTCAAATTTTGTACTCGCCGACATAGTTCAACCTGGTAATCTTTTGGCAGAAATCTGCCCTTCAATTTTGCTACCATTCTTGACCAACTCCGTATCGGTAATTTGTTCAGTCTTTTTCTGTCTGCTTGGACATTATCCCACCACAAGAGGGCATGTCCCTTCAACTTAGTAGCAACGAACTTGACTCTCTTATCCTCCTTAACTTCCTCATTTTCGAAATACTTATCCAGTTCGCTTATCCAATCCAATAGGATATCAGCAGACATACTGCCATCGTAATTTGAAATCTCTGTTTTGGGTTTGCTGCTGGCCAATAAAATTGAACGCAGCAGTCTCAATTCTGGAGCTTCTTCATTAGCACCGTCTGTAGCAGCTACCGCTTCGTCCTCACTATCATCTCCCAGTTTCGGGTCTCTTCGTCTACCCGCTTCCACTTCTTCCAAGTGAGCTATCAAAATTCTAATCTGTTCTCTCAATCCTTCATCTGCTCCTCTGCGTGCACCTCTTCCACGTCCTCGTCTTGGCACTTGCCCTTCTGCCATGTTCCTCTATATATATACAAAAAAAAACTTCTCTGATACCAATTGATGGGAACCCAGCCCACGTGTCCCGCACTAACCCAGTCCTATGTGGACCTGCACTGTTATTTGATTTAAGATATGGTGTGATTGCAATTTATGAGGTAGGTGATTGTTAATCAACCCACGGTACTCACTCTTCCTCCTCTAGTGACACCTGTCCGTCTCGAAGTTTACTAAACCCTAACTTTACGCTTTTACCTTTTCACTGCCGGTTCGCGCCCATTTGGTCATTTTTACTCTGTCGCTCTGCTCTCTGTGGTTCTCTCTGGTGTTGGGCTCCGTCTCAGTGGTTTTCTCAGGTGTTCGGCTCCGTCTCTGGTTCTAGTCCAACATTCGGCACTGTATATCCAGGTGAGGGTTTGTTCTTTGTTATATGTCTTTAATCTCTGCTCGAAATGATGCTAACCCTCGCAGCCCCTCTGTGGTCAGGGTGTCCCTTTGTTTCTGCAACTTATGGGTTGGTTCACTATAGGTATGGCTTTGCCCCTTCAGCCATACAAGGGTTTTACTCTCTGTTATCTCCTTTACAGCTTCTTAGTATTGTTTCTATTGCGTGAGTTTGGATTTGATTATGACCCTAACGTGGCTCTGCTGTGGTGGTTGCAGGTGACCGGTCCCGTGGTTTTGCAGGGATTTCGACTGTCTATCCTCTGGGTAGCCCTGTTCTTAACTCAATCTCTTCTGTGGTTCTTCGTCTTTGTTGTATTTGCTTGCTTCGGTGGTCTGTATTTGATATAGAGTCTGGCCTTTGTAATGTTTCAACCCGTAGCCGTAGCTTGAAGGGTTTCTATGAATACTTTCGTTTAATGGCTCGGTCCAATGTATCTTCGTTGCTCGGTCGTTCTGTAGCTGTGGATAGGCGGGTTTCTGTGTATTCGTTTATTTGGTGGTTGGGACCAACGAGTCCTCGTTGCACAGTACTTTCAGGTCATGGGAATTTTATAACCCTGCAAGATATTTACACAGTGGTATGTAATAAATATGAAACTCGGTGCTGTTGCTTACCAGTTTGACTGTGGACCGTCGTATCTTGCGTTTTTTGCTTGAATCTCTTCGCTTTATACTCGCTCTCGGCCTCGGCTGGTCATGAGACTTTTGGAGTTGTGATACTCTGTTACTGTGTCGACCTGCAATGTATGGAATGAACATAAATATATGTATGTGTGCTTTCTTTTGAAGTAATGAAACTTGGTTACTGTATTTGCCTACAATGTATGGAATGAACAGAAATATTTATGTATGTGAATTCGTAGGGTCGTGAAACCCTGTCACTGCATTTGTCTGTAACGAATGGAATGAACAGGACTGTATATGCATGCGTATTCTATCTTAGAGGACATAAATCTTGCAATCTTGAATTTAATTGTGCACTTGAACAATTTATGAAGGAAATAAAATGTATTTTGCTTATTCTCTTTTCAATGCTTCGCTCCGGAACCCGTCTGGGTGATTTCATCTGTCTTTTTATACAATAGTCCAGCAGTTAGATAATTGCTTGGTAGTTACTACATTACAGTTGCTTGGCAGTTACTATCAGTTTATGCGACTTGACTATTTGTTTGTTTATTTGTTTCCCCTGTTCCATAAGGGTTTACGGCTTACATTGATTATTGTCATTTATCTAATTCTTAACAACTCTAGTTTAAGACCTGTTACTACAGTCCCCTAACAACTCTAATTAAGACCTGTTACCACAATTTAAAAATAGAACAGATTACATAGAAACTTAAGCTATTAGAAACAAATGCTGTAGTTGACCTTGGAAGAAAAAAATAAAAAAAAACAATAAGAACTCTGACAGTCTTGCTGTCCATTTGTCGAAATATTCATCTTTCCCAATCTTCTTCAGAAACTTTGTCTGCCCCTTCTCGGTCTTCGCCCTGTCGACCAGATGCTCCTGCATCACCACCTCCATCTAACAATGAAAAATTCACTCATGTTAATTAATGTATTCTATCAGAGATTGAAGGAGTGCAAAGCTAATGAGGATTGTAAAATAACATCATATAAGTTGATCCTTTACTAAGATATTATCAATAAAAAAGCCAAAATACTTATCAATTAATAAAACATCCTACTAAAAGGAGCAAGGTTTTTATTGTGGGTTTGTATGGGAAATTTCTTGTGAAATACGACACAAATGAATTTGTGTGATATAAGAAGAATATGTTTTTCTATTAACGATAAAAGAAAAAAACTAGAAAACGAGTTATGTGTGAAAAAACAAAGTATGTGCTAACCATTTTACTATGCAGAGCTTTCACTGTTTTGAGATTTTATATTCAAAAATTTATTCGGTGGTAATGAAATTTAAACATGGTATTTTTGGAAGATTAAACTATTAATGTTAATTTGCTATTATTATTCATTTTCATTGTGCACAATTTTGACAATACAAAATATGAGGTGTGTATGTCAATTCATTGAATACATGCTTGTTTTAAACGCCAAGGGAACCCATTAATTATTTACTTTTACAGATAAACGTTTAATGTTCAAAATTTCAGAAAAGAATTAATACTCTTCACAATTGGGTTATAGAATTTATTCTAAACTGACATGCTTTTTTAATGGGAAGAAAAACAAAACAAAACAACTGTGTAAATTCATCTAGTAGCATTGATTCTTTTTTCTTCTAAAGGAAAGGTAATAAATTTAAATATCGGTAGTCCAATATTATTTTCTTTATTATTATTATTATTATTTATGTTATTTACCATTCCAACTATCTAAAGTGTCTAATACATATGTTTAATATTCATATGCTAATGTCAAAATACCACTTACTAATTTTCTTTGTGTTATCCATGGACACATTCGTCATGTGTTCATCATGAAATATTTTTAGCATACATGTTAAAAACAAAATTCATAAGAGTTGGTTATAAATAGAATTCTCGTTTGGAGTTTTTCTCAGAATTGTAGATCGTGAGCGACTATCATTTAGAACGAAACTGCAAAACATGTAGCACTAGTGACAGTCCTCTTGTAATGATGTATAAAGTTTAAATACTATATGATGTGATCATTCTAAAAATGTGCAGAAAAATTACATTAATGTTATATAGTTCTTATTTTTGAAGTAATTTCGTGCTATGGAATTAGAAACTCTTATTTTTCTTATTTATGTATATTTTATCTAACTCATATTGTTATAGCAGAAAAAATGAATACAAGCATAACAAATACCATTAAGGACAATCATAACTCTTCTAAGAGGCATGTTTCTGTTTTATTTATTGTACTTTGATTATATTTTCATTACACAATGTAACTATTGTTATGGTTGTTGTTGTTTTTTTTCTGTGATCCTCTTGATTTTGGGCCATATTTTTTAACGTACTATAACTAAAAACATTTTTTTTAATTTCTAGGAAACATATGACACTTAGAGATTCAGATTTAGGACAACAATTACAAGGAAAAAAGTACTTTGAACATTTCTATAAGACTTTTGTATTTGCTAAAACTAAAATCCATCTAGTATTTTTGTACATTACTAATGAATTTTCTTTATCTTATTCTGTTTTCATTAGACAATTGTTACTTAGTTTCAATTATAGTGTTATTTTAAGTAGTGGTTTCAGTGTAATATATGTGAAGAGGAAAAAGTTATCGAATTCGAATGATGTCACAATAGACATGGATGACAGTGTAGACATAGCAATGAGTAGTACCAAAAAAACCGATATTGCAATAAACAAAATAGAATCAACTGAGACTATTGAATAAATAAACACAAATATGTATTTTTGCGTAAAAATCAATTAGATTTATATCATTTTTTTTATTTTTTCCGCCTTTTTTAGCGGCATTCATTTTTTTATTCTTTTCTTTTTTTCCTAAAAAAGATAAAATTATTTCAATTCAATGGTTATAATTAGGAAAAGGAATTATGAGTCAATGTCGTTGTTTTCAAAGATATCGACAAAACTATAATTGGAAAAAAAATCATGGTGTTGTATTGGTCACATATTGAACATTTTTGGACAAAACAAATAAGTCAAAATAAATATTTTGTATGAACTTAAAATATAAGAAAAAATAAATGATAATAACATTTCTTGTGCCAACATCGTTAATTGAACAACATGAGTCAATGCTTATTGCAAATGTCAGCATTTCTATTAAGTATTTTGAAATTATTCCAAATCATAAATATAATTGTGGTGATTGTGAGAAAACTATTCATCTAAATAATTTTAGCTGTGTAGAATACCTTTGTTCTGTTTATGCAGAGTACTGGTTTTTTCCAAACACAACAAATACAAATCTATCACGTAATGGTAATGTCTTTCTAGTAAGCACAATCATAGATATTGTAATTTTGGGAACTTAATATGTTCTGGAAATAAAAGACGACAATGGAGAATAGGACATAGATACAGTAGGCTTTGTTTTATTTAATTTTTTTATTGTTACAACATTCATTGAAATAGAAAACAAGTTACATATATGTAGGTTTTTATATTTCAATGTTTGGGAAAAGATTATTCATTATCTATTGTACAACTTTCATGTATTGTTTTACAAATGTTGCATATGCAACACGTGTAAGTACACGATAAAATTGTTTCAGCATGTGTTTAATTCAAATATATTTGCAACAAAATGTTTCTCCATAAATATTTCGCAAAAATATAATTAAAAAACAAGAAAACACATTCAATGTTCATTTGTGCAGTGAATGCATGGAAAAAAGTTGTCAGTCTAAGAAAGTTTCTTTCCTCGCCAAGCAAAATATGCATAGTAAGCCTATAAAGAACAAAATAAGAAAATAATTTGATTTCATGTTACTAAATATATGTTTTCTATATTAATTTCACATAATTTTCAAGGATATCTAAAAACAGTTAACATATATATGATGTCATTCGAAACTGTATAGGAAAAATGCAATACTCCAATCACAACTGCTAGAACTATAAACAATACTATGCTTCATTGCACTTCCTATAAGAAGCACTCTGGCTTTCTTTATTTTCATCATCTAAATTGCATCATACATGCAATTGACAAGAATGAAAAATAGTGTGTTTTGAGGGGCGTCGAACTAGAAAAAGTATTACCTACGCTACAAGAAATTTCCTACAACCAATATTGTGTAGACAAAACATATGTTATTGAAATCTTGAGCAACTTCGAAATACATGGCACATTTATGATATATCGTCAAAACGTAGTTATAATTATACACTAATTGGTTTCTTTGGTTGCATTGTTAAGAAATTCCGTAACAACATAGTGTTCATTCATTGCATTACCATACACCCTCATATCTCTTTTGTTTTACTGGACATTTGCGATCTAATTTCACATTATCAATCAATATATTATACCCATGCAAACAAGATTAGCAATCTACTCATCACAACAACAATATGATTTTTTTGTACCAATGCAAATGTTACTATGAGATTGTACATAAACTTAATCCAATGAACTATTTATTTTTTTTGTTTTGGCTATATGTTTTGTATTACACTATGTCATTTTATTATTTTTTCGTGGCCCTCATTATCTTCTTTTGCATTATTTTCTTGATTTATCAAATTTGTAAGTTATATAACTACCCAAGCTCGGTGACATTACTTTACAATAACATTCTTCTTTGTTTACACATTCAGTATTTTTTTCTTGTTTAAATGGTTATTTAATACAATATTTAAACAAATATCCAAATAACTTGTTATACAAAGCTCAAACAATTTTCTAAACCAATATAACTTATACAACATATTTTATTTATACATAGATCTATAATCTAGAATAGTTTGATATGTTTCTTTGTGTTAATTATGTCAACAGTATTACAATACATAATCTTTAGCATATGCAAAATTTCAAAATCTATTCAACAAATATTACAAAACTTGATAACACTTTTTCTATTAATTAACCATTATTTTTGGGAATTAATGATTGTACTGATTACATTATTAGAATCAATAATTGATTCATCTATTCATGATTTTAAATAACTCTTATGATAATGTTCTTACGTTATCTAGTTCATCTTCAAGATGCCTAAGCATTTGCTGAAGTTTTAGTATTTTATGCATTAATATTAAAATATATTTTCTAAGCATTAAAATATTTTGGTTGAGCATTAAAATATCTCCGCTTCCTGAATGTACATCTTTCATATGCCCCTACCATTGTTTCTTTCAGCCATTTCTTTGGTGTTAGTAATAGAGGAAAAAACCAATAGACAAATTATAAAGCAATACCTTAAAACATTTAACAATTTCATAACAAAATGAACATTGAAAATTTGTTTTTATAGGAAACAAGCATACATATATGCATAAGAGGAAATAAGTAATATAACCCATGGATTGGCATTTAAGTTCTGAAATAACATTTAACTATTATTGATTTCAATGATAACTATTAACTACTAATCATTATCAATGCGGATAGTATTGATGTGCTTGATCTTTATTTAGAATATACATGTAAAATATGTTACTTTAAATCATGTATGTTTTACTTAAATTCCAATTTGGCAAAATGAAATTGACACGATTACATTTCATGATTAATTCTCCTTACACTCTTTATAAATTAGTGTTGACATACTATTTTATTAAAATCGTAAATCACATTCTATTTACATTAACTAAAGCTTTTCTACCAATAATTAAAAGTCTTTTACATTACTCATCGAAGTAACACTTATCCAGTAGAGTTATTATGTAGGCTTGCCATACTATTGACCAGTTTTAACTTTGAAAAAGTAATTTCAAAACCGAGATGTCAATTCGCCACTTAATGCCTTTTTTCCTTTCTCACATTATGCAGATACTAAATGAACTATCTCATTTATGTCTCGCTGCCACTTCCAACTACCAAGAAATAATGTACAATAATCACATCATAAAACTTATGTTATAAACATTAATTTTATACTACACAAATAACAATTATAACATGTGATACCAAATTTGATAAATGAAAATTAATAATGCACATTAGTTTTCAACTTTTTCACAAGCAAACTCAAAACTTACATATTAGTTCCCTGAAAAAATCTAAAAAGGTCTTTAATGTGAAATACAAATATTTATATAATCAAATCTCGAAAGCTTCCTCTGCAATAGACTACCAAATAACCATAAACAAATATTGTTTTCAATGATATCAGACTACTAATATTTGACAATATAGAGATACACATTACTTATAATTAAAATATTGCAAAAGAAAATATGGTATACTTAATACTAAACATTAGCAATAAAAATCATTATTTATAATTAAAATATTCACAATAATATCGTATCAGTCCGTCGCTTGTCTCGGTGTTATTGCAGACAATAAATATAAATTCCTTCAATGTGAAGTCCAAAGATATACATATCCGCACATTGAAAACATGAAATATTTCTTATTACAAATAACCATAAACAAAGCTTTTGCTCGATGTTCTGATCATTGATTCCATTACAAGTTCTTTGCATTCCAGAATGATCCAACCTTTTCTCAATTGAGTAGTGATATTTGGAAATATAAAAACTTGCATAATTTATAAATATTGTGAACAACAAATATGCATTATTTAATACGAATAACATCGTACCAATAACACTATTTTAAGAACTTGATTTCAACTCGACATTTCTAAGCTCACTTCTTATTAGTGATACCTACACAACATAGTCCTCAACATTTTCATTTCCAATGTGCGAAAGTTCAATGTGCACAACTCATTGTGTCGACCTCTACACATCAATCTTCCATACAATGATTAATTTTTATAATTCTATTATATAATTAAAAGTAAAATAATAAATGTATGTACAGTCGTAATGCTTGTAATGATTTACCATTAATACATATTAACTATATTAACTATAATCATTAACCACATTCTTTTGTTATAATAATAATAGACTATGCATTTGGTAGAGGCAATGAATCAAATGATTTTATAAGAATAATTGGTTAGTTGTAGAGATAGATAGATACACATCATTTATGACTAAAGTATTAACAACAATCATATAATTCAACTCCTTGATTCAGTGGTATTGCAATTATTTAATTTTAAAGTATCAAGTGCGATGATTTTCACATTGAAAGCTTCATCCACAAAATGGAATTTCTTTGCACTTCCGCACATATGCTAATTTGAAACATTATTTACAATTGAAATTTACTTAAATAATAGTAGTATACATTATTTACAATTAAAATATTATCAATAATATGTGCATAAACAATGCTATCATCCACACAATGCAAACTTGAAATCTTTTTCTGCTACAAACAAAATTTCGAATCAATGAAATATGGTTTTGTACACAACTTTGTGTGCACTCCGCACTACTTTTACTCACTTGAATACTAATATGAATTATCTATAACTAAAGTATTAGCAATAAAAAAGTTTAGTTTAAAGTATGTACATCTGTGCTAAAAACATTTTCGCATAAGAGCATAAACAAACAGAGATTCAAAACATTATTTACAATAAAAATATTATCAATAATATGAAAATAAAGAATTTTATTATCCGCAAAATTTTTACTTAATTGACTGCTAATATGCATTATTTATAACTAAAATATTAACAATAATATTAGCCCTTAGTGCACCATGTGGATATTCGTACAAAGAGCACTTTTTCACAAGAAGATGTTTGAAATATACAAAATATTTGCAATAACTTCGTATATGTTAACCGTTTACTAAAATAGATATTCGCTTTGGTGGGGTATTAACATATAGCATATATAGAAAATGTTATGCAAACTAAGGAATGCAGAAAATGTTGACCTCTCCGCACAATAGAATTATGTGTTTAAATATAACACACACAGAAGAAGTTGTGCAGTCGTCATTGTGCAGAGCAAGCAATGAAAAATAACAAATGTGGAATAAATACAAACCTCATCGCATAAATACAAAAATGGTTACTAACTGTTCGAAAAAAAGTTGTGCAGAGGCAAAAATAAAGAGGAAATGCAAGTTCGAAAAGCACTCTCAAATAAGGATTTAATAACGTATATATAAGAAAATAGAGGCGGGAATAACAAGAGAATGAAAGTGCGAAAAACACTCTCAAATAAGGATTTAATAATGTATATATGAGAAAAGGTCTAGTTGTGCCGAGAAAGCTATCCAAAAACACATTGAAAGCTTCCTCTACACAATACAACTCATGTGCACTTTCGCACATATTCCTAATTATTTACAATTGAAATATTATCAATAATTGTGCTGAGTTATTTATACTATTTTATTATTGGAAAGCAAATACATCATTACTAAGAAAACACTATGCAAAAAAAATCAATTGTTTTTATTTTATTTTATTATTGGAAAATGAATACATCATTACTGAGAAAATAACTAATAACTTTTGTGTGAGAAACTTTTCCTATTGTGTGAAACTTAGCTCATTATGTGAAGCTATTTGTTTTATTTTATTTTATGATTGGAAAATGAATATGTCATTACTTTATTATTGGAAAACGAATACGTCATTACTGAGAAAATAGCTAATAACTTTTTTGTGAGAAACTTAGCCTACTGTGTGGAAGAAAGAAACTTAGCCTATTGTGCGGAACTTAGCTCATTGTGTAGAGCTTATAGCCGATTGTGCATAATTGATAGCCTATTTTGCATAACTTAGTTCATTGTGAAGAGCTTAGGGCCTATTATGTGGAATATAGCTCACTGTGCGGAGCTATTTTATTATTTTATTATTGGGAAAGAAATAGGTCATTACCTTTATCATTGAAAAATTAATACATCATTACCAAGAAAACAAATAACTTTACTGTGAGAAACTTAACCTATTGTGTGGACGTGAAAAAATTAGCCCATTATGCAGAACTTAGCTCATTGTGCAGAGCTTATAACTCATTGTGCAGAACATAGCTCATTGTGCAAAGCTTATAACCTATTGTGTGAAACTTAGTTCATTGTGCAAAACTATTTATTTTATTTTATTATTGAAAAATGAATACATCATTACCAAAAAAAACATTATAAAAAAATCAATTAAATAATAGTAAAAACAAAAACTATATTACATCACAAATATTACCCTTATTATTTATACATTTTACTTATATCTCTTCTATTAAAATAACTATAACATATATTTATTAGTGTTATATTTATATATCTCTTTTATTACGAGAACTAAAATAACTATACTATAAAACACTTTAACTTATTTATATTTATTCCTTCCATTACAATCACTACTATAATATAACACATTTAAATAACTATAACACATATTTATATCTCTCTTTTATTACGAGAACTAAAATAACTATACTATAAAACTCCTCAGCTTATTTGTATGTATTCCTTCCATTACAATCACCACTATAATATAAAACATTTTGACGTATTTATACATTACGGTTAGTTTGTTTTGTTTTTTTCCCTTTCCCCAAAGTGTTTGACTCATTCACATGATGATACTCACAAATTTATATTTATCTTTATTGCTTTGTTACAAGTATGATCAACATCAAAGTGATTAAAAAAAATTACAGCAAATCTATATAGCGAATTTCCTTTTGCTAATCAAAATTATACCATAAAAATTATATAAATCCTTTTATAGAATTCTCATTATCTCATTTTACTATGACATTAGTGTTCAATAAAGAACAACATAAAGAAAACTCATTATAAAAGCATTCACTTGTTAATCTCTACACAAAATCTACATCATGATTCGTTTTTATTTTCATTTTCTTTCTTTCCCAATGTGTTGATTCATTCACATATTGAATTGAATGTGGAATTGGAACATACACCATTGTCCCATTAAAAATAAATAAAAATTACAACAAAATTATTTGATAAAAAGATATTATTTTCTATTAATCAAATTATAAAATAAAAATAATGTATTTTCTATAATATCTTACTCTACGGAAATATTAAAGTTCACTAAATCTCAACATAAAAAAATAGCTATAAGACATTCAATTATAAATTTCTACACAAAATTCAAAAACAACAAAAACATTTATCAACACAAATATTTAAAATAAAAAAAATCAAAGCATCATGACTTACTCATACAAACTATTATTATATTATCAAATATCATAATAATATAAATATAGGAAGGCACTTCCCCTTCCTTATTTACATCCTTTACCTATATCCCCTCCCTTTATTATTTAATACTTTTTACTTATATCTCTTAATTATATATTAATTAAAATTATACAATAAAATTATTTCTTTTTTTTATAAAATTCTCATTATTTCATTTCTACCATGACATTGGAGTTCAATAAATAGTAATATAAAAAAACTCACTATAAAATATTCAATTATTAACATCTACAGAAAATCTACATTATGTTTCTTTTTCTTCTTTTTTTTTCATTTCCTTCCTTCCCCAAAGTGTTGACTCATTCACATATGGAATATAGAATATACAACTTTGTAGTTATGAAAAAAAGAGATATTATAACAAATTTATATAATATAAAAATAAATTTCCTTCTACTAATCAAATATATACAATAAAAATTATGTATTTTTTTATAGAATTCTCATTATTTCACTCTACCATACCATTGGAGTTCAATAAATAGCATCACAAAAATGACCACTATAAACATTCAATTACTGATATTGTTATGGTCCTATAGTCTAGGAATCATAGTGTTTACTTATCTTACTATTCCATTCTCGAGGTCTCTTTGTAAAATTTAGCCTATGAATCACAAGGTGTCATATTCTAAAGGTTTCTATATGAAATGGTTTTTGTGTGTCATAGGCTATCATCCCCATCGTAAAGGTTCATGTCATAAAGAGGACTTTGAATCTAAGGTTGAATTTTGTGAAAGTCTCAAGTCTAAATTTCATGAGAAGGACCAAGGTCATAAGGTCATAAATTAAAATGAGTAATCATCAAGGGAAAATGGATTATTGAGGGTTCAAGGGGTCATTTCATGGGGTTTCCATTCATCATAAGTCTATTAGTAGTGTTCGCTTCTCATCATTGGTCTCACTAGTAAATGATATCCTCATGTCACCTCACTCTTCCTCCACTCAACCATTCATCCTCATGGCATGAAACAAGCCATATGGAGGCACTAAATTCAATTTTTTTAAAGTATGCACTCATTCCCACCTCATTGCAACCCACACTCAAACAAGTTGCGAATTGAAAGTTAGTGTTTGAAAACTTAGAAGAAAGGAGGTCGTTGTGAAAACTAAGAACAACCATTTTGGACGTCTACAAGCATGGAGGGAAGCACTCAGAGGGTGCTACATCATCACCAGTTCATCTCAAGAACATATACAAACTCATCCTTTCACATAACCATCTGCAACCATATCCACCATGGAGGTCTACTACACTTTGCTACAAATTTTCTCTGAAATTGATTATTTTAGTAATCATTTTCAAAATAGGTTTTTTAGCAAATGGAAAATAATTTAGAAAAACTGAAAGACGTTTTTTCAAAGAATTGGCCAAATTAAAAAAAACCTCCTTCCATTTCTACATAGGTGTTATTTTTTTGGAGATATGCAACACTCTTGGAGGCCTATTTATCAAAAAGTAAAATTCTACATTTTCCTCCTGTTTCAGTCATTGTTTTTGGGGACACTTTTATAATATATGGAAGTGAATTTTTAAAAACCAAAAGAGGTTTATGTCTTAAATGAGCCAAAGGAAACAACCTCTCTCATTTTGTGCATAGGTAGCACGGTTTGGGGATTACAATTGTCACCTAGAGACCCATTTTCCACAATTTCTTGCTGACAAAATTCTGAATTTTTTTTTAAATTCGAATTTTGGTAGGTTGGAAGTATGTTGGGTGTTATAAGGATGAAGGAGATGTTTGACTGGTCACTACAATCAGTTTGGAGCAAGAGTCTCTAATACAACTTCAGAAGTTTAATTATGGTGCGCAAATAATGGCTAGTTAGTTGGGAGTTCTGCAAAGGCTAAAGTTGATATCTCAAAGGTTCTACACCAAAAAAACATCATTCCAAACACACCCATTAGCTCATTCTTGTACAGAATAATTTTCAACCATGTTAATCTTGAAATCCTATTTCACACTGATGCGCAAGTTTACTAGTTATGGTAATTTTTACAAAACTCTATTTTATGACCTTCTCGAAGTGTTTTAATAGTCAAATAAACATGGATAAGTTAGTTTAGTTGATGAGTCCAGAAATGATGTTTCCAAACTTGATGTTGATGTTTATTTGATGTTTTTAAAATTTTTAAGTTAGTGATAATTTCGATATGGCAGGTTTCTACTTTTCTACAAATACATTGTATCTAGCATGTTTTACTCTTGTGCAGTGAATTCGACAACCTAGAGTGGTAATTTCGAATTCTTGATTCTATTTAATGATGAAAGGATATGTCAAAGGGTTCTGTTTGAGAGTGTCTTAGAGGCTAGACTACTTTTCTGTAAGTTTTGTTGAATGAATTGAAGAAGGCAAGTGCATATTTATATAGTGATACATGTGTTGGCTTATTGGTATCTTGCTCCTTTATTTCCATGATATGTATTATTCTTATATTTTCTTATAGTTTTTAAATTTCATACAACAATTTTATTTATGTCCATCTTTGAAAGATTTCTTAGAATTCAAGAATTATTGTAACAAATTTCAATTGATCACTATATGTGTGTTGTTTCCTTCTATGGAAAGTTGAATTCATCCTTATATGGATGCTCATGTTTTTATTTTTCCTTTTCCTCCCATTCATATTGTTACTATAATGAATTTGATTGTTTACCCATAGGTCTGCCTACCGTTCCCCTATATGAATTGTACCATTTCCCTAATTCATTCAGACCTATGACAGTGCTATGAATTTAAGTATCTTTTCCCTTTGCACACACCTTAAACAAATCAAAATTGAAATATCCTCTAATCATTATAACCAACCTAAAATCTAGACCTTATTAGTCATTTAGTTGATTGATCGAATAAACCTAGCGAGAGAGCCTTGTCAAAGGCTAGGGGATTGGACCTTAGCCTAAAAGAGGTTTGTGGTTACCCCTGTGATCCTTTTTTCAGCCTAGAGGTTAATTACAAGGTGATAACATAGTGGCGTTGTTATCGGAGATCGAAAGGTTCCATCTTCCCTGGGATAAGATCATTAAAGTTTCAGATCTGATTTCTGATGGTGGACAAAAATCAAACACATGAAGGTTAAACCATTCACCTAGTGACTCCAATCAAATCTCAACCTGATCCAAAGAATTCATCTGCCAGGTATGCACCTATGAATCATGTTCATATTCCTAGCTTTCCAAACCACATGCCTTGTGTATATTGGAAAACTTATTTTACAAAATTCAGAGACTAGAAAGGAGATGATGTTGTTATTCACTTGGTTAAATTTCACATGAATGTACATAGACATAAAGTTCAATTTCATGAAGACTGCCTGATGAAGATGTTCATGGCTACCTTGGAGTAAAAAGTGATATATTGGTATGAAATCTTTCCAAATTGTTTTTTATATTCTCTTAGAGATTTTATGTTGTATCTTATGATAGATATAAAGAAAATTATCGTTCCTTATTGTTGGTCTAAGACTATTGCATACATTTTGTGTTGGCATTATGATGCATGTGTTGTACTTGATGGCAACCCACTTGTAGTAGAATAACTCACTTGTATATGGTAACTAGATGAATCTACACAAGAGATATCATATGTGGCATAATGCATGACAGTCGTGACGAAATGCAGGGCAGTTCAAAGGAATCAGTTCAGAAGTAATGTACAAGGGCAACTCTCTCAGATGACAGTTCATAGTGTAGTAGGTTAACAACTAAGAATTAGAGATCAGACTACAAAGAATGAAGAAATAGAGGTATATGTGGGTTCATCCTGACAAAGCTGTGTATACACGCAAGTTCACTAAACACAAGAAGTGTATACGTACACATGCACTTTCACAGAAGGAAAAGCACATGTATCTTGGATAACTAAGTTTTTTGTGTGAGGTATTTGGTCCAAGGTATTTTGATCCATGGTATTGGTCCAAGGTATTTGATCTGAGGTATTAACCTTAGGTCTTTTGTAAGGTATTGGTCCTAAGTGGTTTTGATACATGGTATTGAGAAAGGCCTAAAATCATATAAGGAGGAGAAGATCGTTAGGCCAAGGTGTGCAAGTATTGAATATTTGATGAAGTGTGAGATCAAATATGTAGGTTATCGACTTATGGTGCTTTGTTTGATCTGAACCTAGGATGAACCTTAGCGGTTGATGAAGGATAAGACCAAATGATGGATCGGGATATTAATGCCTGAAATTAACTATCATTATATGGTTTGATCATGTATATCGTAGATCTGAATACTCATGCATGTGTTGTTTTGTAAATGTTATGATCTAGGTATGACTGAAGTTTGGAATAGCTGCAAAATTATAAATTAATATTTACAGACATATACGATGGTTGGCTTTGATAAAAGCATGTATACACACTAGTTCAACACATCTAAGTAGCGTATACATTATGTAATATGATATTTGAAGTTACAGGTGGATCTGACTGTTGTTGCAGAATTCTGGGTTTTGCTTTGTGTTCTGGTGACTGTAGTTTGATGATAGTATACTGAATGTTCATATTGATTGATTGTGATTTTCTTCAGTGATGATGGGCTTTCAGTGATTCAGTTGTGGGTGATTCAGAGATTTATGATTGAGTTTCAATGATTGGTTAATGCAGATGTATTTGATGATTGTAGTGCAGTGGTGATTGATCTTGAGCTTCAATTTTGATAATGGGTCCAGTATGAAAATTGGATGAAACGAGGCCTTCATGTGTATTGTTGCATACCAAGAGCATCCAGTCTGAAAATTTATGAAACTTGGTCCTAGGAGGAAGAGAGAAGGTTGTAGCCTTCTATAGGTCAATGCCTACGTACTAGTAAAAATATCAGCTAGTACAAGAGCTAGGGGATTGTAGCTCCCTTCTAGTAGAAGCTGGAGAACAAGAGAAGGTAGTAACCTTCTGTAGGTAGAAACCTGCGTACTAGTATGAGTCTGCACCAGTACAATGTTGTAAATAGATTTTCTTATTATTAAAAGAAGACAGAGATGACAGCAACAGGAGGATTTCACCCACATTAGGTTTCCACCTTAAATCTTAGTGTTCATGTGTGTTTCTTATGCATGATGGTTCATTTTTTTATTAACTACACATGGTTACTTTTTAATGTTTAATAAAGTACTGATGCACAAATTAAATATCAAGATATGATGAATCAACTGAATCATTAGTCTGCTAGATATACGCTTGTTTCCTTAAACACGGTTGCGTGTACGCATGGGTTAACTTCATTGAAGTAGCGTATATAAATTTGAGTATGAAAAGAAAAATATTATTGACTTGACTAATACTAATTCACCCCCCCTCTAAGTACTATTTCCAACAATTGGTATCAGATCAGGTCCTTTTGTATAACCTTGATCGCTTGAAGGAGATCCGTAGAACAATGGGAAAGAAGCTAAAGAAGAAAGCGTCTCACAAGAAGAAGACATCTCAAAGGAACTATGGCAGTGGGAGAGCCGATTGGGGATTATGTGGAAGCAACTCTTTAGATTCAAAATCACCTGAGAAGGAAGATAAAAAAACAAAAGAACTATTAGGTATGGATTTTTTATCCTTTGGTGATACATTTCTCTGTCCATTTGAAGATGATGAAAGTGATAGTGAAACAACTGAGTTTTTTGTTATGGGTGAGAGAGAAAGATATCAAATAAAGGCGTAATTTGAAAGGCTGACAGACAAAATTAGAGATCAACAAGATCTATTGGACAAAAGGGAGTGTGCCTTCAAAGAAGAAGCTACCAAACTAAAAGATCAACTAGAGGAAGGAAACAAGGAAAAGGAAGATCAATGTCAAAAGTTGCAGGATGAAGTGACATCATTAAGAAATGAAGTAAATAAAAGGAGCACAACAATCAAGAAACTCAAAGATAGATCTAGTTACTATGAAAGTCTTGAAGCTAAGATCCTCTCTCTAAAAGAAGATCTTGAAAAATCAAATAAGCAGAATTAAGAACTACTCCAAGCTCTTGAAGAACAAGAAAATGAAGTTCTTGAATTAAGGCAACAGATGGAAGAAGGAAGAAAAGCTGAAGAAATCATGAAGAAATAGTATCTTGAAAAGGAAGAGAAATATCAAGTTGAGGTAAATATCCTAAAAGGTAAATTAGGAGAAAAGGATAAGCTTTTATGATTTCAAGATAGTACTAAGAAATTGGATGATATTCTCATTACTCAAGGATCTCTTGCCATCAAAATTGGTCTTGGCTTTCATGAAGATGAATCTAGCTCACAAAGTGAGGCAAGGAACTCTAATGCAAAATCTGAAATGCTCAACAAGGAGATGAGAGGTCAATCCCATCAATAACCAAGGAAATAAATTCTTCAAAGAAAATATTTTACTCCTAACTATGGAAGTGATAGTCAGTTATTTCCTCAAATGAATAATGTTGAATGTTTTATATGTCATATTCTTGGAAATGTTGTAGCAAGATGTGGAAGTAGAATGGTTCAAGATCCCCACACAGAAAGATCATCAGCTTCCAGGTACTTTAAGGGATATTGTTTTTCTTGCAATATGTTTGGTCACAAATACATTGACTGCTATAGTTGAAATATGAAACATGTAAGATGTTATGCATGTAACAAGTTTGGACATATAGAAAAGGAATTCAGGAGAAAATTTCGGGCACCATACCAAAAGGAGAAAACATCATCACACTCGAAGATATGGAAGAAGAAGGAAGTACAGTCAGAAAAATGTGGCATGACAAAGTGTACAGACATGACAGACTCAGGGGAAGCCGAAAGTATAAAGCTTCAATGTTCTAAATCTCACACGCAAGTTTCATGAAGACAAGTCACGTATATATACGAGTTCAAAGCTGCACAGTCACATATATGTATTTTGAGAAAAATGTTGTGGGACGTTCTCAGAAAAACTGATGTGATATGATTCAGACAATTATCAGTTATATTTTGTCGTAGATGACTACAGTCTGTGGATGTTATTTAGAAGTGTTTTGATCCTCACAAGTTGTTGATAACTTGATGTATATCTGATTGATGATTATGCCTTGATGCTTCTTACTGATATATGCAATGATCAGATCTGACAGTGAATAGGTGGAATAGGTTCATGGGGAGAACATGCTATTCTTCTAACAAAGTATTGTTGGAATTATGTTTAGAATTATTTAACACCTAATCAATGATGATGATGCTTATGTGGCTAAAGTGTTTAATCGATACATCTTGCTATGTCACGGTTATGAGTTGCCCATGATGAAATCTCAGATGATAATTGTATTGATTGGGGTTACATAATTGTTATTCAGATTAGATTTATTTTTGATTATGTATACAGTACATATATGTTTCTTACATGGTGATATTCATAAGGACAAGGAGAAGTAAAAATCTTGAGTACACAACTTCATTATTTGATGATAAGCCAGTCATTTCTTTTATGCTAGTGTCATCATGCCTTGAAAGATGCATATGGTGTAGTTATGATTCAGGATTCCTATAGTTCTCACATCGTTGAGGATTGTTGCTGTTAATGATATCAAGAAATCTTGACAAATGACCATGAGCTCATGATTTACTAGATACATATTGCTATCTCTTTGATGGATATACAGTATGCTGGATATAAGGATGATTACTTAAGTTGCATATTTATAAACATTGTTGGTTGGCTAAGAGAATAGTGTTATTGCAGGTCACATGAAGACATATCTATTTGAAGACATGGATATTCGAAGACATGGCTTGCCTAGACACATAATGATGATGAGTTCTTACCTAATGATGATAGGTTGATACTCACATATGTTGATTATCATGGTTGATGCTTGTCAAATATGGGATGTTCCTTAGTGATGAGACATGGCAGATATATTAAAGGTTCTTGTGAAAGATCATAATGTGATGACTATGGTGTTTTCACATATGATATGGTGTGAATGATTTTGTGTTACTGCTTGGAGATATGACATATGCTGAATTGATTCATGGAAGGTTATGATAAGGATATTCTACTAAGGAAATGAAGTAAGTTGATCTTGATGAGATCAAGAGGATGAGTTGATATCTATATGGAGACATACTTTGTCACAAGTTGATGATATTTACACTGTCATATCTTGGGAACTAGCGATGGAAATATACATGTTTCTGATCTGGATGATGTTGATAGATGCTTATGGAGCATATCATACATGGTGTATGATAGTTGCTGATGACTATCATGGTCTTGCTTAGATATTTGGTCTTTGTTATAAATTTCATGTATATCATTTGATGTAAAGGTCATATAAATACCCACGATGTAATAATTTTTCTCTACCTATTGTAGTCTTTTGATGAGTCCTTTTTGATAATATGATGTAATTTGTAACCCCACTATGCATGGGAGGATGAGTCAAATTCACTATATCCCCACTTAGCTAGGAGATTGATATTTGTATGAGTCTTTGATGATAAGAAGGTCAAAGTCACTTAGTCAAGTGATAGATTCATGTTATTCTTTTGGAAAATATTTCCAGACTCTGCATGTGCTCAGGGGGAGCATGGATGATATAATGCATCTTAGCATGTACAAACGGGGAGTTTAATCAGAAAATTCAACATGTGCTTAGGGGGAGCATGATTAATGTTTATATTTAGCTATTCAGATATGAAAGTCTTTTTTTTGGTCAGCCCTTTGCCCTTGATGTTAAAGGGGGAGAGTATTTTGGTGTTTCTTGTTATCTCTAACAGTTTCTACAGCTTTCGGTAATCAACACCAACATGGTTTCCATCAAGTCCAAAGGGGGATATTGTAGGCATTATGATGCATGTGTTGTACTTGATGGCCACCCACTAGTAGCAGAACAACTCACTTGTATATGGTAACTAGATGAATCTATAGAAGAGATATCAAATGTGACAGAATGCATGACAATTGTGACAAAATGCAGGGTAGTTCAAAGGAATCAGTTCAGAAGTAATGTAAAATGGAAACTCTCTCAGATGATAGTTCACAGTGTAGCAAGTTAACAACAAATAATTACATATCAAACTACAAAGAATGAAGAAACAGAGGTATACACAAGTTCATATTGACAAAGTTGTGTATACATGCAGGTTCACTAAACAAAAGTAGTATATACATACACACTCACTTTCATAGAATGAAAAGCATGTATATCTTGGAAAACTAAGTTTTTGGTCCGAGGTATTTGGTCCAAGGTATTTTGATCCATGGTATTGGTCCAAGGTATTTGGTCTGACCCTAGGTATTTGGTCCAAGGTATTGGTCGTAAGTGGTTTTGATCCATGGTATTGAGAAAGGCCTAAAACTATATAAGGATGAGAATATCATTAGGCCAAGGCATGCAAGTATTGAATATCTGATGAAGTGTGAGATCCAGTATGCAAGTTATCGGCTTATGGTTCTTTGTTTGATCTGAACCAAGGATGAACCTTAGCGGTTGATGAGGGATAATATCTAACGATGGATCAGGATATTAAGGCTTGAAATGAATTATCATTATATGGTTTTATCATGTATACTCTAGATCTGAATATTGACGCATGTGTTGTTCTGTAAATGTTATGATCTAGGTATGACTGAAGTCTAGAATAGTTGCAAAATTATGAATTAATATTTACATACATATATGTTGGTTGACTTTGATAAAATCACGTATACACACTAGTTCAACACATCTAAGTAGCATATACATTATGTAATATGATTTTTGAAGTTACAAGTGGATCTAACTATTGTTGTAGAATTCTGGGTTCTGCTCTATGTTTTGGTGACTGTAGTTTGATGACAGTATACTGAATGTTCGTATTGATTGATTGTGATTTGGTTCAGTGACGATGGGCTTTCAGTGATTTAGTTGTGGGTGATTCAGATATTTATGATTGAGTTTCAATTATTGGTTGATGCAGATGTATTTGATGGTTGTAGTGCAGTCGTGATTGATCTTGATCTTCAATGTTGATAATGGGTTCAATATGAAAATTGGATGAAACGAGACCTTCATGTGTATTATTGTGTACCAGGAGCATCCAGTCTAAAAATTTATGAAACGTGGTCCCTGGAGGAAGACAGAAGGTTGTAGCCTTCTGTAGTTCGGTGCCTAAGTACTAGTAAACATATTGGCTAATACAAGAGCTAGGGGGTTGTAGCTCCCTTCCAGTAGAAGCTAGAGAATGAGAGAAGGTAGTAACCTTCTGTAGGTAGAAGCCTGCGTATTGGTACAAGTCTGCACCAGTACAATGTTGTAAATGGATTTTCTTATTATTAAAAGAAGACAGAGATGATAGCAGCAGGTGGTTTTCACCCACATTGAGTTTCCACCTTAAATCTTGGTGTCCATGTCTGTTTCTTATGTGTGATGGTTCATTCTATTATTAAATGCACATGGTTACTGTTTAATGTTTAATAAAGTACTGATGAATAGATTAAAGATCAACATATGATGAATTAACTGAATCATTAGTTTATTGGATATACGCTTGTTTCATTAAACACAGTTGTGTGTACATGCGGGTTACCTTCATTGAAGTAGTGTATATAAATTTGAGTATGAAAAGAAAAATATTATTGACTTGACTAATACTAATTCAGCCCCCCTTGTTGTTGGGAAAAGTATCTATTCAAAATTCCCCTATCCCACTCTAAGGTGTGACAGTGCCTTAGCAACAAACAAGGAAAACTGCTTGAGTATTCTTCTTTATGAAATGTAAATGAAGAGGAAGGATGTAACTAACCTGTGTCTTTTGTTAGTTTGTTGATCCAATCGCTCTTCCCTTTGTTCGCTTCCCGCTGCCTGCTCCCTTACTAGCCCAGCTTTACTAAATTCCTGCAAGATCACAGAAGAGAGAAACTACACGAAGATATAGATTTACATTCATAAAAAGCTCAAGATCAGATTAAGCTAAACATGCAAATATAACAAAACATCACTGGCATACAAGCATGTAGAAGAAACTCAAATAGTTTTATTGATATGATAAGAAAGTCCAAGAGGAGATACAACCAAGTGAGTCACGATCCAGCATCTACCTCCCAGCAAAGGAATCCCTTCCTCACCTCCAACAAAGCATAAATCACCCAATGTACTAATCTCAATCTCAAAACAACAGCAATTCTCTGCAAAGTACAAAATTCCAGCCTTTGGATCTCTGGGATGAGGGATCCATATATAGATGTAAGCAGAGAGGATGAGTCAGCTTATGTTTTGACTTGTGGCTTCTCTCTATCAGTTCTTGCTTCCACTTGGAGACTGAGAGCCTCTTACTCATCACTGGTCGAATTCAGTGAGGCAAGTGTCATTGGAGAAGATTCTGGAAGCTTCCATTGTCTCTCCACCTCGTTGAATGACTCTGCCACTTGTCATTTCCCGCTCAACGCACCTGGGTAGTGCATTCAAGTGCGTTGCAATGCACCTAGCCAGTGTATTTGGGTGCTTTGCAACGCAGGCAGCTAGTGGAGCTTCTGAATTGATCCTGATTTGACTAGTTTTGGGCAGTTTCTGGTGGAGAACTTATGGGAGAAGCTGTCATTGGTTGACCTTGTTCCTTTAGGGGCAGGAACAACACTTTTAGGGATTTTGGATCCCTTGGATTATGGAATTTTCATGCTCAAAGTTGTAAGGCACAAAAATGTCTATAACAGTTGCCCCCTAAAGTATGAGGCTGTTTATCGGGTGAAATGCTTTATTAGGAGGATCTGAAGTTCTTTCAATGCTGGGAGGAGACCTGTAATAAGATACAATACGATACATTATTTTTCATACTGTTTTCATGATCTAGCTAAGGCGGGCACTCCCATGCTCAGCTTTATAAATTCATTTTTATGTACATAGGACAGACAATCGTCTGATGGTAGACCGATGATTCTGATGAAATCATCATCCTTTTGGTAGGATGATTATCAGTTCTGCAATGTTGTACATGTCAATGTCTTTATTTTTCCTGAATATATACCACAGCCCGGATGGATGAAACTAGATCCGGGGTCTTCAATCTCGTCTGATCTTCACTCTAAGTACAAGTCGATCCATGTGAGAAATGTTTTGGAGTCAAGCATGGAAAGACATCGCTTGATTACCAGTCAATGATGTAAACTATTAACAAGCGCGATGAATCACCGATAATGATAATGACCCTCAAGGTACTGCAGTACAATTCACGTGGTTGAATAAAGGACTTGGCGTCGAACACCACGCAAAATCTTTCGGTCGAAGGTCATTGATGTATACCTGTTGCCGGAAGTGAGAAACTTGCCATTGAGGCATGCAAGCTTCAAAGTACTGAAGGGGGTGTTCCTAGATCAACTTCTTGGATAATGAGCTGATGTCGACAAGAAGTGATCCGTCAAAGGAGGGCCTTAATGAATCCGACATCAATGACATGGAACGGAGCAAATGATTTTGATGGAGGTGAAAATGATCTGATGATATATGGTTCAGGGTGGCAGTCATGAAAGAATGAAGTATAATGTATGGTAGTGGATGGGACACGGGTGACTTCTCTGGATGACTTCTCTTGAACATATCGGCGACACTTATATGATGGATTGGTAGCATTTACCCCAAAGGTGGATGGTATGGCGAGACCATGGTGATGTGACCGGTGAATGAAACAACCCAACCTGACTCAGGCACGGAGTGGAAGTGTCATGTTCAAGAGCGACTTGCTACCAATAAAGGTTCTTTGAGTTTCTTCCCAATTTTTCCCCAGTCATTGCTGACCAGTACCTCTTTATTTTTGTCAAGCTTGAGGAGGATAACATATGCTTGTTCTATAATTTTCCCTTCGAGCAAACCCATCGCTATGTTTTAACGAGCCTAGTGATAGTGAAATTCGTTCTCGTCTAAAGACAAGTTTGTCGCTATTAATATTTTTAACGAGTCTAACGACAAAGATAACTCGGTCCTTTTCATTTTTAGAGAGTCTGAAAAGCTACGTAAAGTTAACTCCGGAATTCCTTTTTTGTCATCTAATCCCTTAAGTCCAAAAAAGTATAAAACAATAAAGAAGGGATGAATTTTCGATAGTTTTAACGATCCGAACAAAACAAGCGCTCGATCTTTTTGTGCAATAATCCCTTAGGTCCAAAAAGATTAAAATCTAGAGGAGGGATAGCACTTCCAGTCGCTTTAACGAGCTGGAAGGCCAAAACTCGGCAATCTTTTCATATTTTACGAGTCAGATGAAAAGAGCTTAAAGAAGACTCGTCTTTTGAGGAACGAGTGATAAAACGGGTAGCAGCTGATTCCAGGTAAGGGTTGGAATTTTCCAATCACGGCAGTGTCACAAGGATGGCTAGTGAAATCACTCTTCGCAGCTGTTCCTCAAAATGGGTAAACAATCAAATGGAGGTGAATGATCGGCCAATGGAAAAGTGGAGGTGACGGTGCAAACACGACCAAGGCTTTAATGGCTGATAACGTTACATTCACAGTGGCTATTTACCGGAGGATAGTTCATTTTTTAACGAGCTTAAATGCTGATTGAAACACTTGCTCGATCTTATGTTTATTTTTTAACGAGCATGAACTATGTGCTAAAACTGCTCGATGATAAGCTTGTATGCCCCCAGCATAATAACACAAAACGAGGTGCATACCCCCCAAGCTTCATTGCATTCAACTCGGTGGTTGGAATGAAGGTTTACCTTTGAGATTTGAAAAGGGTATTTGTTTCATTTTTTAATGAGGTTGACACAGTAAAAGAACTATCCTAATGACTCCTTGTTTCATTTTTTAACGAGGTTGACACGAGATAAGAACCGTCCTCGGAGTCCAAATCCATTAGATATAGAAGGTTTCATATTCCACTGTGGCCACTTCCGCCAGATTACTCGGAGGCCATAGGGCAAAAGTACCCATTAAGGTAGGGTCTTTTAGGAGACCTACTCCGATATTTTGGAGCGAATGATTGCTTCCATGGATCATTGGAATGCCTCTAGTAACTTGAGAACCATTGGGGAAGAAGTTTTGTTGATCGACGATTGTAATCCCTCCTTGAGAGGGAAATGCAATCTTTCTGAAATAGGTCGACACAACAGCTGCCATGGCATATATCCATGGTCTTCCTAGTAGGATGTTGTAATCGAGATTCCCATCTATAACTTCAACATCTATTTCTACTGTTTTTCCTCCTAGTTCGACTTTCAAGTTATTTAGGATACCATATGGGGTATATGTCCTTCCGTCGAATGCTTTTAACTTCGTTGAAGATCGCGACAAGGTTCGAGATCCTAAAGTTTTCCAGCAACTCATCGACATAATACATGTAGATGCCCCCTCATCAATAATTGTTCGATGAACAGTTTTGTTGAGGGCTTTTACTTGAATAAGGAAAGCTAGTTGGGTTGGTAACTGAGGATCATATCCTTTGTGGTCAAAGGATACAAGATTGAAATCCTTAGGATCAACCCCACCAATGGCTGATAACAATGCCTGCCTTCGGGATGGGCAATTTTGTAGTACTTCAAGAGTCGACATAGCAGATGGCGATTGGGCCAAATCTTCCACTATGTTATAATGTTGCGCCGCTCTAGCGTGAGGATTAAATGTCGACTTGTGTACTACTCCCTTTGGCGATTTTATTTTCAATTCAGGAATTATGGGTGGTACAACTTCTGTCGAAGTTGTTGTCAAACTACTTGGTTGATCTTTATCCTTGTCGTTCGACAGCTGCGGATTCCCGTAATCTTTGTTACTTGTCGAAATCAAAGCATCATTTTGTTGTTTCGAAATCGATAGCATTAGCACTTGCGACGGGGAAGCATTTCCACTATCAACCAGATTTGTTCCTGGATTTGGAAACGGATCAGTTAACACAGCTGAGGTTTTCGAACTCTTAAAGAATCTTTTAAGCTCAGCTTTGTACGGACATTGTGAGGTCCAATGATCCTCATCACATATCTGACACCCAGAGGGAGGTTTCCTATTTCCAGGAGGGTTTGAAGAAGTTTTTTCAGGAGATGACTCACCCTGTTTCTTCTTCTTCCCTTTGCCTTGTTTCTTCTTGCTTCCTGGTTGTTTGGTTTCTTTTCCCTTATCTGTCGATATGACATTTACTTCCAAAGCAAGAATTTCGTTTTTTGCATTTTGATCTGAAATCTTACGGGCTTTCTTGGACATAGCCTTTGTCGATTTCGCGTTTGTCATGCCAATCACACCATCGACGACGTGAGAGTCATTGTTTGATTTAGGAGGAGGAGGAATTGAGAATTCCGGTCTAGGGGCGTCAGGTATTTTGTCATAGAGCGTGCCAGACTGAGTATAGACCAAGTCCAGATATTGCGCACGAGCGATAACTTTCTCTTCCGTTACGACTCCCCCCTTTGCCACATCTTCCGTGATGGCAGGAAGTAATGACTTGAGAAACCATTCAGCTAATAGCTGATCGGGAACGTACGTTTTTACCATCCTACGACGGCGTCGCCACTCATGTATATGATCAGATATGTGAGTGGTCGTTGTCTGTTTGAAGTTGGTTAGGATTTCCGTTCCCGTTTCATACCTTATCGGTAATTGAAAATGGGTTAAAAAAGTCGTGGCTAAGGTACTGAAATTGTCGAATGAAGCTCTAGGCAATTCAATATACCATTTTGCCGCTGGACCCGTTAACGTCCTCTGAAAAAGGCGAAGCCTTATCGAATCATCATTTAAGGTGTTTGATGAATACCATAGATGAAATGTCATCATGTGATTCGATGGATCTTCACCTGGATTTCCATTAAATTTAGGAATATCTGATGGAAGTTTATGAGGGATCGCTGGCCACCAAGGGGCGTAAGCAATTAGATCGTTTGTTAACCGGTGTAAATCAGGTAACTCTAAAGTTTCCATGAATGGTAACTGTTGATTCAGGTTAGGTGAAGCATACCCAGGATATGATGGAATTGCTTGAGCAGTGGGCCTTTGCTTACGAGCATAATGCAGTTGATGCTGGTATGATTGATAAGGTTGGTGGACATGACCATTGTAAAATGGTTGATTTTGACCGTTTTGAATGTACGGCTGTCCACTGTTCGCAAAGATCTGCTGCTCAGAACCTTGGTATACTTGTTGGAATTGTGGTTGTTGGTATTGCACCAGCCACGGTTGTGAAGCCATGTTATGTTGCGCTATACTAACCGTTGGACCAAGGTGTGGGGTAATTGTTCCCGTTTGGACCTGTGTCGCCCCACCAGTTAGCGATTGTGGTTGAGTCATAGGGTCAAGGGGCTGTTGCATTACAACCTGAGAAATCTGAGGTTGACATACAACAGGCAGCGTTTGAACTTGTGACACTGTCACAACAGCCGGTGTAGTCGGGATGTTCGACATAGGTACACATTGTTACATAGAATACACAACTCTTGGTTGTTGGGGTAGTATAGGTACCCAACCACTTGACATAACTCCAGTATAACCTGAATATTGTTGTGAACTCCTGTATGGATATCGTCCCGGAGGGGGTAATGAAAGGGCATACTGCCCCCCATACAGTGGTAATCCGAAACTCAAGGGGATTGTCTGCCCTTGGGGACTGGATTTCCCAAATTGACCTCCAAATGGATCAATTTGGTGAGTCTCAACATAAGAGTTGCCAGATATTATTCCAGAGGAACAAACAGGAACGGACCATACTGTCGAAATAGTCCCTGGATGGACTCCTTCTAGCGGTTGTGAGCTAGTCGGGATAGATGGTACACCGGCAAACATTGTCGGAGTGACGGCAGGGAGTTCTACTCTCGCTGTGTCAGTCGACACAGTCCTAGATGTTGACGGTTGTTCAGACATTTTGAGTCTATCCAAAAGATTACCTAGCGATTCTACAGGAACTTCCACTGGTGGTAGACTAACTTCTGATGTCGAAGGAAATAGAGTGACCCCGACTCCAAATTGCGTTGGAGTACTTGCTTGCGGATCTTCTACAATTTCCTCTATCGCAATCAAACCAGGTGGAAGGGGAAGACCGTCAGGTCCGTAAAATATTTCTGGTGCCGAAGAAGGGGTTGAATCGACAGCGACAGATGTTTGAGGAGCAAGACTCTCCGAACTGGTTGCAGATGGAACTGGTTCAGTAACACAAGTGTTTGCTCTCAGACTAGGATCAATATCACTGTCCCTCTATGGCTGTTGAACTTCTTCTATAGAGGCAGGGTTTCCAGAAATGTTTGGAGTAAACGGAATCTTGGATGTTGTTGGAACACTTGTTCTAACTTTAATAGGAGATTTCGAACCGGTTAAACAAGTTCGCTTTGCCCGTACTGTTTTTGATTCCAGAGACAAAGACGGTTGACTCGTAAGCCTCTGCAAACGACGGGGTTTCAATTGGCTTTCTTCCACGATTGCGGATTACTCGATCAACTAAAATACAAAAGGGAAAATATGTTTCCGAATTAAATGAACTTTAGACGCTTCAGACACAACTTGTTTTTTTAGTTTTTAAGAGTCGAGAAAAAACAAAATATGACTCTAGTCTCCTTCGATTTTTAATGAGCCTGAAGCGACAAGTGCTAAGATGGACCTTTTCCGTTAAGGAGTCTGAAAAGGAATGAAAGGGACTGCTCTGGAGTTCTAGGTAGAGGGTGTACCAAACCAATCGCAAAATCATAGAATACTTTTTAGGGTACATGCGGTCAATCTTCCCGAATGCTGTGTTCAGTGCATTGCGATCAGTAGGGCGGCTGACACGGCTTCCTATGGATAAAGGTTTTATGCCTATAGGGGTCTCCCAATATATACTCGACGGTACGTGGGAGCACAATCCGTACTAGCACTTATCGTCTCTTAGGAGGAATCACCCAACCATCAGTGAGGCCGATAGTCACCAGGTTTTACGACGCTGGAACATGTCTCTAGCCTAGACCTCTATGTTGTGCGTTAAGTTACAAAGCGTTGTTAATTTCATTCAATTTATTTTAGGTTGATCTTTCTTAGAAGTTTGCCTTTTTGGATCACCACGAGATGTAGATGAAATTCCTAAATGCAATCTAAAGATGATAAGCAAGCATTTATCTCTTTTCAACAATGAAAATCCTAGCTACAAGGGGAAAAGAAAGACACAATCTTTTCTCAAAGAGCAAAGAGCACACTGTAAATGCAGTTTTCCTAAATCAAACCATACAAACTATCAATATGCAAATGCACAAATGCATGTATTTGTTTTCACTTTCTTAATATTGATGCCTAAAAAGAAAGTTGTTTTACAAATTTGAATTCGATTTCAAGTGAAAACACAAACAAGTTTCTTTTTGAAATCAAAAAGACGATTACGACACTTTATGATTTTGAAGTAAACACTTGTTTCGACACTAGAAATTCACAAATTCAAACCAGAAGACAAAATTAAAAGCACAATCAACTGTCCACAGCAAACAAATTTACTCCTAAGATCAAAATGACACTTACGACAGGTCTAGATCTAAGGGCGACAGTATGACTAGTTTACTTTTGTAATGGGAAACTGCAAATGATGTAACAAATACACAAAAACAAATACAGCTTCTTTTATACAACTGAGGTAGAATTAAGGCAAAGAAAAGAGGTTTTCAGATAGGTACACACACTGATAACAGGCTACAAAAATCAAAGATAAAACTGAACAAAATGAAGCAAAGAACCACAGCTGCACAGGGCAAAGGCTGATCAGCGCACCTGTTGCATAGAGAAACTGAATTGCAGCGCAGGTAGCCCTCTCGGGACCTACGTTGAAATGCAGAACCTCTTCACAGAGCCTGCGCTGAAGAAGAAATGAGAATTTTCTCTGGGTTCTCGGTCACGGTTTGCAGTTTAATCTATGGTTTTTGGCCGGATAAAAGCTATCAGTAAGGTACAATTAGAGGGATGATTTAAAGGAGGACTAAGAGCTATCAAAAAGGGCAGTTAGAGAATTTGTGGATCAGCTGTTCAGATCATAAACAGGCCCAGTGAATGGACTAGAGTAGCAGATCTCTACTTTGCATTTGTAAATGGCAAATGCAGTTCGATTCGCCACTCCTAAGTTTATGAGAACAAAAACAATAGAAACACAAATAAACTAACTAGATACGATCCCCAGTGGAGTCGCCATTCTGTTGTTGGGAAAAGTATCTATTCAGAAAGCCCCTATCCCACTCTAAGGTGTGACAGTGCCTTAGCAACAAACAAGTAAAACTGCTTGAGTATTCTTCTTTATGAAATGTCAATGAAGAGGAAGGATGTAACTAACCTGTGTCTTTCGCTAGTTTGTTGATCCAATCGCTCTTCCCTTTGTTCGCTTCCCGCTGTCTGCTCCCTTACTGGCCCAGCTTCACTAAATTCCTGCAAGATCACAGAAGAGAGAAACTACACGAAGATATACATTTACATTCATAAAAAGCTCATGATCAGATTAAGCTAAACATGCAAATATAACAAAACATCATTGATATACAAGCATGTAGAAGAAACTCAAATAGTTTTATTGATATGATAAGAAAGTCCAAGAGGAGATACAACCAAGTGAGTCCCGATCTAGCATCTACCTCCCAGCAAAGGAATCCTTTCCTCACCTCCAACAAAGCATAAATCACCCAATGTACTAATCTCAATCTCAAACCAACAACAATTCTCTGCAAAGTACAAAATTCCAGCCTTTGGATCTCTGGGATGAGGGATCCATATATAGATGTAAGCAGAGAGGATGAGTCAGCTTATGTTTTGACTTGTGGCTTCTCTCTATCAGTTCTTGCTTCCACTTGGAGACTGAGAGCCTCTTACTCATCACTGGTCGAATTCAGTGAGGCAAGTGTCATTGGAGAAGATTCTGGAAGCTTCCATTGTCTCTCCACCTCGTTGAATGACTCTGCCACTTCTCATTTCCCGCTCAACGCACCTGGGTAGTGCATTCAAGTGCGTTGCAATGCACCTAGCCAGTGTATTTGGGTGCTTTGCAACGCAGACAGCTAGTGGAGCTTCTGAATTGATCCTGATTTGACTAGTTTTGGGCAGTTTCTGGTGGAGAACTTCTGGGAGAAGCTGTCATTGGTTGACCTTGTTCCTTTAGGGGCAGGAAAAACACTTTTAGGGACTTTGGATCCCTTGGATTATGGAATTTTCATGCTCAAAGTTGTAAGGCACAAAAATGTCTATAACACCCCTCTCAGTATTATTTCCAATATTTTGAAGAATTTATTCAGCATTTGGAAAGTTTTTATGAAGATTATCAATTTATGAATGATGAGATTATAGAAGCTTTTCATGAGAATCCTTTTCAACATCAAGAGGAAATAGAAGAGGTTTGTTGCCATGATATTCAGGTGGATTTCCATAAAGCAATAGTTTCTCCAAGGGTTGAAAATGAAATAGATCAACATCCTGATGCAGAAAGTTATGATTTGTCTCCTGAGTTTGAAGAAAATTTGTAGCAGTCTTGTCAGTTTTTAAGTGATCAGGAGGAAGAACTAGTAGAGTTTAGCAGCCTTGATACACAAGAACATTTCCAACAAACAATGTTTTCTTCCGTGACTGAAGACCAATCAGATTTGCATGATGAAAGCCATGTTTCATCTCACTATTTTAATGATGATTTGCAACAAGATTTCAGTTTTCATGTGACCAAAACAGGGATGAAGATAGTGTTTCAAAATTTCCTTCATGTCATTCCTTTGCTGAATTTTTCTCTCATGAAAATGTCTACGAAAATCATACTTATGAAATTGTTTGCATGGAAAATTTAGGAGTGAACTAGTCCTTGTTGGTAGCTTCTTAGGTATGTAGAAGGATCATGTGCAAGAACATTTTTCTCTTCACTCCTTTGAAAGACAAAATGAACTATATGTTGATATTTTTTAGAGTTATTTTGAAACTAAAAAATATAACAACCAACAGTTATAGATTGAGCTTCCATTTTTCCTTGTGTTCATCAACAAGAAGGACATATTCATGATTTTTGGGATTATTTTGCATTTCTGTTGAAAAAATCGGAGAATGAGAAATGGGCAGTATTCTTGAAATTAGTCAGTGGATTTAGCTTCTCAAAATGGAGAAATTTTGAATTTGGGTTCAAATTTCATGTTGTTGGGTCATCTGCCAGTTTTTTCTTTCTGTCTGAACTGAATGAAAGAGGGAAGAAATCAATTATTTATTGGCTTGATTGTTTACATTGGAGGGATCATTTCATATGACTATATATATCTATATATATATCTTCAATAGGTGTGGACAACTATCATCAACGTTTGAAGCCTGAGGAGAAGGCCCTAAGACTTTGGTGATGTGTTGTCAAATTTCTTATTTCCTTTAAATTTTTCAGCTTTGTAATTAGTCAAACAGTTGAGTCAATTTATTTTTTGACTCCATTGCCCAATGGTTAGGCTACTAGTCTGCAGTGTTCTTGACACCTCACTATGAGGATTCCATCCCCATTGGAGCCAATGTTAGGGTCCTATGTCTAGGAATCATAGTGTTTTCTTATCTTACTATTCCATTCTCGACATCTAGTTGTAAACTTTAGCCTATGAGTGATAAGGTGTCATAGTCTAAATATTTCTATATCAAAGGCATTGTTTGTGTCACAGGCTATCATCCCCATTGTAAAGGTTCATGTCATAAAGAGGTCTTTGAATCTAAGGTTGAATTTTGTGAAAGTCTCAACTCTAAAATTCATGACAAGGTCATATGGTCATAAATTCAAATATGTAATCATGGAGGGAAAATTAATTATTGAGGGTTCAAGGGGTCAATTCATGGGGATTAGGGGTCTTCACTTCTCATCATTGGTCTCATTAGTAAAGGATATCCCTATGTCACCTCACTCTTACTCCACTCAACCACTCATCCTCATGACATGAAACAAGGCATATGGAGGCATTAAATTCAAAAATTTTAAAAACCTACACTTATTCCCACATCATTGCTACTTGTGCTCAAAGAAGTTTTGAATTGAAATCTAGTGTTTGAAAACTCAGAAGAAAGGAGGTTGTTGCGCAAATGTTGCACAAACTAAGAACAACCATTTTGGAGGTTCGCAAGCATGGAGGGAAGCACTCAGAGGGTGCTACATCATCAATAGGTCATCTCAATCACATATACACACTCATAATTGCATAGAACCATCTACAACCATATCAACCATGGAGGTTTGCTACACTCTACTACGAATTTGCTCCGAAATTGACTGTTTATGTCATCATTTTCAAAAGAGGTTTCTGACCAAATGGAAAATAATTTAGAAAAAATGAAATACATTTTTCCAAGAATAGACCAAATAAAAAAAACCTCCTTTTGTTTATTCACATGTGTTATGGTTTTGGAGATATGTAATTCTCTTGGAGGTTTATTTTTCAAAAAATAATTTTTTGCATTTTCCTCCTATTTCAACCATTATGTTATGGCACACCTTTCTAATAGATGAAAGTAAATTTTTGAAAACTAAAATACTTTTATTTCTAACATGGGCCAAAGAACAAAAACCTCTCTCACTTTGTGCACAGGTAGCATGGTTTGGGAATTACATGGGTCACTTGGAGACCTATTTTCCATAGTTTCTTGCTGACATAATTTTGATTTTTTTTGTTTTAATTCGATTTGTAAATTTGGATTTTGGTAGGTTGGAAGTATTTTGGGTGCTATAAGGATGAATGATATGTTTTACTGATCACTACAATTAGTTTGGAGCAGGAGCTACTAATACAACTTCAGAATTTCAATTTTGTTGTGCAAGTGTTGCGGAAATGGTGAGCAGTCAGTTGGGAGGTCTGCAAAGGCTAAAGATGATATCTCAAAGGTTTTACACCAAAAAAAATCATTCCAGGCACCCATTAACCAAGTTTTGTACAGAATTATCTGTAACCATTTCAAGCTTGAAAGTCTACTTTACACTGTTGCGTAAGTTTATCAGTTATGGCTATTTTTACAAATCCCTATTTTAGGACCTTCTAAAAGTGTTTTGATAGTTAAATAAGAATGGATAAGTTATTTTAATTGATAATTCCATACATGATGTTTCCAAACTTGACGTCGATGTTTATTTGATGTTTTTTAAAGTTTTAAGTCAGTGATAATTTCAATATGGTAGGTTTCTTCTTTTCTACAAATACATTATTTTAGCCTATTTTACTCTTGTGCAATGAATTCAACCACCTAGAGTGGTAATTTCAAATTCCTTTTACATCGTAGTTTGTCACAGACCCCACATTCCCTGATCCCGAACACTGCTAGTCCATGTTATTTACATCTACCTTGTGTCATGTTGAAATTATGTGTCAATGTCTTCCTTGTCATCCCAGGAAGAATACCTCAGTTCACTACTCCTAGAGCAGAACCCTTTTTACCTATGTTTTTGGGTCATCGCAAGTCAGCAGTTGTTCCACTCGCAAATATGACCAAGATTGAACTAGCCCTAGTGACGTCTCCGCTCTATGTTTGTGTTGTACTTGTGACGATCTACTTTTTGAAAGTTTTTTAAACTACTCGTCGAAGCTTCAAAGTGTAACAGCTTCATGGGTGGTCCTAGGGTTGGTTGTTGGATCAGATGAGCTCACCTCTCTCCTTTGGGATGGTTGTTCCACCTTCTGTGCAACCTCTCAAAGGGATAAGCTCTTTCTCCCATCTCTTATGGAAGCTCATCCTCCTATAAATACTTCCTCCATAGCTTCAAAGAGTTTTTGTAGCTTCAGAGTTCAAGAGTTCAATAGTAAAAGTAGAGTGTTTTGCTAGACTGTGGAAGTAGCCTCTTATGTAACCTAGCTTGGGATAGTTTTAAGTGGAGTTGGCTTAATTGTAAGAGTGTTATAGCATAAACTTTTTTGGGTGAGAGAGAGTGTTATTCGTCCTTTTGGGAGACAGTTCATGAGTGAATTATTGGGGGGACATGCTGACAGGACCCTTCAAGGAGACTTACGATGTCAAGGCTTGGTTGTAAGTTTTACTTCACTTTATAATAATACAAATCAATGGCTTATTTCCTATATCTTATGTCGAATTGCATATTGATAGCTTGAAGCTCCTTGACTCTTTAAGTAGATCATTTTTGTCGTATTTTATTATGTTCATGGTTTTTCTCTATATGTTTTTTTCAGGTACACGTGATTAGAAGAATGAGAGTTGGAGCAACAGAATAGGGACTTCATTGAATTATGATTTGAAGGTAGGCCTTCATGACATTAACTTTCTAAGGAAAATTGCTTGGGTATTGTATTTGTTGTGACTAGACCCACTTTAGGGGTAGAGCAATTCCCTCTATCTACAGAGGGAACTTGCCTACATCACAAGTTGGTAACCATACTGGGGACCTTTGTTTTTTGTCTCTTGATTTGATTTTGTTTTTCTTGTTTATTGTCTCCTTTACTTTTAGGATGAATTCCTCATGTTATGGGTTGTTTGACTACTCCTAGGAGTCTTCCCCCTTGTCATAAGTGATAGGTATGGGCTTCCATTAGCTGGATTTTGAATGTTTTCCTTTGATTTAGGGTCGTCACAGTTTATTTTATGACAGTTGTGAAGATAGTCGTGTCTGCTCTATCTGATTAGTTGTGCCTTCCATTGTTTGGCGCGATTAAATCACCTCACAGTCACAAAGAGCTCTGAAATTAGCTCGATGTTGTTAACTGGTGTACTTCAATAATGATGTTGCAAAGTGGCTAGTTAGGGAGGTGCGATGTTTCATTGTCGGCGCATGTTGTCAATTTTATTCTCATGAAGATTCCTATAGGTTTCAGTTTTGAAGTTTTGTTTGCTGATTGGTCAGTGTGTCCTATCCTTTTGAGCTTGTCTTATGTTATTTACTGTGTGTCAAATTGTTGATTGCTAGAATATTGGGCTCTGGGTTTCATTCCCTTGAAACTTCTCCTTTTGAACTAAGTGACCTGTTTACCATAGGGTTTCTTCAAACATTAGCTTTTCTTGGGTTACTTGTTCATTTGGACCTTTGAGCTGTGTTTAGGACGCCCCCTTACCTTGTTTGAGGCTTTTCCTTATTGACTATTCTTTCATCTTCCTAATTGGTACGTGATGTTTGGTTATCAAACTTGTAAGTCTTGTTTGTTTCATTTCCTTTTATCACTTTGGTATAGATCACATTGCTTCCCAGTTAGTTAGAACGGTTTCAAAGTTTTGCAGGAAGAAACATATTCTTTGTTTTGAGTCTTTGATTAGCTTTTGAGTGGAATGTTTCTCCTTACTTATTGAATGATTTCAATTGGAAAGGAGTTAAAACTAGCATTATTAATTAGATTTCTTGCAAGTTAGTTAAAGATAGCAGCATAACTCTTTCTTGTTGATTGGTTTTCTTGCGATATAATGAAAAGTACCATTCTTGCATTTGATTTCTTGTTGATTGGTTTTCTTGCGAGATAATGAAAAGTACCATTCTTGCATTTGATTTCATGTTGATTTGCTTGCTTCGAAATTAACTTTTCACTTTTCTTTAGTTAGTTGTTTATTGAAAAGGAATGGTTTCTTTTCTCATTTAGTTGCATTTTAGGAGTTTTTAAAGATACATTCGGTAGAGCCTTGGGACTGAAACCTAATTCAATATCAACTGTCAAAATTTATTGAATTAACCTAAGGAAGAATTGAAACTTAATGCTCATATCTAGAAGTCTGGGTTAGAGATGTGTTCTGATGACTTTAAACCTAGTGGTTGTTATTTTCACTAAGGTTGGGTCATTCCTCCTTTTGTGATTCGATAAGTACTAGTACAGACTTGTGCTCCCTGTACCATCATGCATATGATGGGAGACCCCACTGGGTTGCAATCTTGTTCTCCATATGAAACTGAGTCGGTTTCCTTGCAGATGTGATACATCGAACATAACATTCAGAGAGATTTCCTGCTCGTACTTCTTGGTTTTCCGGGAGGTATTCTGCAATTCATGCTTGCCTAGTAAACCTTTTGCCTAGAGTTCTAGAGCAGTCACTTTCATTCCTTTTCGACTCTCTTAAAGTAAAAGGATCATCTGAACACTTGTCATTTTGAGCTCATTTCCAATCAAAAGTGATAGAGTCACCTTTCATCCTTTTCTTGACTCTTAAAACATGAAAAGGAAAAGGTTTGTTTCAGTGTTATAAAATTAACTTCCCATGAAATATTCCTGGTAAAAGCTATCTTCCTTAGTAATTCTTTAGGGCCGATTCCAATGGCAACACTTCCAGAGTCTACCAGTAAAGGATTCCTCTCGTAAGGGAATCTTAGACCTTTTCCTTCCTTTGGAAATGTTGATGCTCCTTATATGGAAACGTTGTCCCTTCCTGGGTTAAACATTGGTTTACCTGTCTTGTTATTTTTTACCTTAGCGATCCCGAGTGTCTCAACTCCTACCCCATTGTCTTCTTCATTCGAATCACAACATGATGATTCTAAGGTTGACCCCTCTCCTTCATCCCCTATTTCTTCACCTCCCTCTTCTACTTCGCCTGGTGAAAGTTTCAAATCTAGTAATCAGGAGGCTCAGAAGAAGAAGGAGATGAAGAAGAAGAAGTCAGCTAAGCAAGGGGTCGATCGTGAATTTGTTACTCCAAATGCACCTCCCGTCGATAAACCTTCTAATCCTCCACGGAAGGTCAAATTCTATTGCAAGATGTATAAGGGTGACCATCTCCTCCGAGAATGTCCTGGGATTCCCAGAGTCTTAGAAGTATGGTCTCAAAATCTGGATCAACCATCCTCATCGACCTTCGAAGATCATGTCAATGCTACACTCTTGGCTAGCGATGGTAAGAAGAAAGGGAAGATTAGGTTTCCCTATAGGTTATGTGAAGGAGAACATATTCTTCACCTTTGTCCTCTTATGGATAAAGCTTCCAAGGTTTTGGAAGACCTTGTAGCCTCTCAACCCCAACTCCCTATTGGTTATCAGAGGCTTTTTTCTAACCCTTCCTCGGTTGGTAAAGAGTTTGACTTGGAATCATCTCTTGCTCATCCTGCTCTTCCTGAGCCTGACTCTCTTGTGTTTGTTCCCGACCAACCATTGGTAGGAGAGAGTGTCAACTTGGTTTCGCCACCAGTTGTTCACTCTGTTCTAGAAGAGAGTGTTGATCATACTGCTCATGTTGTTCTTGTCTCCTCGGATTCTCATGAATCGAAGAATGACCCTCCCATCCTAGTTGTTCAAGAGAGTCCTTCCTCTATTCCCGCAAAGTGTGATGGCAATCATATATTCCTCCCACCAAGTAGTTATGTCGTTTCTTTCGATTGGAGTCACTTGACTTCTTATTGCCTCCCATCTTATGTGCCTTTCCAGATCATCGTACAAGCCTATCATATGGTTGTACCTGGCACTATATTAGATGAAGGTGCGTCTATTAGCATCATGTCTTTGACTACTTGGCAAGATTTGGTCTCCCCATAGCTTGTGCCTATCACCCATAATCTATTGGCTTTCAACGATGGAACTAGTCAACCCTTAGGTATCCTTCGTTAGTTTCCTATTACTTTGGGAGGAAAGCCCATCTATATAGGTGTGATGGTAGTCGAAGGTCTGTTAGATTTCAATATCCTCCTTGGATGTGACTATGTTTATGTCATGGGAGCTCTTGTTTCTTCACTTTTCCGTGTGGTTCGTTTTCCAAATGAAGGAAGAATTGTGACTATTGATCAATTGTCTTTCATTGGTCTAGAAGTGCCTCCTTTCAACCATAATCTCCTATCAGATCTTTTTTGCAAGTAGTACCTTCCCCACCACAGGTCAATTAAGTGGCTACCCATTCCGTCTCCACATCTTCTGATGATCCCACAAATGGTATAGTACATTATGTACTGGGGCAATAGGAACACGATCTATTTTTAGTACCAAATGACATGTATTCCTCCTAGAGCATGGTTCTTCCATCTAGTGAGGATCTCTGGGGAGCCATGTTCTCATATGGTCCATGAACAGATGTGAAGAGGATGGTTCCTTGTCTTGAGTCAACCTCACTAAAAAATGAATCAAGATGTTTGAGGATAGTTCTTGGTCTTATGTCAACCTCATCAAAAAATGAAACAAGAGATGTGAGCATAGTTTTTGTCTTATGTCAAGCTCGTTAAAAAATGAAACAAGAGTCATGAGCATAATTTTTGTCTTGTGTCAAGCTCGTTAAAAAATGAAACAAGGGTTTTGAGGATAGTTATTTTACTCTGTCAACCTCACTAAAAAAAGGAAACAACCTCCTTTTTCAAATCGATTCTTTGATTAAGATCTCGTAAAATCCCAGTCGAGTCTTTGCAAGATCTCGAAAGTGAACCTTCATTCCATCCACCTAGTTGAATGAAATGAAGCTTGGGGAGCATGTACCTCAATTGAGTCATTATGCTGGGGGGCATGCTAGCTTATAGCAAGCATAGTTTTTTCGTTTCAATCTTGTGTCAACATGAAACCGAATCCAAGCAGAGTTCTCCATGGTTCAAGCTTATGTAAAAATGAACCCATGCCCCATTTATGTCTCGTGATCATCGTTTTTACGCTGGATGAGCCTTGGTTGTTTCATTCCATTGACACCATCTCTTTGGCCGATCATATGTTTGGCTTGGTGTGTAAAATTTTTCGCTTATTGTGTCCTTTTGCTTCTTATGCAGATGTCTATTGCACCTTATTTTGGTTTCGTTGATGGTGCCTATCACAGTGCTCGGAATCTTTCCTCTGCGGCATGGGTTATCTATGATCCTCACGGTGAGTTGGTAGATCTTCAAGGTGTTTGTCTAAGATGTACTAAGAACAATGTCATTGAATATATTGCAGTGATTGAGCTATTGACTAAGGCTATTGCCCTTAATATTCGTGCTTTGATCGTAAATCTAGATTCATAGCTTGTTGTTCTCTAGCTCAACTGGCGTTATTACATCAGAAACCCTCATATTTTAAGGTTGTATATATGTGTTCATTTATTGGAAATGAATTTTGATTTCATTACATATCAACATATTCTTAGAAGACTAAATACATTAACAAATGCATTGGAAAATCATTTTTTAGATAGACATTTGCGGAATTTGTAAAAGTAAACATTGAGACATAATAAGTTGATACATCAAAACATAGGTATGTATATATATATATATATATACATCATGTGTTGAACGTTATAGTGCTCAAAAAATATGTGTTCAAATTACATCGTGTGACAACATGTCTCTCAAAAATGCAGAAAATAAACCTAGGGATCTAATCTGTGTGATGCTCTCTATAGCACACCATTGCTCAAACAACATGTCTAAGGAGTCAGTGGATCCTATTCGACACCCATGCTGTGTGTTGCTGGTACTGTCTAGGGACATCCTTGAATCCCGTGTAATCTAGAATCCCCTCTGTCAAGCCCTCTAGGTCACGAGCGATCTCATCCTCCACATCTCCGCTAGGAGGGAGCATCTCGAACTCCCTCTTGACTCTCTGAGCAATGGGAGACAAACCTGCAGGTATTTCAAGTCCAACATCTGTAAGATTGAAACATAATGATCAGGACATATATATAAAAAAAATATTAACAAAAAATTACAAAACTCTTTAAAAATAAAAAATGAGTTTGTTACCTCTATCATCCCAGTGTTCCCCAAGAGGGAGTACTAGGTCTGGATCACCTCTGAAGTTAGTCCTGACATATGGCTAGTCCTCTACAACAACGAGTTGGCGATCTAGCCACTCGAAGAACTTCGGTCTCCACGACATCTGTCAATCACCGCCTCCTTGAGGCATTAGTATAGCCCAGCGAGTGATCTGTGGTTCATGTGGTGGTGACCTAGGCACTACCACTTCCTACCTCTGAAAGATTGGAAGTCGTTCTAGGATGAACGGTATGAGGATCAAACCATACCCAAACTATTTGGTATCACCTCGTTGGCATTTTGTCAATTGCCTTTTGAGGTTGTTTGATACCACCTCTACCCAATTGAATACGGTGGGGTTTAAGCAGTCGGCAGCCAGCCGGAGTTGAGTCTTGGTGGCCTCATGCAGGGCCTGCGAACCCGCTACTCTAGTGATGGTGGAAAGGAGGACTTGTAGTGACAAGTCAATTGTTGTTGCAATCTTTAGTTTGCCTCCGTTGTCTGATTTTTGGGCCTCCGGACACATTCTCCCGATGAGCATGTCCATGGTCTCTCCTGTGATTCGAGTACCTATCATTTGGGGCCTTTCTCCCCTTCATGATAACCCTGTCAATAAATAGATATTGGTGGCATTGATTTCTAATTCCTGTCCTCGGATGTTGAATCTCCCTTCATTTGGATCCCATGCTCCAACAAGGTATTGGAGTAGATTGGGTTGTGCTCTTAGGCACGACACCATGAAGAACTTTAGGAGCCCGCAATTCCTGAGCACATCCAAACAATTTGGATCCCCCATGGCCAACTCATCATCGTTTCTATGTTCCTGCTCTTTCCATTCGATCACCATGATTTTCTCCCTGTAAACACACAAATATGTAATTGTAAGTGTCATAATTGTGCTTAAAACCTCTTCAAATTGCTTAAAGTTTGAGGAATTTTGGTTCTTAGCGCTCGTCACACCTATTTCTAAAATAGATACGATGAATTGAAACCCGTGGTTTGAAACTTTTTTGGCTCTTCGCAACTATTTGGTGTACAGTCATGACGAGCTCATTTTCCCTCCATTGGAAAATTCGGCTCTTCGAGGTCCCAAGTTGGGAACCTGCAATGACCACCGCGGACATTTCCATCCCAAAATCCTCCTAAAATATGGCTAAAAATGTAAAAAACGAGATAAATTGTCTCTAAAATGCAGGGTACAAGATATGGTCCCTACTTGGAATGGACGGATTCGCAAATAAGCTTTTGAAACTCCTCCAATCGATCGTCAAAATCACAGTGCACAAGGGTAATTTTTTTCCACTCCAAGGTAGAAGTAAAAAGTGAATTGTTTTTTACCAATTGACCCTTTTATAAGCTCTTCTTGGCAAATTAGGGTTTTAGGTTAAGGTTTTAGGTCTCTTTTTGCATATTTTATGCGAATTTACATCAAAAACAGATCTTACACTTGCTTTTTATGCAATGACAGGTTCCAAATACTCTGGTGATGATGGTTTATGAGTTGTATTTTATACTTTTTCACACTCAGTAAGAACACGAAAAAAATCCCTTTTGGAGTCATCTTTAAGCTCTTTTCTAACTCTCGAAACATGAAAATATTATCGAGCTCTTGTCGCTTTGAACTCATTAAAGGCTATGAAGCATCATCTACCTAGTATAAGTTTACCCCTTTTATGAACTCAGATAGATTACTTAGGAAAAAGGTACATGTTGATCTATCATGGTCAATAGGTTCCCTTGGGTATTGTTTTCTACCTTTTCGGATTCAAGGGACAAATTTACGAAAAGGGACTTTTGGAGTTTTCTTTTCCATGTATTTTTCAAACTCTCTAAATATGAAAAAGACTCCGAGTTTTACCTATGTCAGACTCATTAAACCCTGACGACATTGGACTTGTCATCATGACGAGACCGAGCTTCTCCTTCCTAGGGCTTGTTTAAAATTACTAGTTTGGATTTGTCCGAAGGACAAACTTACATTACAAGCATATGTTATCCCCTTCAAGCTTGTGTTTCCAAAATAATTGTGAAACTCGCTAGAAATGGTGGTGGAATATTTGGAAGTATTACGTTGGTTGTGTTAATTATTACAGCAGCTTTTCAGTCTTGAACATTAACACTCCTTCTGCTTCGTGTCGGGTTGAGATATCCTCACTTTATCGTTGGCCTTCCAGGTTTTTGGTTATCCATTTTGCCTCAATCCATTTGATCCTTACTGCATCATCATGACCTTTGATCCTTTGGTACCAAAATCCTGCCAAACTCCAGAGTCGTGTCACCGATATGTACAAGAGCTTAATACTTCTACAGTTTGTATCCTTGTACACCTTCCTCAGATTCTCTGTCTCATCCACATTCATCTTTTTCCTTTGTCAATGATGTGGGAAACATTATGGCCCTCCTTCGATCGATCGCTTCCTATCGACTTCAACTCATTATCTGGGAAGTTGATCTAGAGACTCCTTTCTGATACCTTGGAGCTTGCATGCCTTAATGGAAAGTTCTTCGCATTCGACGATATGCTTTCATTATTGGCCTTTGATCAGGTGATTTCACAAGTGTTCAACTTCAGATCATTCTTCAAACTTGGTGGATTGTACTAATAGTACCTTGAGAACCATTGACATTACTGGTGGTCTCTCTCACGTTTGTTAACGGTTTACATCATTGACCAGTAATCAAGAAATTTTCTATTATTCTCGACTTCAACACATCTATTCACATATTAGAATTCATACCATAATCAGGTTGGGATTCAAGACCCTGGTCTCAGATTACACCAGTCCAAGTTGCACGGATTGGTTCATGATTGTATACATGACTCTTTTGATTGGATGGCCACGACCATACCTGAGTCTTTCATATGGTCCTTCTGGCTGGATGGATGTGTCCATACCACAGATCATTTATGTTTATCTTATAGATGGTTGCACCCATGGCTTATGCATATGTATTTCCTTTCACTATGTACTCATGTATCAGAGATATCAGTTGTACTTGCATTTGCAGGTTCTTCATGATGGTGTTTTGTTTTAGTTATGGATTCATAAGGAATTTCACCCCTCCCACTCTCTCGACCTTCATGCTTTAGGGGGCATCTCTTGCACAGTAATTTGTCACTGACCCCGCATTCCCTGATCCCGGACACTGCCGGTTCATGTTATTGATGTCTGCCTTGTGTCATGTTGCATATTATGTGTCAATGTATTCCTTGTCATCTCAAGAAGAATACCTCAGTTCACTACTCATGGAGCAGACCCTTTTTTACCTATGTTTTTGGGTCGTCGCAAGTCAGCAGTTGTTCCACCCACGAAGATGGCCAAAATTGAACTAGCCCTAGTGACATCTTCGCTCTGTCTCTGTGTTGCACTCACGAAGATCTACTTTTGGCAAGTTTTTTAAATAACTCGTCAAAGCTTCGAATTTTAACAACTTCATGGGCTGTCCTAGGATTGGTTCTTGGATCAAATGAGCTTGCCTCTCTCCTTTGGGATTGTTGTTCCACCTTCTGTGCAACCTCTCAAAGGGATAAGCTCTTTCACCCATCTCTCATGGAATCTCCTCCTCCTATAAATACTTCCTCCATAGCTTCAGATAGTTTTTGTAGCTTTAGAGCTCAGGAGTTCAATAGTAAAAGTAGAGATTTTTGCTAGAGTGTGGAAGTAGCCTCTTATGTAACTTAGCTTGGCATAGTTTTGAGTGGAGTTGGCTTGATTGTAACAGTGTTCTATCATCAACCTTTTTGGGTGAGAGAGAGAGAGTTATTCGTCCTTTTGGGAGACAGTTCATTAGTGAATGCTTGCAGAGACATACTGACAGGACCCTTCAAGGAGACCTACGACATCAAGGCTTGGTTGTAAGTTTTACTTCAGTTTATATTAATACAAATCAATGGCTTATTTCCTATATCTTATGTCGAATTGCGTATTGATCACTTGAAGCTCCTTGACTCTTTAAGTAGATTTTTTTTTTCGTGTTCTATTAAGTTCATGGTTGTTCTCTATATGTTGTTTTTAGGTACAAGTGATTAGAAGAATGAGAGCTGGAGCAACACAACAGGGACTTCATCAAACAACGATTTGAAGGTAGGCCTTCATGACATCAACTTTCTAAGGAAATTTTCTTTGGTATTGTCTTTGCTATGACTAGACCCACTCTAGGGCTAGAGGGGTTGCCTCTATCCACAGAGGGAATTTGCCTCAACCACAATTCCTAATTCTATTTAAGGATGAAAGGAGATGCAAAAGGGTTGAGGTTGAGAGTGTTTTAGAGGATATACTACTTTTCTGTAAGTTTTGTTGAATGAATTGAAGAAAGTAGATGCATATTTATACAATGGTACATGTGTTCGGCTTATTGGTATCTTGTTCCTCTGGTTTCATGATATGTATTATTCTCAGATCTTCTTATAGTTTTTAAATTTCATACAACAATTTTCTTCTTGTTCATCTTTGAAATATTTCTTAGAATTCAAGAATTGCTCTGACAAATTTCAGCTAATCAATATATGTGTGTTTTTTTCTTCTATGGCAAGTTGAATTTGTCCTTGTATGGATGCACAGGTTGTCATTTTTCCTTTTCCTCCCATTCAAATTGTTACTACAACGAATTTGATTATTTACCCATAGGTCTACTTACCTTGCCCCTATGTGAATTGCACCATATCCCTAATTCATTCAGACCTATAACAATGCTATGACTTAAAGTAGTCCTGCCCTCTATGTCCACCTTAAACCAATCAAAATCAAAACATCCTCCGATCATCATAACCAGCCTAAAATCTAGACCATGTCAGTCATTTAGTTGATTGATAGAAGAAAACTAGCGAGAGGGTCCTTTGAAAGGCTAAGGGACTAGACCTTAGCCTAAAAGGGGTTTGTGGTTACCCCAGTGATCCTTTTTTCAACCTAAAGGTTAATTATAAGGTGATAATAGATATCTACATAAAATTCAAGTATAACACAATTATTCATCAACATAATTAATTATAATACACAAAATTTAGGAATAGCACAATCATTCATCTAACATACTTAATTATAATAAACAAACTCGCTTATGAAATAAAATCATCATTACTTATATCTACAAACTTTTATTATATTTTCAAAAAACCATATTAACATAAAACACTTCCTCCCTTAATGTTATTTACATCTTTTAATTATATCCTTTCCCTTTCTTATTAATATCTATATCTCTAAATAACCATAACATAAAATACTTTAACTTAATTATATCTGGAACTTCTATTACCTAGCTAAAATAACTATAATATAAAACACTTTAACTTAACCTATTTATACTCTTTAATTTCCACACTATGATTCTTTTATTTTTCTTTACACTATGATTCTTTATTGGTCTTTATCTTTAATTTCCACATCATGATTATTTTATTTGTCTTTCCTAAATGTGGTTGACTCATTCTTATGAGGATCCTTTTCACAAATGCAGGTTTATCTCTATTGCTTTTATATAATTATGATGAACATGAAAGTAATAAAATTAATTTGATACTCTATTGCCAGTTGACTCATTCATATGAGGGTATATATGAGGGTACTCGTTTCTCTCTAGTGCTTCTTTATAATTATGACGAACATCAAAAATTATAAATTTAATTTGATGCATGCATATCCTATTTGCCTTTTTATAATTATGATCAACATCAAAGCAATAAAATTAATTTGGTGCAATGTTTATCAATGTTACCTCTTTATAATTATGTCATCAACATCAAAGTGATAAAATTAAATGGGTAAATTAAATGGGTCTGACAGAATGGAAGTTAAGATGCTCCCTATTATATGTGGTCAATATTAGTTTTAGTGAATATTAAATTCTTGGTAGGTTTCAAGATTAGAAAGCTACACATAAAAATACAACGGAGATACTTCAGCATTTGTCAACTTAGCCATTTAAAATTAAGAAATCGTTATGGATTTGCATGCTTATGCAACATGCAATTCTTTTAACGAGTCAGCCATCGTGTTTTGAGAATTTCAGTGCATTATTGATTTTGAGGGGACAGCCCTGCGAAAGATCTGCGGTTAACGAGGACCGAGGCTCCATGATTTTGTTATATATTATGGTAAGGAGGGCCACGGTATCACGTACTCCAACGTTCGATTATCACTCGGAACCTCTGCCCCACAAGAAATTCAGAGATGGCGTCCCTTTCTTCCCAATCGAATGGCACCGTTTGCCCCCCAGTTACAGTAAAGCATACGAAGCTCTTCATCAATGGAGAGTTTGTAGATTCAGTTTCAGGTATTTAATTTCTTGATCCATTGCACAGTATTTTAAAGTCAAATCAAGATTTGTGTTTAGATCTTTAGGGCTGATTTATTTGTATTGTTGCAGGGAAAAAGTTCGAGACTTTGGATCCTCGAACAGGGGAAGTGATAGCGAGCGTATCAGAGGCCAGGCAAGAAGATGTGGATTTGGCTGTAAAAGCCGCTCGCGCAGCATTTGATCACGGGCCATGGCCTCGCATGTCTGGCTATGTAATAATTGTTATTAATACTGTTCAACTTTTGCTGCATTATGTTGCTTTCTGGTTTCTTTTCTGCGTTTTTTTCTCTTTTCCCTTTCTTTATCAATATTGTTCATCTTTTGCTATATTATGTTGTTTTCTGGTTTCTTTTCTGCATTTTTTCCTCTTTTCCCCTTTCTTTTCTTCTTTTAATGGATTAGCTTGCTGCCGGTTCAGCAAAGAGGGTGCATTCTTCACAAGTTCGCGGATCTGGTGTTGCAACACAGTGAGCAGCTCGCAGTTCTCGAAACGTTCGACAATGGGAAGCCACTGGATATGGCTCGGATGATGGATTTACCTTGCTGTATCGAGATTCTACGATATAATGCTGGTGAAATATCCTGAATTAAAACCTATGAACTTATTTGTGTGTTTGTATTTTTCTAAGTTGGGGAGCCCTGAGCTTAACTGAATTGTGACAATATTTTAGGATCATTTAACTGGATCTATGAATATGTGCAGGATCAGCTGACAAGATCCATGGACTAACGTTGAAGATGAGTGGGCCTTATCAGGCCTATACTTTGCATGAGCCCATAGGAGTTGTTGGTCAGATTATACCCTGGAACTTTCCATTGCTGATGTTTTTCGCTAAGGTCGCTCCTGCATTGGCCTGCGGATGTACAGTGGTTATCAAATCTGCAGAGCAGACTCCCTTAACTGCACTTTATTGTGCACAATTAGCCAGCGAGGTATTTATATTATCATTTTTATATTATCATTTTAATAAGGTCAAGATATTGCAGATCCAATCCAATAACTGTTTAATTGGAGGTGGTCCCTCCATAATTTGTAATTGCAGGCAGGAATACCCCCTGGGGCTCTTAATGTGCTCTCTGGCTTTGGTGAAACTGCTGGTGCTGCCATGAGCAGCCACATGGATATTGATAAGGTAAGCTCATACATTGATGGCAAATGCTATAATTTTTTCATTTAGGGATCATTGGTTCATTGAAATGAATACAGTGAAAGAGTATGAAGGGTTTGCAACTCTGTGTTGGATTGTACTCAGATATCATTTACAGGGTCAACTCAAGTTGGGCGGCTTATTATGGAGGCTGCTGCAAAGAGCAACTTGAAGCCTGTGACATTAGAATTGGGTGGAAAATCCCCTCTCATTGTTATGGAGGACGCTGATATTGATGAAGCTGTGGATATTGCCCATCTAGCAGTATTTACCAACATGGTGACTATACAAACGAGATGCGTTATAAAAAAATACTAGATTGAGCAAATGGTATTGCATTGCATCAAGTATGTTGTTTTGATATTTCTGTGATCAAATTTTTGCAGGGGCAAGTCTGCTTGGCAGGTTCAAGGGTGTTTGTTCAAGAAAGCATTTATGATGAATTTGTGAAGAAAGCAGTGGAAAGAGCAAAGAAGCAAGTGGTCGGAGACCCTTTTAAGTCCGGGGTCCATCAAGGCCCTCAAGTAAGCGATGCATGCACCTTTCTCACAGATTGCACTGTCTCAAATAGCATTGACAATTCTATGAAAATGTGTAGAAACATGAAGTACACTTTGGTGCTCTCACCTTTCTTAGCTACTTGAGAAGCCCATCCACTAAGAGACCTAGCAGATAAAGATTAAACGTTGATGGAATATTTTGTAGTTTTCTTCTTTTTCTAATATAGATTCTAGAATATTATGCTGAGTAATTTAAGAGAGTGTAACTTGCTCCCACTTTAAAATTGTTTTCTTAGTAAATTTGATGGACACTCAATTTTAGGTAAAAGAACTAGTTTATATTTTATTTTATTGTAGTTTATTTTTATAATAAATTATTAATTTGACCAAATATTCTTATGTGGTTTTTTTTTTAATTTTCATAAATTAATATATTAATGTGACTTTTTATTATAATATTATACAATATTTAAAACCATATATTTTTAGTATTTTTATAAAAATATATATTTTATTCTATTTTGACTATAAATTATTAATTTGACTTTTTATTATAATATTAAAACAAAATTATATTTTTAGATATTTTTATAAAAAGATATAGTCACTAGGATGTTGTTTTCTGTAAAATTTTAATTGTAATGTTAAAATGATAGAAATATTTATAAAATTTAGAAAGGAAATTTATCACTTCAACATTTTAAATACTAAGACGTTAAAAGCATAAAATATTAAAAATATAAAGACATTAAAAATTAAATTATAGATTCACAAAATGTAAAAAGAAAAAATATATTTGAAAATATTTTATAAAGATATAGAATTTAGTGTTAATTGAAGTGATTTTAGATGGTTAAATAGAATGGGTGCTATAATTATCATTTAGATTTAAATTTTTGATAATAATATGATGAGTTATAATATTTTGATAAATATTATTATAAAAATTCCACGCTTATGAATATTATTATATTATTTTAGTATGAAATTTTTTTTTTTTTAAATATATAATTTATTCAATAAATTTGTCAAAATAAATATATTATTTATAATAAATATTATATGATTCATATGTTTTTCCTTTAATTATATTATTTATAATAAATATTATATGATTCATATGTTTTTCCTTTAATTTTAACTTAATTGTGAATTTAAAGTATGAAAACATCTAATTACAAAATTTATTGTCAATTTTGTTTTTATTTTGTTATTGGTTTTTTAATATAAAAATTTAAATTAAATTAAAAATCATAAAAATAAATTATTATATTATATTATATTTATATTTTAGGAAAGTTATATAGATTTTTATAGATATTATCGTTATTATATTTCATTTTCTTTTCATTACACAAAAGAATTACACATGAAAATAAAAAATAAAAAAATCTTAATCCTTTAAAAAAAAAAAACATTATCTAAAGAAAACAGTCATGATACGCCATTGAATTATTATTAATAATAATATGATTTGAAATGTTCAGGTATAGATGTTCGACGCTGAACCGTCGATGTTCGGATATACTTTTATTAAATTAAAAGAAAAAAAGTCAGTGGCGTGATTTCATATACGCGCTTTGGCTTGGAATAAGAACACAAATAGAGTATCTCATCTTCTGCCAATTCTCTCTCTTAATAATTATTAACTTATTTCCATGTCTATGTCTATATTCTATGTAGGATGGTTATGGAATAAATTATAGTAACTTTATGGAGGACCACTTGGCAAAGTAATTTATTTTCTGAGTGGGATAACTTTGGACAGCCTGTACTTACTTCTTATAAGAAGTTTAAATATTTTTATTGGGTGTATTTTATGGTTTTGAAATATGACACTTACACGATTGATTTTATATGTGATGGTTTTTATTTTTTCTTTTCAGATCGACAAGTTGCAATTTGAAAAAGTGCTGAAATATATTCAATATGGAAAAGACGAAGGAGCTAATTTAGTGACTGGAGGTGGCTGTTTAGGTGGTCCAGGATTTTATATTGAAACTACAATATTCTCTGATGTTCAGGTGGGTGACTTGAATTTAATTTGTATTCCATTAATATTTATATAAAAATATTATATTATAAATATATTTTTATATTATGAATATATTTTCAAAATATTTATTATTTTAAAATATTTTGCAGGATGATATGAAGATTGCACAAGATGAAATCTTTGGACCAGTGATGTCTATTTTGAAATTCAAGTAAGAATTTAGAATATTTTCATTTTTACTAATAAATAAATATAAATAAAATAATTTACAATTTTGCTTTTTTTTTTTTTTTAGGTTTAAATTGAAAGAAAAAATGTTATTAATCTGTATAAATAATTATTAATTTATATAAAAGTTTATAATATTTTTATTTTTATTAATTTTTTTAAAATAATTAATATATAGTATAGTATATATCTGTAATTTTGAAATTAATAAAGTTATTGATTTGTGTAATGCAGGACTATAGATGAAGCAATAGAAAGAGGAAATAAAACAATTTACGGGTTGGGCGCTGGAATTGTTACTAAAAACATAGATGTGGCTAATAGATTTACTAGATCTTTGCGTGTTGGATCGGTATGGATCAATTGTTACCTTATAGGTAGTCCAGATTGTCCAATGGGAGGATACAAGATGAGCGGAATCGGGAGAGAATATGGATCTACTGGTCTTGAAAATTATTTACAAGTCAAATGCGTCATTACTCCACTTCAAGAATCTCCTTGGTTATAAGAGTTTCTTATGACTTTTTATGTTATTTTATATTATTGTGTGGTATACAACTATTACAATTTTAAACTTATTTCTGATTTTAAATAAATTTTAAAAATTACATGTTTTTATTGTTTTACTTTTTTTATCTTATTGAAAATTTTCTATGTAACTTATACATTTTTAATTTTATAATTTTACTAGTTGTATTTATATTTCAAAAAAATATATAATTTATTTTTATAAATGTATTAATCATATTTTAATGTTTGTGTATTTCAAAACTATATGTGAGCTTTGTTTATTCTCTATTTGAGTGCATTCAACCATAACTAGCATCAACATTCAAAAGCATGACAACTCTTTTACTACGATAGCATTCTTCAATGGAAAGGAAATATACTGAATAAAATCCAATTCCATGATGCTAAGTGCCATTTCTATGTGTGCCCATTTACTCATTTAAGAAAACAGTAAGAATGTCCATGGTTATACAATCAGAAGTGGATTTGAATTTATTGTTGTGAGCACGAGGTTTGTAAACATGTATGTAAAATGTGTAGGGTGATAACATCCACCATAAATTGTCTTAAACAATGCCTAAATGAAATATTATATCATGGAATGCAAACATTGTGTTACATTGCTTTGCACATATTCCTTTGCTTGATGAATGGAGTCTTGAGGTTGGTGTCACACCTATAACCATCACTATTTTATCAAATGTCTATTATTTTCCTTTAACAATGGTAATTACAATATGTTTATATATTTATACATAGATCGTATTGGACAACATGGGATGAAAAACATGGAGTATAATCATGGGAATATCAAAATAAATGCTAAAATTGGTGATACTGAGATTATTGGTGAAATGAATTTAGGCCTATTACCATTCTTATAGTGATTTTACATATCCCATGCTTTCATAACTATGTGAGAATATTTTCCCACCAACCTTTCGCATCCACCCAATGATTGGTTTAAAAATTTAAAGGAGAAATGTCGCTTTATTTAAGGAATATGGTGGAAAAAGGAAGACTTCTAAGGGTCACACTTGGTAATGCAATTACCAAGATAGGTGACATTTTCCCATTCCCTTTAGTGGAATCATTGTAGAATTTCCCCCTATAAATCACCTGATAATACAATATACTAAAGCAAAATACTAGATCTACTTCTACAATCAAACTTTGCAGAAGCTTAATCAATTTGAGCTAGATCTATCAGAACACATATAACAAAGAAGAAGAAATCATACACATGAAACACAGAAGAATACTCTGGGGAAAACCTCAGCTAAAAACCCCAATCTCTGTATTATCATACAACTGGAAATATGTCTGAATTACACATTGAAGCTTTAGCTCACAAGCTATACAGCTCTCAGTACAATCCCTCTGTTGCTCATAGATAGTTAAAGGCTTCTCACAAACCTTCTCCTCTGCCCTCCAAGCCTCCTATTCCCTTGTGCAGTCTCTCCTAGGGTCCAATGCTGCCACCTGTGTGAATTCACCTCTCACACAACTCACCAAACTCAGAAATAACTACACAATCTTGAAGGAGATAATTCATTCTGCACAGATGAGTTTCCTATATAGGAAAAATCCTATAACTGATAGTACATTGTCCCTTCCTCTGATCTCAACTGGGTCTCTGACTGAACTGACATGCATGAGTTATTTATGAGAGAATATTGAGTTATCTAAATTGCAGCAGTTACATGCATGCATGCATTAACTAACTGAAATCACAATTAATTCCAAAAAGTATTGGAACTAATCTAACTAGACTTAACTCAATTAATTGGGCTAACTAATTACAACTCAAAGTACAACTCATCTTGATCTCCTTTAATCAAGGGATAACTTCCTCAACCAATGGAGAAATTGTCGCATGTCTTCAAATAGACTTCATGTTTGATTTTCTTCAACTAATTAACTCAAGATGAATTAATTAATTATTTTTCAAAGAACTACTAAGATCAAATTCAAATTTAATTCTCAATTTTAGTTCAGGGACTAACTAAAATTGGAATATATCCCGAAATGTTATTTATAACAATGTTATTTCTAGCATTTCCATTTTTTCATTCCTTGTTGCTATATCCAACACTGGTATCTAAGATGCTATTTGTAGCATTTCTATTTTATCATTCCTTGTTGCTATATCCAACACTAGTACCTGAAATTCTATTTATAGAAATTCTATTTATAGCATTTCTATTTTCAACATTTCTTGTTGCTATTTTCAACACTCCCTCTCAACAAGAAAGGCATTCAACTCGAACCCAATCCTGAACCTTTGGAATGTTTTGCATGCAACACTTCTCCCTAGTGTTGTTGCTCCAACAACTCTAGAAACAAAAAATATCCAACCTCAATCAGAATGATGCCTCTGTCATCAAAGTCTTTGACTGTTATTGCCTCTGTCAACTGAAAAGTATGCACCTCTGTGCTCTTCAGTATCTAACTACTCTAGCCTCCATCACTTTGATCTCTGACTGTGTCAATCACATGGATTCCTATTGCTGCATCTGTGTTGTTGTTAGTCCTATCTCCCATCATACATCCGCACTGCACCTTCTTTCAACATGTTGCATCGTGTTTCCCACTACTGCACTACAACTCAGTTACTGAGAAGTAAGTAACTAATCTCCCAACTGACCTCCCTATTGGGCTAGAAACACACTCTGGTGCTGAAACTCCCTCTACCGCTCCATCTACATCTGTCTCTACCCACTCAGCCAGTCCTGCTACTCCTCGTCGGGGCTCCCATAGCAAGGTCTAATCAAAGAGGTTGGGTACCTCAATGATCATGCCCCTATTCTAGCCTTCTTGGGACTATCATTCCACATTGCCCCACCTCCTACCTAGAGGTATGGATGCATGTGATCCTTCTGCCCACTTGGCTTGAAAGTTCACCCTAATGGAGGTCTCTGCACGAGTGGATTCCTCTACTCGATCTCCTCTTGGCTTCTCCAATTGTGGCTGCTCCACAACCTCGTGAAGCTGCTTCACCATCTGTGGCTCCTCCACAATTGTATGAGACTTTTTCTGGTGTTGCATGTTGAAAGGTAATGTACTCTCCTTCTCAACCACCAAGTCTCCAACATTTGCCTTGCTCCTCAAGGCTTTGCATGCATCTTCAACCTCAAGAGCATATAGGTTCTTGAATTGTGAACCGATCTGCTTCACTTGTATCAGGGTGATGTGTCTAAGGAAAAGCTTTCCCTTACTGAAGACTACATCATAGCCTTTGTCTTCCAGCATCGCGATCGATACCAAGTTCTTCTTCAGTCCTAGCACATACTTCACATTTGTCAAGGTAATGCGAGCTCCATGCTCCCTTTAAAAAGAAACTATGCCCACACCTGAAACACTATACTTTTCATCATTACCCATCGCGATGAGTAATGAGGGTGAAATCCAACTCGAATTGTGAGGCCAATGCCTCACCTTCATATCCTTCCTTGGATCCCATCTTGGATTTCTTCAATGGACAATTTGTTGCAAAATGGCCTACCTCATGACAATGAAAGCATCACACTTTGATTTGTCAAACTTCTTCCCACTATGGGAAGAACTCGATTTGGGATGAGAATCCTTCTCCTTCCCTTTCTTTTCCTTACTCACTAAGGCACAATTTTCTTCATTCTCCTTGGATGAAGAACCATCTCTGGTGCTTCTTCTTCTCTCCTCCTGCATCATATTTGACCAAAGTCATTCCCAATCTGGCAGTTTCTCTCTTCCATTAACCGAGTCTTGGTAGCTATGCCAGCTCTTAGGAAGACTGAGGAGCGCAAGACTCACGATGTCATGATCAGCTGTCATGATCCCTATACTTCCAAGCTCATCGCTGCAGGTGGTGAGCTTGTTTAGATATGTACAGATCCTGTCACCATTTTCACACTTGATTTTCTGAAGCTTGTCTTTCAGCACCAGCTTCCTCTGATCGTTGTTGTTCTGATATAGATCCTTCAGTATTTTCCACATTAAAAATGATGTCTCCTTCTGTTATAGACATTTTTGTGCCTTACAGCATTGAGCATGAAATTTCCATAAACTAAGGGATCCAAAGTCCCTAAACATGTTGTTCCTACCCCCTAGAGGAACAAGGCTAACAAAACACAGCAATTCACAGAAGTTCTCCACCAAAAACTGCTCAAAACAAGTCAATTCAGGATCATTTCAGTGGCTACACTAGCTGTTTGCGCTGAATGTCAAAGCCAACACTCGCTACCTGCGTTGAATGTCAACTAGAACAAAGGCTACCTGCGCTGAACGAGAGTGGACAAGTGGTAGGCTCATTTCTCAAGGTGTCAAAACCCAGGAAGCTTCCAAAATGACACTTTCCTCAGGGAATTCGACTGGTGATGAGTAAGAGGTTCCAAATCTCCAAGTGGAAGCAAGAACCTCCAAGTGGACTCAAGAACTAACAGAGGGAGAGGACACTAGTCAGATCTCAAGCTGACTCATCCTCTCTCCAAACATCTATATATGGATCTCTCCTCCATGAGATCTACAGGCTGGAATTTGATTATTGCAAAGAATTGTTGTTGGTTCGAGACTGGAATCATTGGGTGCTTAATGCTTTGAAGGGGCTGAAGATAGGAATTCCATTTGCTGGGAAGGAGATGCTGGATTGGAGCCCTCTGGGTTGTATCTCTTCCTAAACCTTGTTATTCATTAATAAAGCTATCTTGGTTTCTCCTATATGTTGATGTATTTTGATGCATGAATGTATTAGTGTATTTGGTTTATTTCTAATCCTAAACTAGTTATGAATGTGAACATCTGTCTTTGTGTAGTGTTCTTCTCTTGTCGCAAGTAGCTATTCTCTTGTGATCTTGCAGGAAGTTGTAGCTGGATAAGCAAGAAGGCAAGTAGCTGTGAACACCCAAAGAGAAGGGAGATTGGATCGAGGGACAAACGGAAGACACCGGTAAGTCTATTGATCTCTCTTCTTTCATATTTCATAAAGGAAGAAACCAGTATAGCTGTACTCGTTTGTTGCTAAGGCACTGTCACACCTTAGGTGGATAGGATCGTCCTGCATAGGAATTTTTCCCCACAACAAATTGGCGACTCCGCTGGGGAGATTTGTTTAGTCATTTTATTTGTGTTTCTATCATTGTTTCTTTCATAGACTTGACAACAACAATCGAACTGCATCTTTCCCGGATGCAAAGTAGAAAGTTGCTGCTTTGATCCAATTGCTGGACTTGTCTATGATCTGAACAATGGATTCACAAATTATTTGATGATCCTTGTGTTAGATCTTAGTAGCCTCTCAAAGCATCCCTTTGATTACACCTTGCTTGTTGCTTTTATTTTTCCTGAAACAGTTGATTAAGTAGCAAACTGTGACCCAGAACCTGAGGGAAACGAGAGTTTCTCCTTCAGCGCAGACCCAGTGAAGGGATTCTGCATTTCAACGTAGGTCCCGTGAAGGCTACCTGCGCTGAATGTCAAAACCCCTGTGTTGAGGTTGCGCTGAACCCGTTTTTCCTTGTGCAGCTGGGGTTCTTTGCTCTGTTTTTCCTTGTTTTGATCTCTGATTTTTGTGGCCTGTAACCAGCATAGGTACCAGTGTGAAAACTCCTTTTCTCTGCTTACATTCCGCCTCCTTTTGTACAAAAAGACTGTGAGTGTTTTTATGTGTTTGTGGCGTCATTTACAATTTTCCTTTGCATGAGTGAAATAGTCATCCTGTAGCCCTTGATTCAGATCTGTTGATTGTGATCTTAGGAGAGAGTTCAGTGGCTGTTTGCAGATTGATTATACATTTGCTTTTGCTTATTGGTTTGAGTTTGTCTCTTTTAAGTGTTAAAACAAGTATTCATTTCGAAAATCGTTAAGTGTTGTAATCTCTTCTATCTTCTCTGATTTCAAAAAAGTAAACTTGTTTGTATTGATCATTTAAAAGCAAATTCAAAGTTGTACAAAAAGCTTTCTTTGTAGGCATCAATACTAAGAAAGCGGAAAACAAACACCTGCATTGTGCATTTGCATTTGATAGTTTGCATGTTGGATTTAGGAAAAGTGCATTAGAGTGTGCTGATTGATCTTTGAGAAAAGATGGTGTCTTTCTTTTCCCTTAGTAGCTAGGATTTTCAAAGTTGAAAAGATATAAAGCTTTCTTATCATCTTTAGACTGCATTTAGGAATTTGTATCATACATCTCGTGGTGAACCTTGAAAGGCAAACTTTAAAAAGATCAACCTAGAGTTCTAGGCTAGAGACGTGTTCCAGCGTCGTTAAGCCTGGTGACTGTCGATCTCGTAGAAGGTGGGTGATTCCTCCTGAGGGACGATAGCGCCAGTATAGATTGTGCTCCCATGTACCGTCGCGTATATATTGGGAGACCCCTATAGGCATAAAACCTTTATCCTTAGGAAGCCATGTCGGCCGCCCTACTGATCGCAATGCACTGAACACAGCATTCAGGAAGATCGACCGCCCGTACCCTAAAAAGTATTCTGCGGTTTTGCGAAAAGTTTGGCATACCCTCTGCCTAGAACTCCAGAGCAGTTCCTTTTGGCCTTTTTCAGACTCTATAACAGAAAAAGTCCATCCGAGCATTTGTCACTTCGGGCTCGTTAAAACATCGAAGGAGACTAGAGTCATCTTTAGCTTTTTCTCGACTCTTTAAAAGTGAAAAAGCAAGTTGTGTCTAAAAGTTTCTAAAAAATTCATTTAATTCGAAAACACACTTTCCCCTTTTGTATTTTGGTTGATCGAGTAATCCGCAATCGTGGAAGAAAGTCAATTGAAACCCCGTCGTTCGCGGAGGCTTACGAGTCAACCGTCTTTGTCTTCGGAATCAAAAATAGTACGGACACAGTGAACTCGTTTAACCGGTTCGAAATCTCCTATCAATGTTAGAACAAGTGTTCCGACAACATCTGAGATTCCGGTTACTCCAAACATTTCTGGAAACCCTGCCTCTATAGAAGAAGTTCAACAGCCACAGAGGGACAGTAACACTGATCTTAGTCTGGGGGCAAATACTTGTGCTATTGAACCAGTGCCATCTGTAACCGGTTCAGAGAGTCTTGCTACTCAAACAACTGTCGTTGTCGATTCAACCCCTTCTTCGGCACTAGAAATATTTTACGGACCTGACGGTCTTCCTCTTCCACTGGGTTTGATTGTGATAGAGGAAATTGCAGAGGATCCGCAAGCAAGTACTCCAACCCATTTTGGAGTCGGGGTCACTCTATTTCCTTCATCAGAAGTTAATCCACCACAAGTGGAAGTTCCTGTAGAATCACTAGGCAATCTATTGGATAGAATCAAAATGTCTGAACAACCGTCAACATCTAGGACTGTGTCGAACGACACAGCGACAGCAGAAGCCCCTGCCGTCACTCCGACAATGTTTGCCGGCATACCATCTGTCCCGACTAGCTCACAACCGCTAGAAGGAGTCCACCAAGGGACTATTTCGACAGCGTGGTCCATTCCAGTTTGTTCATCCGGAATAATATCCGGCAACTCTTATGTTGAGACTCGCCAGATTGATCCATATGGAGGCCAATTTGGGCAATCTAGTCCCTAAGGACAAACAATCCCCTTGAGTTCCGGATTGCTACTGTATGGGGGGCAGTATGCCCTTTCATTACCCCCTCCGGGAGGGTATCCATATGGGAGTTCACAATAGTATTCAGGTTATACTGGAATTACATCGAGTGGTTGGGTACCTATGCTACCTCAACAACCAAGGGTTGTATATTCTATGCAACAGTGTGTACCTATGTCGAACATCCCAACCACACCGGCTATTGTAACAATGTCACAAGTTCAAGCGATGCCTGTTGTATGTCAACCTCATATTTCTCAGGTTGTAATGCAACAGCCCCTTGACCCTGGGTCACAACCACAATCGCCAACTGGTGGGGCGACACAGGTCCAAACGGGTACAATTACCCCACACCTTGGTCCAAAAGTTAGTGTAGCACAACAGAACATGGCTTCACAACCGTGGCTAGTGCAATACCAACAACCACAATTCCAACAAGTGTACCAAGGTTCTGAGCAGCAGATCTTTGCGAACAGTGGACAACCGTATATTCAAAACGGTCAAAACCAACCGCTTTATAGTGGTTAAGTCCACCAACCGTATCAGTCGTACCAACATCAATTACATTATGCTGGTATGCAAAGGCCCACTGCTCAAGCGATTCCATCGTACCCTGGTTATGCTTCACCTAACTTGAATCAACAGTTACCATTTGTGGCAACTTTAGAGTTACCCGATTTACACCGGCTAACCAACAATCCGATTGCTTATGCCCCTTCGTGGCCAGCGATTCCTCACAAACTTCCATCTGACATTCCTAAATTCAATGGAAATCCAGGTGAAGACCCATCGAATCATGTGATGACTTTTCATCTATGGTGTTCCTCAAACACCTTAAATGATGATTCGATAAGGTTTCGCCTTTTCCAGAGGACATTAACGGGTCCAGCGGAAAAATGGTATATTTAGTTACCAAGAGCCTCGTTCGGCAATTTTAGCTCCCTAGCCACGACTTTCTTAACCCATTTTCAATTACCAATAAGGTATGAAACGGGAACAGAAATATTAACCAACTTCAAGCAGACAACTGCCACTCATATATCCAATCATATACATGAGTGGCGTCGTCGTCGTAGGATGGTGAAAACATACATTCCCGATCAGCTGTTGGCTGAATGGTTTATAAAATCGTTACTTCCTGCTATAACAGAAGATGTGGCAAAGGGGGGAGTCGGAACAGAGGAGCAAGTTATTGCTCGTGCGCAGTATCTAGACTTAGTTTATACTCAGTCTAGCACGCTCTACGACAAAATACCTGACGCCCCTAGACCGGAATTCTCAATTCCTCCTCCTCCTAAATCAAATAGTGACTCTCATGCCGGCGATGGTGTGATTGGCACGGCAAACGCGAAATCGACAAAGGCTTCATCTAAGAAAACTCGTAAGAATTCGGATCAAAATGCAAAAGAAGAAATTCTTGCTTCGGAAGTAAATGTCGTATCAGCATATAAAGGCAAAGAAACCAAACAACCAGGGAGCAAGAAGAAGCAAAACAAGGGGAAAAAGAAGAAACAGGGTGAGTCATCCCCTGAAAAAACTTCTTCAAACCCTCCTGGAAATAGGAAATATCCATGTCAAATATGTGATGAGGAGGATCATTGGACAAGGGATTGTCCCTATAAAGCTGAGCTTAAAAGGTTCTTCAAAAGTTCGCAAACCTCAGCTGTGTTAACTGATCCATTTCCCAATCCAGGCCAAAATCTGGTTGATAGTGGAAATGCTTCCCCGTCGCAAGTTCTTATGTTGTCGGTTTCAAAACAGCAGAATGATGCTTTGATTTCGACAAGGAACAAAGGTTATGGGAATCCGCAGCTGTCGAACGACAAAGGTAAAGATCAACCAAGTAGTTCGACAACAACTTCGACAGAAGTTGTACCACCCATCATTCCTGAATTAACAATAAAACCGCCAAAGGGAGTAGTACACAAGTCGACATTTAATTCTCGCGCCAGAGCGGCGCAGCATTATAACATAGTGGAAGATTTGGCCCAATCACCATCTGCTATGTCGACTCTTGAAGTACTACAAAAATGGCCCATCCCAAAGGCCAGCTTTGTTATCGGCTATTGGTGGGGTTGATCCTAAGGATTCCAATCTTGTATCTTTTGATCACAAAGGATACGATCCTCAGTTACCAGCTCAACTAGCTTTCCTTATTCAAGTGAAAGCCCTCAACAAAACTGTTCACCGAACAATTATTGATGAGGGGGCATCTACATGTATTATGTCGATGAATTGCTGGAAAACTTTAGGATCTCCAACCTTGTCGCGATATTCGACGACATTAAAATCTTTCGACGGAAGGACTTATACCCCGTACGGTATCCTTAATAACTTGAAGGTTGAACTGGGAGGAAAAACAGTAGAAAAAGATGTTGAAGTCATCGATGGGAATCTTGACTACAACATCCTACTGGGAAGACCATGGATCTATGCCATGGCAGCTGTTGTGTCGACTTATTTTAGGAAGATCGCATTCCAATTTGAAGGAGGGATTACGATCGTCGACCAACAAAACTTCCTCCCTAATGGTTCACAAGTTACAGGAAGCATTCCCATGATCCTACTGAAAGACCCCACATTAATCGGAAATTTCGCACTTCCACCTCCATTCTATATGGGAGAAGTAGCATTCGTAAGAGCCTGCAACATGATATCTTCCAAGAAGATCTCAGAAGGCGATGTCGAAATGGATCATGCAATGGTTTTGCCCCCAAGCCCTATAGAAATATTGTAGCAATCAATGTTTCGAGCATGGGAGGCGAACCCAAATCAACGCTCATCAAGCGTTTGGGTAGATAGTTCTATAGAATATGGTACCCCATTAGGTCCTTGGTCGAAAGTACATGGGACTGACGAAGGAATTCTACAATCAATGTTGATTGAGGAGGCACCATGGAATGATTGCCACCATCATTCCCTTCTTCCGGAATATGAAGAAGATACTCAACATGACCTTTATCACCCTTCAGTTTTTGAATTCCTATCAAACACTGTAAATACGGTGGATTCCGAGCGAAACTTATCCAATATTGAAGAGACTATAACCATAAATATCTCGACTAAAACAAATGTTGTAGAGAATATTTATGTCGGCAAAGGTTGTTCCCCTTCAGAACTGGAAATATACAATGCTCTTTTTCGCGAATTCAGAGATGTCTTTGCTTGGTCATATGTGTTGTGGGGGAAAGTATCCAACTCGGAATGACCCTAACCCACTCTAAGGGTGACAGTTCCTTAGCAACAGCTGAAAGCAAAGCTATCTAAACTTTCTTCTTTATGACATGCAAGAGATAAAGGAAGAGATCCACTTACCGATGTCTTGCGCAAATGGTCGATCCAATCTCCTCTGTTTGCCGCTTGCTCCTAGCTCCAAGTCTTTTCACGGGCCCAGCTACACGAGATCCTGCAAATAAGACAAGAAAAGGAAACTACAAGAAGCATGCATTCATAATCGATTCAAGGATTAGCATAAATCAAATACGCAAGTAAGACAATACACCATTGAAACACATGCGAATAGAAGAACCTCAAATGCTTTATTAATATATGGAAGTAAGGTTCAGGCGGTGATACAACCATGAAAGGTCTAATCCAGCATCACCTTCCCGACGGAGAGAAATCTCTTCTTCACCTCCCTCAAGCAATCACCCAATACTCTCAACTGTAAACCAACAACAATTCTTTGCACCGAATTCCGCCCTCCAGATCCCATGGGATGAGATCCTTATATAGAGTTTTGGAGTGAAGATAATTCAGCTTGATGTGTGACTTGTTGTCCTCTTCAACTCCAGTTGTTCTTCAGTCCTTCACTCGGAGTTTCTACCTTCCACTTGGAGTTTTAGAAGCTCTTAACTCATCATTAGGCGAATCTTCTGATCCAAGTGTCATTTTGGAAGCTTCCTGGGCACAGGCACATGAGAAAAGATTCCTCCACATGTCAAAGTACGCCCAGCGCC